>OY282503.1:42845385-43382894 GCA_958295605.1 Ajuga chamaepitys
TCCCGAAACTAGGCGAAAATGGGTAGAAAATCACTACCGAATTTGGTCTCAGCCCTCACGGGTCAGGTAGCCGGTCCGGTTTTGTTCTGATCGAGCATCGCACTTCTGTAGTTTGTCCATAACTTCTTCGTCCAAAATCGGATTCCGGTGATTCAAGTTTTCACATGAAGTCAAGACAAAGATCTACATCTTTGTAGTTCAAGTCAAGAGCTGATTCTGGACGGATTTTTCCTAGAATTGCATATAATAACGAATCATGTGTGATCGAAGGCTTCGAGTCAACATTTTAAAGGGTCAAGCACTCCCTTTCTGTAATTTTATCCTCTTACCCTTCCTTAAAGAGGTATTTATGTAGTTTTTAGGACTTCCTACACTTGCAGGGTTAGGGTATTGTAAAGACCCCTTCCCCCTCTCATTTGAAAACAAGCCTCCTTTTGCAAACTTCTCCTATACTATGGAAAAGTTAGGGTTTTCTTCCTCTTCTTCAAGTAGGAAACCATCTTTGAAGGAAATCCGAGATTAATAACGGATTTGTGACACCTGTCAAGATTATCAAAGTTTTACGATGATTCTTCAACTAATTAAGTATTTTCTTCCCCCTTCTCTTTATTTTTAGTTTGTATTGTTTTCTTGTTTAATGTTGTTGATTATTGTTATTGTTTTGTTGATTTATGAGTAATTTCCTTATTTTTCGGAGCCCGGGAGTAGCCCAAGCTTCGGGCTTGATGAATTGTTGATTAGTTGTTGGATTTGTTGAAGGTTGTGGTAACCTAGGGTTAGGGCTTGATTAATTTGTAATGATTTCCAATTGACTTCGTGCCTAAGTTCACAGGCTTCTATGGTCTCTTAGCTTTCGATAGCTTAAGAATGATTTGGTTGGTTTTGCATTTCAGAGATGATAGTTAGCCCCTAAGCTTGGTATTGGTACCATTTCGAGGCTTGCCGACTAGATATTGAATGAGTGTAGGAATTAATTGCTATGCTATAGAATGAGTGGGTGGGGGATTAATTTAAAAAAAAATAGATTAATCGATACCTAATTGGTAGAAGTGAGACCTATGGAGGAGAAGCTCTACCTAGAGGGAGAGTAGTGTCTGGGGGCATCGGTTGGGATGGACGATTGAGTTTATCATGCGTGTAGTTTTTACACTTTTAAGTCGGTCCTTAGCGTAGGAGAAGTCGAGCTATCTCTTTCTAGTCTACGTAGCTGGAAACCCAGGTTCAGGGTTGATTTAGTATTTTTACTCATATAGGCATTCTACATTGAACCTCGTTTACTTACTGATTCTAGGGGATTAGGGGCACCTCAACCTCTTTTCTAGAATTTACATCCAATTGTGGCATCAGTTGGTTTGGGAATTAAATTACATAAAACTCACAACAACGTCTTATAATCGTCTTCAATATTTCAGTTCCATCATGCTTGTGTGAAATCGAGCCTCGAGAATATCTTCCCATCAAGTGGTTCCCCTTGTTTATATTTATTTGCTTTATGTTTTTTAGCATAATTACGTCTTCAATTTGCAGTTCGCCTAATTTATTCGAACGTGCTTAAGTCGATTCTCACGGATAGTCCTCCTTGTGGATTTGATATTTTTTATATTACCTTTGGCACTAATCCTACGCTTGCAATTTGAGAAGGTCGTTCTAATCCTAGCAATTTGGAGCGACTTTAGTGACAAATTCACTTAAGTTATGTCCAAGAAAAAACTCGTTAATTAAACAATTCCTACTTTATTAATTAAAAGCAAAAATTGAATATTAATTTTACAAACAGCTTATTAAATCATTAAATCTGCTAATATACATACATATACATATATATAACAATGTTTGTTTGACTAGCACGGAGGTACGGGAGTTTTGAGCATATATATATATATATGTATATATAATTATAATCATTATTGAGATTTCTTTATTACGTATCAATATTTTTTATATAATGTATATTTTTTTAAAATTACTTTATTAAGTAAGTTTACAATTTGCAACATACATTATGACATTTGTTACACTTTGCAATCTTTTTTTTACATTAAACAACCTCAACTATATATGTTTACACTTTACAACTTGAAAACCTACTTTGTTGCACTAACTAACTTCAACTACGTCTTATGTTACTCTTTGAGACCTAAGAAATTTTGTTCTCATTTAGTCATTTTTCATCTTTAAATAAATGTAGTATTTATAATAGAAATATGAAATTTATTTGAATAAATTACAATTCCAAATAAAAATATTCGAATATTTTGAGGAACTCACATACTTTAAACTGTTATTCAAATTATTGAATAAATTTTAGATTTTATTTTCTTAATGCAATGATTTATTTAAAAATAAGAAGTATTTGAGTATATCTGAATCACCAAGTGAAATGTTGAAAGTTGCATATGAGAATCTAATTTAAAAATAAAAAATTAAATATTAATAGTTTGAAATTGAAACTAAAAATACAAAAGAAAATAAAGGATAACATATCAACTTTACACTAAATATGAAATCTTCAATTCAAGTATTAGTTTTTCTTTCATAAAAATATTCCAGGCTTTTTTCTTAAATAGTTATAGTTAGAGTTTGAAAAACTATAACGTTCGTGTAGCTTATGTACACTTTGCCATTTTTTTTTTAGGAATCCCAAGCATATCATATCATTAATCGGGCAAACGCCCTGAATTCCAAAGTACAAGACCATAAAATTCAGGTGGGACATCTTCCACCCAAAGGCGACAATCATCAATATCAAAATGACAATGAGCTAAAGTGTGGGCTACATAATTGCCCCTACGTGGAATATAAGAAAATTGATGGCATCGCACCCTTTCGCCTAAATGAGTAATATCTTCTAAAATGATGCCAACACAATCATGACGATTAGGCATACGATTCAGGGAATGCATCACATTCTTGTTATCCCCTTCAACCAACAAATCTCCAATTCCAGCCTCCCAAGCCGACATCAATGCGAAACACAATGCCAAAGCTTTAAAGAGGAAAACCTTACCATAGGCTTGTACGCGATTTGATCCTGCCAAAATCACATCACCGGAGGAATCTCGAATAATGAATCCAAGCCCCACGGATTTATCATCAAAGGTGCCTGCATCAAAATTTAGTTTAAGGACATTCATAGGAGGTGGAGACCAGCCTGTTATGGTAGGTTGTTCATTCAGCTCGGCAGAGTTGCTGATTTCAGTGACTCGAGCAATCTTCTCAAAGTCCTCAAGCTGCGTTCGAGCTGCTAAGATAATCAGCCTCGGTTATACTGGCTTCTTCTTGAACGTGAATTTATTCCTAGTCAACTAGATTTGCCACAGAAAATAAGCCAAGAGTTGGACTCCATCAGTCGGCAGAATATCCATCAGCCTCCATAGTCGACATCGGAAGGGAGCTTCGTCTCTCGGAAGACGAATTGGGCAGTATCCCCATTCTGCCATGATCATCGGGCATTGAAAGAATATATGTTTTGTAGATTCAATGTCTTCTCCACATAATAAGCAATGAGACTCGATACCCATGCCTCGTCTTACCAAATTTGCCCGAGTCAGGAGAGCATTCGCACATGCACGCCAAAGAAAATGGCGCACCTTCGGGATGATTGGCACGTTCCATAGCTTTATCCATGCCTGAGTATGATTACTTGCATCGGGAATTTGATGTCCAAGATCCGAGAACAAGTCAATAGTCAAATGGTACGCCGTTTTAACACTGAAGTGTCTGTTTTCCGTCAAAGTCCAAAAAAATCTATCGCCAGGCCACCGCAAACTAGCGGTGTAGCCAATAATTGTTGGGCGTCCTCCAGGTCAAAGACACCTTTGACAAGTGTCTCATTCCATGTATGAGATCTTGCATTGATAAACAAAGAAACGCGAGAGTTATTCGAAATGAGAGCATGATTTCCAGACGGTGGTTTTGGTTTTTCAACTCCTATCCAATTATCCTTTACGAAATTAATTTTTGAACCATCCCCAACCCTCCAGGCCATCCCTGCATGGACCAAATATCGGGCTATCATCAAGCTACGCCAAGTAAAGCTCGGGTTTTTCCCCACCTGTGCTGCAGTAATAGAAGAGTTAGGAAAGTATTTTGATTTTAGTAATCTAGACACAAGAGAGTCAGGATAGTTTAGGATTCGCCAGTATTGCTTAGCAACCATCGACAAATTAAAGAAATAAATCTCATGGAAACCAAGACCTCCAAATTTCTTTGATCTTGCCATACGCGCCCAGCTAACCCAGTGATGTTTAAGTTCAGATTCCGAAGATCCCCAGTAGAAATGACCAATGGCTTTCTCGATCTCTTTTGAAACTCCGATTGGAAACAAAAAATAGCTCATCGCATAGGTAGGGATCGCCTGCAACACAGTTTTTATTAGGATCTCCCTACCCTCTTTGGCGAGCATCTTTTATTTCCAGGATTTCATACGGCTAATCACTCGATCAATAACACTTTGGAAGATCTGCTTCTTGGATTGCCCTATAACCGTCAGGAGTCCCAAATACTTCTCAAACTTTGTTGCTTCCTTTACTCCCAATATTTCAGCCAGCAGACTCTTTGTCCTTGCATCTATGTTTGCACTTGCCACAAGTTCTGATTTTTCCAAATTAATTCTTTGTCCTGATGCATTTTGATACTACTTCATTATTGTTCTAACTTGTTCGCATTCCTCCCTACAAACCCTGAAAAATAAGATACTATTGTCTGCAAAAAAAAAAAAAAAGGGTGAGAGATGGATGGAGAATTTCGAGCAATTTTCATCCCTTGTAGACGATTATCAAACTCCGCTCTCTTAATTAGGGCCGTGAAACCTTCAGGATAACATAGAAACAAGTATGGTGATAGGAGATCCCCCTGCCGAAGCCCTCTTCCGGGGGAGAATATTTCGGTGGGGTTCCCATTAATAAGGACCGAATAAGAAACAGAGGAAACACAACGCATAACCAAGGCAATCCACGATTGAGAAAAGCCCATTTTTACCAGTATGGCCAGGAGAAAATTCCATTCCACCCTGTCATAAGCTTTGCTCATATCCAGCTTCAAATAAAAAAAAAAAAAAAAACCGTTCCTACTTGTCAGCTTAGTACGCATGCTCGAAAGCTGCTAAAGTATTATCAAAGATCAAACAGTTAAGGATAAAAGCACTATGGGTTGAAGAAATAACTTTAGGCAAAATTAGTTTAAGCTAATTTGCAATAACTTTCATAATAGTACGAAAAGTTACATTACATAAACTAATTGGTCTAAAGTCTTTCGGAGTTTCTGGCATTTTTAATTTAGAGATCAAAACAATAAAAGTATGATTTAAAAAAGCTGGATTCAACCCATTATTTAAAATATCTAAACAAGATGAGCAAACATCCGGCCCAATAATATTCCAAAATCGCTGATAAAATAAAGATGGCATACCGTTTGGGTCGGGGCCCTGATAGGATGCATCTGTTTCAGTGCACAGTAGACTTCATCAGCTGTATGTGGGCGGTTTAGGTTGTGATTCATATCCGCGGTAACCGTAGTGTTGACCGCCTGAAGAACTGTATTCATGTCCATAGTACCTTCAGATTTGAATAACTCAACAAAGTAATCCTGCATGGTATTAGCAATCTATTCATCATCTTCTAACCAAAGACCATCAGACCCTGTAATCCGGAGGATAGTATTTCGTTGCCATTTATTTGAAGCCTTTTGGTGGAAGAACCTCGTATTATGATCGCCAGACTTAAGCCACAGCGCACGAGAGTATTGACTCCATAATATTTCCTCTTGACACTCAATCATTTTGATTTCTTCTTTAATCGGTTAAGCTCATCCACCGTACTGTCTGTTTGAGAGCATCCTTGTAGAAACGCTACTCTATCATGAAGACGGGATAATTTCCAATGGACGTTCCCAAAAACCTTGATTTCCCAGACTTGAAGATCTCCAGTGACGCCTCTTATCGTTTCCACAAAACTTCCATTCACTTTGTTCTGCCCTTCTTTCACAACTGACTTACAATGATTGTCAGTCAGCCAAAACTGTTTGAAGCGGAAAATTCTGGAACGTTTCACTTGTTTACCACCTGGAGCACTGCGGACTGCATGAAGATCAGCTATAGTAGGAGAATGATTAGATTTTAGTCGAAGAAGATGATGAACTCTGAAGAAACGAAAAAGATTTTTCCATTCCGAGTTTGCAATAAATCTGTCAAGTCTGCACTAAACATTATCTTCACCCCTCAGCTTGTTGGACATTGAGTAAGAGTAGCCATAAAACCCCAAATCCTCCAATCCCGTATCATGAAGAGCCTCTCTAAAATTTTGCATAAGTGAAATTGCTCTCCAATTTTTGCCTTTCTTTTCAGACGACCACAATATTTCATTAAAGTCCCCAAACGAGATCCATGGAGTATTCGGCGAGGGTGAAAGAGATCAAAGTAGGTCCCATGTTAAGGTTCAGAGATATTGTTCGGGCCACCCGTAGATTCCGGCCATATGCCATTCACTGTGAATTCCTTCAAACTTCACGTTAGCTGAGATATGATGTTCATAAAAAGATGAGACATCGAATGGTTGTCTCCATAAAAGACGTAGACCCCCTTTCTTTGCTTGACGATTCCCACCATAGTCATCCGGAAAGCAACCTTGAAAGTGAAGTCGTCTAGCATTTAGTGACTGCATTTGGCGTATATTAAAACGTGTCTCCATGAGGAAAACTACCCCAAGATTTTCCCTATGTAGGAGCTTCTTCAGTTTTCTAACTGTCGTCGGATTCCTAAGCTCGTGATAGTTCCACGATAGGAGACTCATGGCTTTCGGCGGGGCTGGTCAGCAGCCTCCGCCGTTTGATCATCTTCGCATTCATAAAAGTCTCTATTTCTCTTAATGTCTCTCTCATTATTATCAGGCAGCTCTCGACATTTAACTCCGGTTATGGCAGACTGAGTGGATTGGTCTGAAGAGTATTCGGAGAGATATTTTTTTGATTGTAGGGCGCTTTCTGAGTGGTTTCTTTGTTGGAGTGCTCACGGGTTCAGTTTTTGGAATACGTAGCGGCTGAGCAATATGAAGGTGGGAGGAATGGTCGATGGATTTTTCACACATCTTTTGAAGTATATATGTAGGAGTAATATTACTCAGTGGATCATAAGGTACATTTATGGGTTTATGTAACGAGTGTGAATGAGGTGGGCTATGATTGTGGGATTTTGATGAACTGGGGTAATTGGAGGTATGAGCTTTTGGGGCTCGTCGTGAGGAAACAGTAGTAGGGGGGAATCTAACGTGGGCTTCTGCATGGAGTTTTGGGTGGGAGTAATATGGTGGTAGGATGGTGAGGACATAGAAGGTGAAAGGTTTATAGATGATGTCATGGCAGGTGGAATGGTGATCTTAGTGTCATGCATGGGAGTTTTGAGGGATAATGGGTTATGGGAGGGATTATGGAGAGTGGCAGAATGAGATGGATTAGGATCTTCAAGCGTTTCAGACTCGAAAAGCTATAGTGGCTCCTCTTCTGGTTCAGTATCATGAGTAGGAGAGGTAGGCTTAGGCTTAGAATCCATGGATCACCTGTTCAAACGAAACCAGAAGAAAGCAAAGCAAACGCCACAGAAAAATCCTGGAAAGACGAACACCAAAAGCAAACAAATACGAATAAATTAAACCCTATAAAAGATTAAACTAAGCATCATCATATTCGACAAAAAAAAAAAAAAAAACTGTAATCCATAGAAAGGGAGAGATAAATATAATCAAGAGAGAAAGTCGATCAAACAGATAGATAAACACTAATCAGAACCAAACCCTAGACACTAAATAATAAATCTTAGTTTACGGTGCCATTAAGAAATATAAGTATATCATATTAAAGAACCTGGTGTCATGATCCACTTACTGAAGAGAGAAGATATCAACTTATTTTTCCTTTATTTCTGTTATTTTCGGTTTTCCTGAAGAAGTCGTGTTTTGTGTTTACGTTTTTGTTAAGTCTTGCGAGTTAGCCTAGGCGCTACGTTTTGGGATAGCCAAACGTCGTCGTTTTGCTGTGAGAGTCCGTTAAATGACAACACATTTGGTGTACCATGCATGATTCATGAAATACAAAGATCTATGTTCCTCTCTCATCTCAATTCCCTTTGTCTCTCTCTTCTCTCATCTATCTCTCTTTTTCATTCATTCGGTATCATCTCTAAACCTTATTTGATTCACGGCGGCGCTCGTGTATCATAACACGTGGTATCCAGAGCAAGGATCCTGCATTCCGATTTTCAATGGCAAAAAACAACACCACACGGATCGAAACACTGGAGGAACAGGTGCCCGATTTGGCCAAAGGACATGCTGCAATCCTGACTAGCCAACATGAGATGAGTAGCAAAATGGATGGCCTCACTGAGCTAGTGAAAACACAGATAGAAGAGGCACTGAAAAATTTGTTACCAGGTGGTAACAGAGGTAAGGAATCTGTTAATCCAAACGTGGGAAGTTCTAGTTCAGTCGTGGGCAATTTAGTGACCCCTGGGGTGGGTAACGGAAGAAATGAAGCTGGGATTCTGTCCCCGTTACCAAATGTGCGAACAGGAGAAGGAATGGTACCATCAACACATAATCTGAGAACATTTGAGCAGAATATTAATGCTAGGATGCCTAAATTTGATTTTCCACGGTTTAATGGGGAGAATCCTATGTTATGGCTCAGAAAATGCCACAGATACTTCAATTTTAATCACATGTCCGATTATGAGAAGATTATGTTAGCTGCAATGAATCTAGATGGGCTAGCAGACCAATGGTATGTGGATTATGTCGAAGGGAAGGAGAATATGGCCTGGGAAAAGTTCTCGGAGATGGTCTTAAACAGATTCACGAATGCTGAGGGAGCTAGTTTGGTTGGGCAATTCAATAAACTTAGGCAGAATGGTACCGTGGAAGCCTACATACAAGAATTTAAAGAGTTAAAGGCTTTCATATAGAGATGAATAGATCCTTATCTGGAGGATATTTTATTCAGAGCTTTAAGAGTGGGTTGAAAGCCGAACTAGGAAAGATGGTGGAGATACTAGAGCCTAAGACCCTTTTACATGCGATGTAATTGGCCACCAAGCAAGAACAAATGATGCAACTATGGTGGAAAAGCCAAAAAGGGGCAGTCAGTAAACCAAATGCTACACCTGTTCACTCTAATTGGAAAAATGAGAGTGGGGGATTTAGTAAACCAAAGCCATTTTCCAATCAAACGGTGAGGAAATTGAGTCCGGAGGAAATTGAAAACAGAAGAAAGAAAACCCTCTGTTTTAATTGTGATGAAGTCTATCATATTGGGCATAGGTGTAAGAAGCTTTTTGTCATCATGGTGGAAGAGGATGAAGAACCACCCGACAAACTGATATTAGAGGATGTAGAAGAAGAAGAGGGGAGAGCCAAGAGTATCCTTGCATGCTTTGGCTGGTCAGAAACATCCTAAGACCATTAAATTGGAAGGCAAAGCCAAAAACAGAAACATTACCATCCTCCTAGACACGGATGCACGCACAGTGTTTTGGATCCTACTTATGCCGAAAAGACAGGGTGTTTGATTGAGTTCACTACCCCCTTAATGGTGACAGTAGCTGATGGTGGAAAAGTGGAATGTAATTCAAAGTGTTTGAACTTTGAATGGGAAATGGGAGAGTGTAGGTTTAGCACGTCGGTTAGGCTGCTAAAATTAGGAGGGTGTGACATGGTTATTGGAGTGGACTTATTGGGGCAACTAGGACCCATAACTTTCGATTACAAGAAGCATTTGGTACAGTTTGAAAACAAAGGAAAAGTGATAACTCTACAAGGGGCTCAATCCTGATCTCAACCTGAAGCTAAAATTCAGATGATTACAGGCGAGCAAATGAGAAAAGTCACTAATAAGGGACAAGTGGAGGTGGCTTATTTATGTGTGGTAGCTGGGAAAGAAGAGGCTACAAATAGCAGAATGGGGAAAGAGATAGCAGCGGTTCTGGAGGAGTTTGAGAGGGTATTTGAGATACCAAAGGAGCTACCCCCTACCAGACCATGGGACCACAAAATTCCCACCAAAAGTGGAGCTGACCCGATTAAACAAACTCCTTACAGGTATTCCTTCCTACAGAGACAGGAGATAGAGCGATTAGTAGAAGAGATGCTGAGGAATGGGATTATACAGCCCAGTAACAGCCCGTACTCATCACCGGTGTTATTGGTAAAAAAGAAGGATGGTGCTTGGAGGTTTTGTGTGGATTATAGAAAACTTAACTCGATCACGGTTAAAGATAGCTATCCAATTCCTCTTATTGATGATTTATTGGATGAGCTCGGATAAGCAAAATATTCTCCAAAATTGACTTAAGAGCAGGCTATCACCAAATCCGAGTAACTCCCGAAGATGTCCAAAAAACTACTTTTGTGACTGCTTCTGGCTTGTACGAATTTAGAGTCATGCCTTTCGGCTTGATTCCTAAACTTGATCAGAATCCCAAATAATGAATCAGAGCACATGGAGCCATCTCCTTATCTTAATCTTATTTTTCTGTCAAGAAAAAATATGGCGGATTGGCTGATATTTCTATCAGTTAATGAAAAAGCCCAGTGCAAAAAAAATGCATGTTGGGTCTTTGAAACAGTTCAGATCATTTTGATAATAATAAGTTTGATCTGTTTTACCGAGAAGGTCTACGGTTCGAGTCCGTATAGCCCTATAAAATAAAATGAAAATGAAGAGATGAAAATTTGCATTTTATTCATTTTCATTTGTTGCTTGTAATTGACTGGATTGACTGGTCGGTTCATCGAAACCAAATTTGTCCTAGAAACTCACTCGCAGGAATCGTTTAGTTTAAAGCAGAACAAAAAACTGAAAGAAAACCGTATTTCAAGGGATCAAATCGCCCTTTTTCCAATTGTGGATAAACAAACCAACCCCTCGTCATTAATCTTCGTGGGTAAATTCCATATGAATTTTCCTGTCCACAATCAAGGGGTTAAGCTAGTGATACTCCTTTTCTTTGGTATACCTAAACTAGACCTAGCGAAGCACACCAACACAAAAGTAAGATATTCGAAATCCTGATATGGAAATACCTATCTATTCTCTTAGATTTAAGTACTTGTTCTATTCTAATTCTAAATCACTAAGAAAAAAACGACAAAAAGACCTCCCGATTCTATTCCTAAAAAATCAAAACCTATAAATAAAAAAAATCTAATTTTTTCATCTTTGTAATATTCTGAACCATTCATGAACATCACAGCAAAAATGATTAAAACATTTATAGCTCCTACATAAATAATGTAGCTGCGCACATTTGGCAGCGTTAAAGGCCTTTTCCTTGGGGAAATCTCTTTCTACCGGGAATTCAAAAAGTTTTTTTGTACGACAAACAAATAAACTAAGTAATAAAACCTAACACGTTGGCGGTTTTCTTGCTTTGTTTGTTTGTGCTAGCTCATAATCTAAACGAGTCGCACATACACCCTAGTACATGTTCCTCGGCGTTGAGAAAATGTGTCCACCCTTAATTTATCATTAAAAGGATAATAAGCTCATGAGCTGCCATTTTGAAAGGATTAAGAGGCACCGAAGTAATGTCTAAACCCAATGATTAGGGAACCTGTTCCCTGTCTTTGTTTCTATCTCATCGTATCCCATTCTGTTCTGCGAGATTTGAAAATGACCGTCAATACCTCGGTGTAGGTCCTGGAGAATCCATAGCCCTGGGGCTATTAATTGATTTATTTATTCCCTTTTTATATAAGGAAGAAGAAAACTTACCCTTAGAGGACAATCAACACACAGCACCTTTATCCCTCGAGCTCGAGGACGTAGTTATGCCATAAAAAAAGCTACCTGTCATATAACTATTGTAGTGAAAGATATATCTTTAAAAGATCTCTTTCCTTTTTTTTACAACTCGCTAATATCGTAATTATCGTATATAGAGTCTTGTATATTTCTATTCCTTAAATAAATCATCTTGGGTCGCACATACATTGCTTTGTGCTAAGCGAAAAAAAGACTATTTCAATGATGGCCTTCCATCCTCCTGAGGAGAGGTTTGGTTTCCAACCCCGGCTGATCCCATTGATAACGAGTGGGACCAAATAATATTAGTTAGTTATTAGACGAGATTTTACGAAAAAATCCTTTCTAGGAGAGAACAGTAAAGATTTATGATACATGTATAGGATGTACTCAATGTGTCCGAGCGTGCCCCACTGATGTATTAGAAATGATACCCTGGGACGGATGTAAAGCTAAACAAATCGCTTCTGCGACAACCGTCTTTTTGATTGGTACCGCAGTTGCTCTTTGGTTGGGTATTGGTGCAACATTACCTATTGATAAATTGAGTATCCGTTTCCCTCCCTTTCCTGCTAGGATTGGAAATCCTGTATTTTACTGTAAAAATTGGATAGGTTCGATCTATAGTCATTTGATTAGGGCCTCCTAAAAGGATCTACTAAATTCATCGAGTTGTTCCAAAGGATCAAAACGGCCAGTTTCTCCTTTCAGGGCCTATCCGAAAGAGAATCCAGTACTTCTTGGTCGTGAATATCTGAACTGGAGGCAGTCAATCAATATAGATTGATCCGAAATCTGATTCAAATCCAATATAGTACCTATGGATACATAAGAAATAAATCCATTGGAAAGATTCGAAATCAACAAAAGAAAAAGTAAGTGGACCTGACCCATTTAATTATAACTATATTCGCTATTCTGATATTAAAATTCGATAGAGATAAAATTGGAATTAGAACAGTTAGTTGACCCACCTCCCTTTTTTTTAATTTCATTTCTATTATTTGGCAAATCCCAGGTAGAATACCTTGGACATATTATTAGTGGTGAAGGAGTAAAGGCTGATCCTGAAAAAATCAGAATAATGAGGGAATGGCCAACGCCGAAGACGGTTAAAGCCTTGAGAAGCTTCCTTAGTTTAACCGGCTATTACAGGAAATTTATTAAAAATTATGGAGTGATAGCAAAACCTCTTACGGAACTAACGAAGAAAGGGCAGTTCGTATGGAGTTCCGATGCCGAAAAGCCTTCGAACAACTAAAAGAAGTTATGGTAACAACACCTGTTCTCAGCCTGCCGGATTTTTCCAAACCTTTCGTGTTAGAAACCGATGCTTGCTATGGTGGGATTGGAGCAGTGCTAATGCAAGAGAAACACCCATTAGCTTATTTGAGTAAGGCACTGGGGGGTAAAGAGCCTTGGATTATCAATCTATGAGAAAGAGTTCTTGGCGATACTGTTGGCGGTTGACAAGTGGAGGCAATATCTGCTTCATGGTACGTTCATCATACGAACAGACCAGAAGAGCCTCAAATATCTCCTAGAACAGAAAATTTCCACCCCACTTCAACATAAATATCTAACGAAATTGTTGGGGTTCAACTATGTTATAGAGTACAAGAAGGGTGTGGAGAATAGAGCAGCTGATGCTCTATCGAGGGTGGAAGAAGGAAATTGTACTGTTATCACAATGCTTAAACCCGTGTGGATGGAGGAGATCCAAGATAGCTATGAAGGAGACATTGAAGCTTAGTCCAGAGTTATGGAGTGTTTGACAGAATCTTATAACGCGTCCTATTTCTCATACACCAACGGGCTGTTGAAATTCAAAGGGAGATTGTATGTGGGAAGAAATGGGACACTCAGGCAGAGAATTCTTGAATATCTGCACTCCTCGGCAGAAGGCAGACATTCAGGAGAGTCAGCTACCTACAACAGAGTGAGGGTCCTATTTTGGTGGCCTGAGATGAGGAGAGAAGTCCATGAATTAGTCTCAACTTGCCACCAATGTCAAATAAGCAAACATGAGAATCTAAGAACTCCTGGTCTATTACAGCCTCTACTAGGTCCGGATCAGGCTTGGAGACATATCTCCATGGATTTTGTTGAACAATTACCTAATTCAAATGGAAAAGACACTATATTAGTGATAGTCGACAGGTTCACTAAGTATAGTCATTTTATCCCACTAGCTCATCCATTTACGGCGTCACAAGTGGCATCTATATTTCTTGACATGGTTTATAAATTGCATGGGCTACCACAGAGTGTGGTCTCTGACCGAGATAAATTGTTCACTAGTCAATTTTGGCGCAGTTGTTTCAATTGTTGGGGATTCGGCAGAATATGAGCACATCATACCACCCACAAACGGATGGACAAACGGAGCATGTGAATCAATGTTTGGAAAATTATTTGAGATGTATGTGTGGTACGAGCCCTAAGAAGTGGGCTGCCTGGCTCTCATTAGCTGAATTTTGGTACAACACCACTTTTCACAGATCTATACGGATGACACCTTTTGAGGCTCTATATGGATTTAGAACTATACCCTTGACCTTTGGGGCCACCGTCCAGAGTTCTGTAGCAGGAGTGGAGTTTCTCCTTAAGGAAAAGCAAGAAGTGCAAACTCAACTTAAGCACTTACTTAGGAAGGCTCAAGACAGGATGAAGACCTTTGCTGATAAGAAAAGAGTGGACCGGAATTTTGAGTTGGGAGAATGGGTATACCTCAAGCTCAAACCTTATCGCCAGAGGAGCTTACATAAATGTAAGATATGGAAGCTTAGTCCAGAGTATGTAGGGCCATTCAAGATAATTGGGAAAATCGAGAAGGCAGCATACAAGCTATTACTACCTGGTGAAGCTAAAGTTCACCCCGTGTTCCACGTGTCGTCGTTAAAAAAGAAAGTGGGTGCTAATTCTGTGGTGACAGCTGACTTGCCGGAGTTTGATGGAGAGGGGAAACTCATTTTGCAGCCCATTAAAGTCTTGGCCAGGAGGTTAGTGAAGAAAGGCACCAAACCTGCCACTCAGCTGCTAGTCCAATGGGCTCACTTGCCCGAAGAGGAGGCTACCTGGGAGGATTTTGAGCCTTTCGCAGCTAAATACCCAACCATGCTGTCTTGAGGTCAAGACAGAGTAAAGGAGAGGGTTATGTCATGATCCACCTACTGAAGAGAGAAGATATCAACTTATTTTTCCTTTATTTATGTTATTTTCGGTTTTCCTGAAGAAGTCGTGTTTTGTGTTTACGTTTTTGTTAAGTCTTGCGAGTTAGCCTAGACGCTGCATTTTGGGATAGCCAGATGTCATCGTTTTTCTGTGAGAGTCCGTTAAATGACAGCACATTTGGTGTACCATGCATGATTCATGAAATACAGAGATCTCTGTTCCTCTCTCATCTCAATTCCCTCTATCTCTCTCTTCTCTCATCTATCTCTCTTTTTCATTCATTCGATATCATCTCTAAACCCTATTTGATTTACGACGGCGCTCGTGTATCATAACATGTGGGTATCCTAGCGGTGATTGAAGACCACATTGAAAGTAAACAAACGGATCCCAAAGATCCAATAAATGCACAAGTAAGCGGCATAATCTCCAAGCAAACGGGAGGCGGCGCAACCATAAGCTAGAGGGAGAAATTTTTTATGTGCGTACGCAAACTCACTTTGCCAAATTAATAATATTGAAATATAAATAAGATGAAGGGTTAAATATTTAAATCAACCTGAACTATTCAGGTTTTTACAGTTCAGTACCTAAACTTTTTTTTTTAACCGATTGCAACCTGAAGTACACGATTTCGACAAGTTGCAACCTCCGTCGATCTTTTCCGGCTAAATCTCACGCACGTGACCCTCACATGCGAAATTGGAACTTCTCTGATATTTTATTGATTTCTGGGGTAATTTTGTATAAAAAAAACTAAAACACAAGGACCTAAACTTAATAAAATCAGAAAATAATTTTTTTACCCATACCCTCTTTCCTAAAAAACGAAGCGCCGCCGCACGAGGAGGAGTTCCCAGCCAACCCGGCCAAAGCTTCCGCTGCCTCCACCTTGAACGCCGCCATGCGTCCGCCGCGGTCATTCTCACCCGCCGGACTGCATTCCATTCTTTACCGACTTACTAGTGTATGAAACTAATCTGGAGAAAATGAATCTTAAATCTTAAGCACAAAACAGGAAAAATATAATAAAGAATCAAGACAAGGCAAAGGGCCATAGGCCACTCCACTCTAATGCCGCCGTCTAGATGGACGGAGAAGATTTGAAGCTATTTCATGGCCCCCTGGATTCAGCACCCTTCATTTTCAATCCATTAGATTCATCTTCCTCCTGTTCTCCCTCCCAGGCCTTCTCCCTAGACCCCTCACACCAGATTCCCCCTTTTTTACCGCCCAAATCTCTACTGCCTTCTCTATTCAACAACAATTTTGACAATGGTTTCGATTTGGGTTGCGATCCCACTTTCTTCCCTTCCTCAGACGCGCATTCTGCTCCTGTTTTCCCGACGATAACGCTGACGCCGCCATTGGAGGTGTTTACCGGAGTAAATTGTGGTTTACAAGAAATGGTGATTTTGAGTTTATTAATTTTAGGTCCAGCTGATATAATTTTATTCTTTACAAAATTGCACCAAAAATTAGAAAAATATCAAAACAGCCCTAAATTTGCATGTGAGGGTCACGTGCGTATGATTTGGCCGGAAAAAATCTTCGGAGGTTGCAACTTGTCGAAATCGTGTACTTCAGGTTGTAATCCGTGAAAAAAAAAAGTTTAGATACTGAACTGTAAAAATCTGAATAGTTCAGGTTGATTTAAATGTTTAACCCTAAGATGAATTTGTTAGTAATGCGTAAGATTCGACCCTACACTTGAGTCTCTTAAATTTGGTGAAAGTCTTCGCTAGTAACTAAGTTTAAGCGGGATTCCTCATAACTTTTTATTTTCCCACTATTACTAGTATTATAGATTATAGATTATAGATAGATAAAATGACTTCCTATTGTTATTATTCCATATTAGTGTTTAAGTTTATTTGTTAAGAGCCCTCTTTATTTAGGGAACTTGTGGAAGGATTTTAGCTGGTACATGCATAAATCTTCTTGTGTTCGCTTTTTGATGAATAAAAATTAATCTTAGTTTAAATTTAGATGGAAGAGTTTGAGGATGAATTTGGAATTTATAGTCTCAAATTCATTGATGTTATTTACACTTTTAGAAATTAATGATTCCATTTTGAGTTATTTATTGAAAGATTTGAATGGATTTTAAATATCCTCTATTTTGAGTGGATTTAAAATCCGTTGATTCTAAATTCATGCATTTCAAATCTCTCAATCCAAACGTAACCTTTGTTTATTTCCCTTGCTCGCCCTTATCCAGCATTTTCGAGAGAATCAACAGAATTCAAGTTTGGGGTGATTATCGTTTACATCAATAACGCTTTGCTCAAGTGTTTGCAAAGTGATAATTTTCACTGAAATCAACATAGGCCAGTCGTCTATACTTTTGTAAGTGGTCGTGACAAGAATAAAAAAGAACTTATTATTTGGATAGTCAGAACATATTGACTAACTCATTATCGAACTATTAAAGTAAGAAAACTCACTAATGAAGTTGAACCCATTAGTTGATATGAAATTTTAAAGGGAAAAGATTTTATCTATCACATTTGGGAAAGAATATATAAAATGTAACCAACTTCTCAATTAATATCAAAACTATCACTTTCTCACTATTCACGCCATTCTCCTTTTCTCTCTCCTCTCCTCTCTCCTCCTATTCTATTTTTCGGCAGACTTATTGTTTCTTCCTCTTCTCCATTCTTTCTCTCTCTTCTCCATTTCAAAATTTCACCATTTTCTCTGAAGATGCATGACACACATGGGAGTTTTTCTATTTCGTTTTTCTCTTTTCCTTTCTCTATGTCTCTTTAATGGAAGATCTGTCAAGTCGGCAATGAGATATATCATGGCACGAGATATATATTTTTATGGCACGAAGTCTATTAATCATGACACGAGTAATAATATAATGTTTTGACGTCGTGCCCCTGAAGATTTGTCCAACCGACGACGAGATATATCATGGCACGAGATATATTTTTTATGGCACGAAGTATATTAGTCATGACACGAGTAGTAATATAATATTCTGACGTCGTGCCGCTGCCCCCTAATATCTAGCAATTGTGTATTCTCACGTCGTGCCAAGGTATATCATGATACGAGATATATTTTTTATGGCACGAAGTATATTAGCCATGGCACGAGTAGTAATATAATATTCTGACATCGTGCCGTTGCCCCATAATATCTCGCAATTGCTTATTCTCACGTCGTGCCAAGGTATATCATAGCACGACATATATTTTTTTATGGCACGAGTAGTAATATAATTTTCTGACATCGTGCCGCTGCCCCCTAATATTTCGTAATTGCTTATTCTCATGTTGTGCCAAGGTATATCATGACACAAAGTGTATTAGTTATGGCACAAGTACGTAATAGCATTTCTACATGTGCCACTAATATCTAGTAATATAATATTCCGACGTCGTGCTGATCATGCCATGTTGAAGAAAAAAAATGAAATCTTGAAAATAACAATAATGGCGTCTCTGTAAATTGAAGACAGAAGAGAGAGAAAGCTTAAAAATGATGTCTGCAAAAAAGAAAGGAGGAGAGAGAAGGGAAAAAGGTACAAGTAATTAAAGAAGAGAGAGAATGGGAAAAATGAACGAAAAGATGAGTTTGCAGGAAGGGGGATGGGAGTGAAATGGGCACTACAAGACAAAAAATGATAGATTTAATATATTTTTGCAAAGCTGATACATTTTATATGTTTATTACAAAAGGTGATGGATTTGGGGGTTTCACAATTTTAAAACTAGTATAGGTACTTGAAAGCTGTAGGTTTGTGAAACTGATATTGTGTCACTTGTTGCAATGCAATGAACACATTATTAAATGTTATCATTAATCTACAGTGCATGAATGATATTCCAGTCAAGCAATTGCTGGTTCATGGTATACCTGCTGATATGATTTTCACCAACTAAAGGTCAGTTCTCAAACATTTTCCATGAATACTTTCTATTTATATGGATCAACACATACATGTAGATACACGATTCATAAATGTCTCATTCTCCATTAAAATGGAAGGAAATTACCACACGCAACATTGTTATTGTTGCTTGCAGGTACACAACTGCACTGAATTGTCAACGGCATCAAACTTATGTATATTGTAAATTTTACTAACCTTTTTGCACAACAAAATGTCTCTTGTTGTAACATACACGACTAAATGACTACGTTGTCAACTAAATTATTGCCATTTTTTCATGGCACCATCAAAACTTACTGAGACTTGCACACATTACAGTGAAGTGTAAAAATGGCTGTAGCCTGGACGACAACCTATAATTTCCTGTGACAGTGGCACCTGGTGTTCGTGTAAATTAAACATTCACACCATTTTGTCATAACAGAGCAAAAATCTTTTAGAAGGTAATATAATGACCACTCTACTTCCCCTAAAAAATAAAGGAATGCAGGTTAAAATACGGGGGGAAATTGCAAACTAAGTTGGCCTAGATATGGGAATAATTGAATTTTAAGAGCAAGAAAGCCCAGGTATAAGTAATGATTCTGGATCACATATTCAGTAAGCACAAAAAAACTAAATCATGCACTTAAATATTTTATCTGCAGAGAAATAACATGTATCATGCAAGATGTTGCTATATCATCATTCTATTAGGAGGAATCCGGTTGTTGGGAAGAGCAGAAATGCCGTCGACTGGAGAAATCACCTGGGGCATTGACATACCCACAGAAACAATGATCTCTGAAATAAAAGGAAAAACAATCAGTTAAACTACCGGAGGATGAAACAAAGATTTTATATGAGAATCAGCTACAAGTTAGAACATATAACTACATTACAGAAAAAATAATGTAAAGAGAGGAGGTGGAGGAATTAGCCTGTCTTGATGGCAAAAAGTGTTACTCAATTGATAATTAGGGAAAATAATAAGCTAGAAATGCATCCAGTCCAATAATGAAACAATAAATAACACCACAAGAGGGAAATAGACTTACCTATGCCTTCTCGAATAGACAAATTTGGCCGAATGATCTCTTTAGAGTTAACTAGAAATATATCCCCAATGTATAAATGATTTGTTGGGACGTAAACCGAGCATAATTCTTCATCCCCATCATCTTTCTGAAAAAAAATAGAATATAGGCGAATCTTGCTTTTTAGAACAATATTGACTTTAAAATGTTAATGAGAATATAATGCAACCTATGATGGTTTTTAGAAAAGATTTTCAAAACCAGTAATACGCTTTGTCAACAATTTCAAACTTGTAAAAGAAAATAATCCCAACATACTTTGACACCCTAGAGGAATACAATATGTGCTCAACGGTTAAGATACAGACTTGGCATAATTTGCAGAGTTCATAGCCTGACTGAAGAGAATCTTAATTAAACTTTATTTCAAGAACCTGAAGAATTACTGACGACGTAATGAAGCCAAAAGCATATTCTCCAACACGAGGATGGCGGATAATGGCAACCTCCTTGAAAGCAGTTGTATTCTGATCTGCAGTATAAAAATTACACTTGCTATTATTAGACTTGTGTGAAGATAGATCCTATATCAAGCAACTGAATAGTGAAAGAGGAAATGGCAGCAGATGATTGTATTTCAGAGAATTCAATTTATCAAGCTAGAATATGTACTCTAAACAGAAAGTCAGGGCAATCACAATCATGTTGCATCTTCCCATGATATCAATAACATAAAGGATATCTACCACCAAAAAAAGATAAATATATAAAGGAACCTTAAACTTTGGTGGCTGGCACTCTATAAGAAAGCCCTCAGTCGATTACTAGGCAAAGGTAAAGACCAAATTTGGAAAAAAGCAGCAAACAATGGCAGAATAGTAGCTTTAGCAGAGGAAGCCACTGGCGTAGTGTATCATGAGGAAAGGCACTGATCCAGCCTGCCAAATCTAACATGCACCATGTCTTCTGCATCTTTTCAAAGGCTTCAATGAAGCAACTGGCCCATAATATCTTTCACATCAAATTTAGCTTCCAAAGGAGCATCCTATTTATCTTAGTAATATACATAACGGCTAAACGATGATACGGCATTGGTGGTAGAAAAAGCACAGGAGGATGCTGATGACAAGTGCTAGAACACATTACGTAGCAACTAATAAGATAATACGGGACTTCCTTCTAGTAAATATGTTTCTCAATCACAGCCACCAAACCAGGGTAATACAAGGGAAAAGCATTTCTTATAGCATCCCCCTGCTTCTCATCTGTTGCATTAAAATATAGAGGAACACCTAAAATAATAGTCACCTGGAGAGATTGCAGAACTAATTTGTTTCGATGCTGAATAGATGTGTTTTACAAAGGGCATTCTCTTTATAAACCATTCTCCTATCAAGAAAACTGTGCTACCAACCCATGAGGAAGCAAATATACCAACGAAGAAAATGAAGATTATCGATGTGACGAATCCAAGGCCTGCACCAAATATCAAAAGAAAATAAGAAACAAATAAATCAAATTTCGAGGATCAGTCAAAAAGCCATCTGGACTACCAGTGGATCAAAGAACTGTGGATAGACAGTCTTAAGATGCAAACAGGACCAGTCAAACAGTCATCTGAGGATTTAAGAATTGAACAGGACAAAAGGATACAGTCTTAAGATGCAAATATCAGATTTCAACAGAAAGGAGCTGAAAGCAACAATTTTTGTTATTGTCATAACCGTCACTACCACATGCAAGTTAACCTATCCTCAATATGCGTCTAGGAAGAAAATAATAAGAGCAAGTACTATGCCAGATAAATACCACGATTAAAGAACTTACCGAATATGTCAATACCAAGTCTTTCATATATAGGACTAAAGAAACCATCAACGAATTGAATAAACCACCAAGTGATGAAAAATGTTACAGCAACTGGAAATAGAACCACACTGCAATTAAAATTATTTAGTCATAATTGAGCAATTTAAAAAATTGAACAAAAGAAAAGGTAAACAGTTACAAAATTTTAAAGCCAAAATCATTACATTCCAGTCATGAACTTCTGGGAAACCCAACTCTGAAGAACTGCATAGCAAGCCTGATGAAGCAAATTTGTTAGGGCTACACAACTTTATGATAATATCATCTCTAGTAATTTTTTGAAAGATCCACATATAAAACAATGTACAGAAGGCTATTCAAGTAGCACAACAGACTTTATAATCATATTTAAAATCTCAGAATGGAATAATTTTAGCAAGACAATTAGAATCATTACAGGTCACACGGGACCATGAAATTACCTTTCTTATTGTCCTAAATACCCGAGCTGAAAAAATAGTAAAAACAATTATAAGAAAAATATTCATAAGCCAAATCGTTGCAACTGGGGATTACTTATGCTGTGCAAGTCTCTGACAGGAGAAAGGAGAGGTTTTGCTTGTGCATACGTTTCTAAGAACTGAAAGTGTTAATATTATATAGGTCTTACAGTTTAGTCCTACATCTTGCTTTTCTCTTGGTGCATTACACAGAAACTAATACAAGATTTCTCAATCCTCAGAATGCAAGGCTAGAATTCATTTATTTACTTATTTTTGTGTTAAATTTTTATGCTGCACATTTTCACCTCATAGCTGTTATTTAACTTTGAGTTTAAACATTTAGCATTCAAAGAAATCATAGGACAACATTATGCCGTGTTTTCGGAATATAAATGCGCAAATGATATTGAAATAGTGTATTTCTTCCTTATGACTATTTACAGGCTTCAACAAGTATGCGATGGCAAATTAACTTCAGTTCTTTGGAAAATAAGGAAGTGGAAATGCAATGGTTTAGAGGTTACTTATGAACTACAGTTCAGATTGAACATAAGTTTCTTGAGAAGTATGAGTATCAATCAGAGATTGATCAGCTAATTTGATCTTCCCAAATATGTTAAGTTTACTTTAGGTTGAACTAAACAGAAAATGACCTTCATAAAAATTAATAAATGAAAAGCCATACCGTAGATATGAGAAAAGCTACCTCTTCCACTTTAAGTATTAAGATAAAGAGGAACAAAATTGACTTTTTAAAGTTTCTATTTAGCTCAAGTAATAACCGAAACATGAGAACATCACAATCTATGACTAGATGTGTATCCGATTCATTTTCCAATGTAAGATTCTTATAATCTAAGGCTCATACTGCGGTTCAACAACTGATAAATCACTAAACCCTAGACTAAGCAAATGCATTAGACAATGCAATATATGATTACGTTCCCATCCCTTCTTTTGTCTTAACTACATTTCTATCATTCAAGAGTAATGCAAATTTCATTAGAAAATTGGTAGTGGTGATTAATCCGTAGTATAGAGTGTCATCAGGTCAACCAAATCTTGTGATTTATCTATTTTTATTATCAACTCACCCAACCCAAGTGCATGAAAACGGAAATTTTTATATCATGAATGCCACAGAATACAAAATTCTCTAAATCTTCCGCAATATGCATAATATTGGTGCTATAATTACACCCATTTCCAAAGGCAAAATTTCATGAACAATTTATTTTCCAAAATTCAAACGATCAAGTACACGATAATCTAACTCTTATTCATGCAAGCAGCTACTATTAACTTTAAAGAAGAAAACCAAGAGATTAAAAGCTTAATATAGACCTTGCGGGTGGAGGAGTTGTTGGGCGAGTGAGGAGGGGATTTGAGGGGTTCTTCAACATCGTCATTTATACGCGGCGAATTCGATAATACTGCGGTTGACTCTTTCTTCCCCCGGTTACTACTGCTCTCCGCCGCCATTAATTCCACTCTCATCTCCCGGAGATGAACTGAGCTCAGGGAATTATAATCAAATAGAGTTAGATTTTTAGGAAAGTCTATTGGAAATTTTGAAGAGTGATTTTTGTAAACTTCGTCAAATCCTTGCCGGAGGCCAAGTTTATGTATTTTCCAGAGGAGCACTCCAAAACTGGATATTTCTTAATCTGCCCCTACTTGCGTTGACCACTGGTCATCTACCTACTTACTATGAGTCATAGTAAAAGAATTTCCCAATTTTTTAATTTCTCCTCTATTTATCACGTAATTTTAAATGAAAATTCAAAATATGGTTAAAATTCGAAAAATTTAAAATATAGCAATACATATAAATATATAGTGAATAATATTCTGTATGATTCCCACAGCATTGTCTTCACTACTTGTGCTTTTTTCTTCATACATGTCTTTTGTAATTTTCTATTTCGAAGTACAATATTTATAAACTCATAAAATAAAAAAACCATTTAGAGTTATAAATTTCTAAAATAAATTAGATTTTAAAGCATATTTTCTAAATACTTAATAGTAATACATGTAAACCGATAGAAAATGACACTGATATTTGACTTAAAATATTCTTGTAAAAGAAACAGGACATAATTAGTATTATAATAATAAGCAATCTAATTAATTATCTAATAAGAATTCAATATGAGACATTCTAACAATAAATTGCAATATTTATGAATAATTTTATACTATTTGTGGTTTTAATTTTTCCATTAGATGAACTTAAAATAAATAATATAAAATCACAGTAATTAATCTACATTTATAGTATTTGATAACTTAAAAGAGCTAACAGAAAAAGCATTTAGACATGAGATACTTAATTAAAATAAGAAAGATAGGTATGATTATGAAAATTTTAATTTAACGTGTTAAACCCGATTTATTCACGAGAAATTTGCCGATTTTGGTCATTCCAGCGTTATTTTTTCGAGTTTATCTATTTTATTCCCGAATATAATCCGAAGTGCGAATAATTAATAAAGTCGAATAAAACCTGTATCCGAGTTTTGTTACTCTGCTATGAGTCTATGATTTCTTTCCCAACTATTTTTTTTTTCATTATTTTCATTGTAATAAGAAAATAGAAATAAAAGAAAGAATAGGAGAAAAGGAGATCGGCTTAACAATGCTTGATTATAAGATTAATATCAATTTGCATCCTGAACTTTTTGAAGGTTTTTTTTTTCTTTTTTACCTAGACTATGTTTTGTATCAGATAGAAACTTGTACTCTGCTCAGGCCAAGACTTGGCTAGAAAAAAAAATATTAAAAAAAATATTTAAAAATAAAATTAAAATTAAAAAATCTACCAATTATATAATAATAATAAAAATTAAAATTCATTTAAATATCAGAAAATTAACCTAATATATTATTTTTTAGAAAAAATAAATTTTCATAAAAATTAGAATTTTATAAAATTTCAAATTGTCATAAAATGATTTTAAAAATTTTTATTTTCTAAATTTTAATAGTCTACTTATTTTATATAATTTCTTAAAAAATTAAAATTATTTTCTGAATTCTAAATATTTTTTATATGTTTCATAAATTACAGTAAACTCAAGAAAATTGACATTTTTAAAACGTATCTATGAAATGTTAAAGATATTTTTTTAAACAAATAATTTTCTTAAAAGATTTTAAAGTAATACATGAAACATATAAAAATTATTTAGGACTCAAACAATATTTTTTTGTAATCCAGAATATTTTAAATTTTAAATCCTTTTTAGACAATTTAAAATTTTCAAATTTTTAAAAAGTTAATTTTTATGAAAATTATTTTTAAATAAATATTTTTAGTTAATTTTATGATATTTTTAACAAATTTTAGAATTTAAAACATAATTTTCTATGTAATAGTATATTTACTGTTTGCTTATAGTATATTTTATGTTGCCTAATAGTATAAATTTTCTAGTTTCAATGACAAATTAGTACTCTAAATCAAATAAAGTGAAAGTATATACATCGATCTTATCCTTCTTCTTTGAAGATAACATCACTAGAAAAAACCAGACATTATGGCCAAGCATGTCACAATACAATTTTCTTTTCTGCAAATTCGATTTCCCAGTTGTTCTTTTCATTTAATTCCACAACAGAACAAGTACCCCCTTCATCCTGCTCTTCTTCGTACAGGTTACTTGAATTTATCTATACTTTTCGCCAATCGCAGAAATAACAACTCTAATTCAGTGAAAGAGAAAAACAAGGATGGGCGATGAGAATCAAAGCTTTGGAGAAGCTCATCCCCACGCATGGAAGGAGCAAATGTCATCTATACTCCTCATCGATGAACCCTTGCCCCCATTCAACGACTCAAAATCGTTTCTGGACAATCCCTTCTCGTCGTTCTCTCAATTCATCGAAATTCCCACTGAAGAAGCTCCTCCACCGAAACAAACCCTAAACCCTAAACCCTAACCATCACTCAATCAATTCAATTCTTGAGCCCCCTTCCTACGCAAAAGCCATTTTTTATCCTTCGACTTGAAAAATGCGGCGGTGGAGGGATTACTATTCCGGCGAGTAAGGGTTGTTTGGCTGGAACATGACACGGTCGAGCCCGATTCAGGTAAACTCGCCGTGGAGAAGTAGGAGGTGTTCGAAGGAAGTGGAGATGGAGGAAAGAGGACATCAATCATGTAGATGCTAACTACGAGTAAAACAAAGAACCAGAAAGAATATAAGTAATTGGAGCTAGACTTCTGTAGTATGCTCGACGATTGTTCCAAATCGGATATTTTTCCTTGCCGAAACGCCAATTTCTAGTTCTATTTATGCATTAATTGGCTATGTTTTGTATTTGATTATATTTAGTTTAGCCAATTTTTGTTATTACTAGACACCTTTATCTGCCAGCTTGTGGCATGAAAAGGTTCTTTGTTGGTTTTTTGTGAGTGACCGTCCTGTGGTCTCCACAACTTTTGCACTTTCCTTTGTTTTCTTTTCCTTTTTTTATAATACTATCTATTAAGCACTCTTTGCGGAAAAACCTTAGCCCTATTCACCCCTAATAGGTTCTTTACCTTCTTCCATATGTACAACCTTTAATTACATCCAGTAAAACTTTCCGAAAAATCTCAATACAATCCCAAACTTATTGAAGACATTAAAATCATGCCTCATTTCTTCAAACTATGTTGGACTAAACACTATACCTCATTATTGGTAATTCACAACTAACATATGAACTTGATTTTTGATGCACTATTTTCTAACCTAGTAATCGAAAGTATACGGTGCTAGTGTAGGTAGTGGCAGTCAATGTCGATCTACAGAGACTGAAAGTTGCACCTAGTTTACTACCCTAATTGTAATAAAACTACCCTAACTAGACTTTCGATTGATGAAAGTTGGTGTTGTATCTAAAAACCTAATTGCAAGAAATAATAACTAAAACTAATCACTCGTAAACAAGGAATGGTTGATAAGGAAGACTCAAATGAGATTGAAGTGCATTCTAGGGATTCGATTCCAGTTCTTGTTTCCTATGTTTGATTATTCTAAATCCTAGACTTTCAAACCAAATTTTGTCGTTATTAAGCGGAACTACTATAGTTAAACCTCCTCTCGGACGATGTTAACGTGTAGATTACGTATGAATAATTACCCTCTCGGGCTAACTATCACATACACAATTCCCAAGGGCTCCTAAGACCAATGCCTACGTAAGACCTCACTCCTCTTGGACGAATATTGGTACCTACGTTATATCGTCGTATACCTATTAACTACCCTCTGCTCTCGAACGACGAGTTGTAAGCAAATAGAACTAGCTAATTGGCCAAATCAATTAATTCATGATTTAAGAACAAAACACATAAATAATGCTAAAAAAGGAGTCTAGAACTAAACAAATTAATCAAAATATGATAAAAATATTACCTACTCTCTAACCCTAGAACACTAAGTGTTTAGCTACTCGTGTCTAAGATTAAACCCTAACAAAATTCATAGACAAACATTGTTTGAAAGTAAAAATAAACAAAAAAGAATAAACCCGAATTCTTTGAATCTCGATCTTCGTCCTTGTGTTCCTTGATCTTCGTTCCAAGTTTTCGAGCACTTTCGCAAGCATAAATATGATCTCGTGTCCCTTTTTTGGACTTGGAAGCTTCCTTTTTATAATTGGGTATCATCTTGGTGAAAACGAACCAAAATCTTTATTAGATTCAGATTAGGAAAGGTCAATCGACCTTCTGTCGCAGCCGCAACGCCTTCTGGTAGCTGTCCCGACCATTTGTACCCAAAACCTCCTTAAAACGGCCCTTTTTTGTCGCAGCCGTGGTGTTGCGGTCGCGATGCTTCATCAGTGCTAATTCAGTTTCTAGCCACGTTTTGTCCTAGCCGCAACGGGTAGTGTCGAGATCGCGACCGGTTCACTCCGATTCAACTTGGTTTCTTCCGTTTTTGTCCCTTCTTAGCTTATTTCTTTATCCAAACTTCGTCTAGACAGAATTTTTGGCTTAAAAACATCGGAATAACCACAAAACAAGTTTATACATGTTATATAACATAAAGTAACAAGTATAAGTAATTCCCTGTCAAATATGCATGCAAATGATATAAATATGCCTCTAAATCGACCTAAATACATTCATACTCAACGTGTATCAAAATCCCCCAAACTTAAACTGTTGTTTGTCCTGAACAACAAAATCAATCAAGAACACTCATGCTTAGGGCGATTACATGATGAATCTAGTTTCAGTTATGATTTTTTTTTTTTTTTTTTTTTTTTCCAAAAAACTGGGCAACATTGTAATTCGAGCATATTTGACATGGCAAAATCAACTACTTTCAAGATTTGCAATGGTAAGTGTATCACTCATCTCTCAAGTGTATAGATTAAGACATGTTTTCGCTTAAACTAGATCATATGTTCTATCTACCATAAGTTTGCATATTGCCTAAATTAGACTCGTACTCGACATGTGTGACATAGAATCAAATAAGTTTTTCATTTCGGTTGTAATGCAGGCTTTGTTAGAGTTATATTGTAAAGCATGCTTTTAAGTGTTGCTTTGTATACACACTGTTTCTTGCACTTTATTGAATGAGAATAAATTATTACCGTTTGCTTTAGATATATATTATGAATGTTATATATATTTATTGCATAATGTTTGAATACATTACATTGTAGATAACGTGGTGTATAGTAGATCACAAAAGATCACATTGTCGATTCCTTGTAATAAGTATAAAGATTCACAACTTAGATGGCGTTGAACAATCCATTGGTAGAAGTTGATGTGTAAGGCTCAAATTGGTTTATCTTGACCAAGAGATTACACTAGTACATTCGTTGCACTAAATTTGACCAACAACGAAATAATTTTTCTAGACTGACTTGAAGGAAAAATTAGATCTCAGTGCTTATTGTTTTCTTAATTTATGTCACTTAATTAGGATTGTATATAATTAATTAATGTTGCTTTAACTTATTATGGGTAAAGAGTCATTGGGACTCAATACTCTATACTTTGGGCAATATTATTAACTATATCATAGATTGCTAAATTAATACAGAAAATCATGTCTTGGTAAAACAAGTTGATTATGTCCCCTTGATGAGCTCAAAATGTTTATCATATCAAACTTGTACTGTGGATTAACTTCCGGTATGATAATAATGTTGAGCTGTTTGTTCTGAAGGATTAAAAGATATTAATTAATTAAAGCATTTAGTAACTTAAATTAATTAATGGACATTGAATCTTAAACACTGGAAAAATAACTGGGAGCCATATTTCGTAATATGGATTAGGATGGTAGTTCAATATTAATTCTGTAGTGGAATAAATTAATATTAGTGGGCTAGAATAATATTGATGGCTCAATACGGATATCCAGGCCCATTGGAAGGCCTAATCCAATTCCTCCTAAAGGCCCCTTGAGTAGCCCGTAGAAGTCCATTAACTAAAAGGATAATGATTAATTAGAAGTAGGAGATAAGGAAAGAAAAGATATGGAAGAATCTTCCTAAGAGGATTAAGATTTTTCCATATTATCCTCTCCCAAGTGGGAGAGGATTTCCTAATTGTAAAAAGGGGCAGATTTCGGCCCCTATCCCCTATAAATAGAGGACCAATCTTGGTCCCCATATGCAATAGGAGATGCATAAGCGAGTGGGTGTTTTTCTAGAAAATTAATAATTTCCTTGAGAGTTAAAAAGTTCGTTTGATTTCCCACCGAATTGACGAGCTTGGACTTAGGGAATACTCAAGAATATCTTTGGGTTGAAAAATTAATTCTTCTCAACGATGTCTCTCCGATTCGAAGGTAAAATACTATCATCTCTTAGTTTCGCATGTTTGGGGCCTATTGTATGATTACCTTGATTCAATTACATGAATTATATGATCTGATCGTTCATATCGTTGTTATTTAATTATTGAAAATAAAAATTCAAATTACATCCTCAATAGATCTTTGGCACAACTCCGATTCCCCCAATAATTGGTATCAATGCCATTGATTCTGGCTCTGGAATTTTGAATTAAATTCTCAAAAATTAAATTTATGTCTTAATTGAAATTTGATAGTAGAACTGTTAAATCTGTTTTGCAGGAATCCAATTATCATGGTTTTTTTTTTTTTTTTTTTTTTTTTTTTTAATGTATGTTTTAAATTTATGTTGGATTGAATATTTTTTAATCTGATTCATTCAGATTCATTTTTCTCGTGAGAAAATCCACGAGTAGATTAATATTATTTTTATGTAATAGATTAGTCTAGATGTTAATTTTTTTTTTTTTTTTTTTTTTTTTTTGTTTTTGTTTTTGTAATGGATCAAAGACGGAGACGAAGATGAATTAAAAGAATCGGAGATGATGTGAACTGAAGGCTGTTCCACACTAGGAGTATCGCAACCGTGACGATAAGTCGCGCCCATGACATATGGTGCGAAGTGCATCCTGTTCAATGTCAGAAGTGTCGCGCCCGTGACGGGTGGTTCGAACTACATCCTGTTCTGCACCGAGGGAGTCATGACCGCGACAATGATTATCGCCCGCGTGGGTGCTACGACGAAGGCTTTGCGACCAGTTTTTGAAGGCCCATTCTTTGAATAGTTGGGTTTCTCGTTTCAAAATGGAAAAATTAGACAATGATACTTGGATTTAATTGTCTAATATATGTTTAACTTATGTTTTGTTTTACTTTGTGTATGAGGAACCTAGAAAATCTCATTGATCAAAATTACTAAGTATTTTAATCTTAATTTATTATGAATAATAAATTAATCAATGGCCTCCATAACTGATTTATTTATTAAAGTGAATTTTTGCCTACACATTGGCATGCTCCTTTCTCCCTAACGGATATGACAAAAACGAGTTCACTAGAATAAAATTCATAAGATAACTGTGGTTTATTTTAAGTGGCGATATGATATTCCCAACGAAGGCTTATGCAAAACTGAGTAATAATCCCGTGTTAAGTTATGGTTGTTACTTAGATATAAAATTGATAAAACTTACTTCCCCACGAAGTCCCTGTCAATTTTATATGGCCAAGAAATGATCCGCCAATTAATTTGAGAATTAAAGGTTTGTAATTGTTTTGTTCAACCTGCTTAAATGTATTTAAGTAAACGTTCACATTCAACATGACTTGCTTAATTTTTTTAAGATATTGGCTGATGCATGTATATATCGTTTTGTGAGATTTTGATATAACATATGTGATCAAATTTTGTGATAATGTTTGTGTTAATTAGATGTTAATATGAATGTATGTTTTATTCGCAGTTCAACATGTCAAGCTTTAATCCACTGTTTAACATACTCAAAGAAAATAAACTAGAAGGGGAGAATTATGTAGATTGGAAAAGAAATTTAATGATAGTCCTGACTGCCGAAGGACACAAGTTTGTACTTGATGAACCTAGACCAGTTGAGCCTACAAACGAAACTAGTGAGGAAGATATGGAATATCATAGGCAATGGTTGAGATCCGATGAACTAGCTAGGTGCACTACTCTGGCTTCAATGAACTAGCTAGAATCGTACGCTACGCAAATGACCATGTGGGATTTGTTGTCGTAGAAAATGGCTGAAGAGACGCCCATAAGGGATCACGATCTCAAAATGATGGGTTACCTTAACAAGGTTGAGATTCTTGGTGCTGATTTTGATGCAGATACCCAAGTCGATATCTTACTCCATTCTCTGTCGAAAAGTTTTGAGCAGTGTAGGCTAAACTATACCATGAATGGTCAAGCGTATATGTTGGTTGCACTCATGCAAGCTTTGGTAGCGACAGAGATGCTTATGGAGTCGAGAAGCCAAGCCTTGATGACTAGCAGTGCACCTTCCTCTTCTGCATCGGAAAGCGGAAAGAAGAAGAAGAAAACTAAAAGTAAAAAAAGGCTAATCTCAAAGGTAAGGAAAAGATCCCCGCTGAAGGTGGTATTGAGAAGAAACCAAACAAGGGAAAGTGTTTCAACTGCGGTCTGAAAGGACATTGGAGGGCGGACTGTCCCCAGCGTAAAAAGGCAGGAAAACAAGGTAAATCTCATGCACTAGTTATTGGAACTTGTTTAGGGGCGTGTTCTTCCCAATTATGGGTGGTGGACACGGGAGCCACTGATCATGTTTGTTTCAATTCTCAGGGGTTCCAGAAAACTCGACAACTTAGTGGGAGTGAGATCACAATCACCTTGGGCAATGCTGCAAGAGTAGCAGCTGTTGTAGTGGGAGATGTGCACTTATCTTTTATGGAAAAGACTTTAGTTTTGAGAAATGTTCTTTATGTTCCATGTTTTGGAAATAATTTAATTTCAGTTTCTAAATTATTTTTGGATGGATATTCAGTTTCTTTTGATAAGAATGTTATTATTGCTCGTAATAATGAAGTTATCTGTTCTGAAATAATATTGAACAATCTCTATACTATTAATTGTGCACAAACCCTACAATCATACAAAATGCGTTAGATAACACATCTATTATTTCTAGAAAAAGAAAGTATTCTTCAAATATGAACGAAACACTTCTTTGGCATCTACGACCTGGTCATGTTAATCTAAAAAGGATTCAAAGGTTGGTGAGTGACGGTTCGTTGGAATCACTCCAAGTAGAGCCATTTCCAACATGCGAATTTAGGGTAAAATGACTAAGAGAGCCTTTGGGGCTAAGGGGAATAGAGCTACTGAAGTGTTAGAACTCGTTCATACTGATGTATGTGGTCCAATGTCGATTCAAGCGAGAGGCGATTTTGAGTATTTCGTTATTTTTATCGATGATTACTCGAGATATGGATACATTTTCCTAATGCGGCATAAGTCTGAAGTATTTGATAGATTCAAAGAGTTTAAGGCTGAAGAAGAAAAACATAGGGACAAGAGCATCAAGTTTCTACGATCTGATCGTGGGGGAGAATACCTTAGCAATGAATTTTTGGGTTACTTGTCAGAGCAAGGGATTATATCCCAGTTAACTGCACCCGGAACCCCACAACAAAATTGGGTCGCAGAGCTGAAGAAACAAAACTCTTTTGGAAGTGGTAAGGTCTATGATGAGTTATTCTGACTTACCCAAATCGTTTTGGGGTTATGCCTTGGAAACAACAGCTTACATTCTTAACTTAGTACCTTCTAAATTAGTTCCAAAAACTTCCTCAGAATTGTGGTCTGGGTGCAAACCCATTTTGAGAAACATGAGAATCTGGGGATGTCCTACATACGTGCTAGACAAGAAAGCTAATAAGTTGGAACTCATTCAGAATTATGGCTGTTTGTAGGTTATCCCAAAAGAACGAAAGGGAGTTTATTCTATAGTCCTAAGGATCATAGGATCGTGGGGAGCACACAATCTAGGTTCTTGGAAGAAGACTATATGAGTAGCTGGAAGCCCAATAATGAGATTACCTTAAATGAATTATGAGGGAGCACTCCTATACCAATTGTACAAGATGATATACCACGTGATACACAAACACAACCGGAACCTTATCGTAGTGAGAGGGTTGTTCGTTAGCCTGAGCGATTCATGCTCATGGAAGAGTCTTTGGATTTGGTCCTCGATGAAGATGAATCTGAACCTGGACATACAACGAGCCAATCCAAGACAAGGATGCAATTTCTTAGCTTGTTGAACCACCCAAAGGTGTAAAGCCTGTTGGATGCAAGTGGGTTTACAAGAGAAAAAGAGGAACTAACGGGAATGTTGAAACCTTCTAGGCTAGGCTCGTGGCAAAAGGGTATACTCAAAGAGAGGGAATCGATTATGAGAAAACCTTTTCACCTGTAGCTATGCTTAAGTCGATCCGCATTCTCTTGTCGATAGATGCGCACCTAGACTCTGAGGTTTGACAAATGGATGTCAAGACAGCATTCCTAAACGGAAGTCTTGAAGGCGACATCTATATGTGTCAACCTGAAGGCTTCATTAAAAAAGGCCGAGAAAACCTTGTATGGAAGCTTAAGAATGTCAATCTATGGCCTAAAGCAAGCATCGCGAGCTTGGAACCAATGTTTTGATCAAGTAATAAAATCCTATGGATTTGATCAGAATGAGATTGAGAGTTGTGTTTATAGAATGTGTATCAGAAGCGCCTTGGTATTCTTAGTATTATACGTAGATGATATTCTGCTTATTGAAAAAGATAAAAAGGTATTGTTAGACGTAAGGGTATGGTTATCAAATCAGTTCGATACAAAGGACTTAGAATAGGCTGGTCAGATCCTTGGAATCAAGATTATTCGAGATCGCCAGAAAAGGAAGATATGTTTATCTCAAGCCTTGTATATCGATACTGTGCTATAACGATTCAGCATGCAAGATGCTAAGAAGATTTTGTACCTTTCAGACATGGGATTCATCTATCAAAAGACATGTGCCCTAAGACACAAACGAGATAGAAGAGATGAGGAAGGTTCCATCGGCAGTTGGAAGTCTCATATATGGAATGTTGTGCATGAGACTGGGTATAAGCTATGCAGTAGGCATGGTGGCAAGATATCAAAGTAACCCAGACAAGGGACATTGGACTGCGGTTAAGAACATTCTGAAGTATCTAAAAAGGACTCGAGATAGAATGTTAGGCTTTCAATCGGACAGTGTATGTCCTGTGGGTTACATGGACTCAGATTTCCAATTAGACATAGACTCCAGAAAATCTACCTTAGGAAGTGTGTTTGTCTTAGGAGGTGGAGCCATCACATGAAAAAGTGTAAAGCAGAAATGCATTGATGACTCTATCATGGAAGCCGAGTACGTCGCTGCTTGTGAAGCAGCGAAAGAGGCGGTTTGGCTCAAGAACTTCTTAGTGGACTTAGGTGTGATTCCGAATTTGCCTAAAAGTATCACAATTTATTGTGATAATGCAGGTGCGGTTGCAAATTCGAAGGAAAACACGAGCCTACAAGGCGAGCAAACATATAGAAAGGAAATACCATCTCATATGAGAAATCGTTAAGAGAGGAGATATAGCGGTGACAAAGATAGCATCGGAGGGCAACCTAGCAAATCTTTTCACAAAGAGTCTACCTCAGAATACATTCGAGAAACATGTGGAAGGAACGGGAGTCAAATGTGTTGCCACACTGCTTTGAGTATAAGTGGGAGAATTATTAGGACATGTTGTAGTATAGTTAAAAGCAGACTTTGAGTATGATAGGTATGGCCCAATCTCTACGGGTCGGACTAGCCCGCCAGTCGGGTCAATTGGGTCCAAAAGCGCAAGCCCAACATAGCCAAGCCCATTCGCGGCATCTTTGGAAGTTGGAAAAAGATCCCCATGATCCCTTCCAACAGCCATGCAGATTTGACTAGCAGAATTATAGGGATTTAGTTAGGGTTTCGGTTATAGTATAAATAGGAGAATTGTGGATGAATTTAGGGTTCCGATTTTTGTACTCTAGAATGTCTATTTTGCAAAATTGTACACCGAAATTAAAAGAAGTATAGTGAAAGCACTCCAGAAGGTGATTGCCTTCTCCCGTGGACGTAGATCTCCGGATCGAACCACGTAAATCTTTGAGTCATTTAAGTTCTTGCATGTTTTGATTGTTCGGAATTTTTATTGAGATCGCAATTCGTTTGATATTCGGTTTTACGCTTTATCAATTGGCGCCGTCTGTGGGAAACAATTGAAAGGCAAACCCTAGTATCCTTCAAAGTTGATTCACATCAGTCATGGTGAACACTCGCCAATCTGCTAACCCAACTCGGTCTCGTCGCAATCCCCCCATGGATCAAAACCCTCCATTGCCACGTCAACAGAATCAGGATCCACCTGCGGAGCAAATTGATGCGCAACACCTCGCACCCGCTAATGCGCCGGCACAAGTTGGCCCTCAACCAGCCCTCGAACTACTGCCGACACAGCAAGCCTTTCTTCGGGAGCACGCCGCTCTATTCCAAGAATGGAATAATCGGCGCGCTAACTCAGGTGGGCGCGCCGACAATGGTGTTAACCAGGTGTCAAGACATCCGCCCCGTGATCGATCTCGTGCACTTGATGAAGACCCGCCTCACAGAGCCAGGCATGATCGCCGCCGACAGCGGTCAGTATCGCCTGGGGAGAACCGGAGTTCTAATGGTTCAAGGCCCCGTTATGCTGATCATGAGGACGTAGACCGCCGCCGACCTGTAGATGCGACAAAACGGGCTCGCTTGGAAAGGTCCCGTGTACTTGATCCTCTGGAACAGGAGCAGACTCAATTTGACGCCGAGCTTGACAAGGTATTGGGCCTTGATGCTGATGGGGAGATAATCACCCCGTTCTCCGAGGAGATTCTTTCTACTCCACTCCCCGAGGGGTTTAAACTTCCGCCAGTGTCCGTCTACAATGGCACCGGAGACCCAGGTAACTTCCTAAGCGCCTTTAAGTATGCTATGTTCAATTGAAGTTGCACACCACACCACCTGTGCAAAGTGTTTCCTGAGTACCTTCAAGATGAGGCCAGACTTTGGTTTGATTCCTTGCCTCGAGGCAGTGTTACCTCTTTCCGGGATCTTGCAGAACAGTTTTGGGCACATTTTCACACACGAGCGAAACCTATGGCCACTTTAACTGATCTCATGAACCTGGAGCAGTGAGATGGGGAGACCGTTACCCAGTTTCTTGAGCGCTTCACTGCAGAAAGCTTGAAAGTAGGTAGCCGGTCTGATGATGTTATAATCACCGCCTTCATGAACGGCCTCCGACCAGGGCCGCTCTACACCGAGCTAGTGCGACACCCCCCGACCACGACCCGGGCCCTTTTCGGCACCGTAAGTAGGTTCGCCAAAGCTAAGGAGCAAACCCGTCACAAGCGGGAGAAACATGCTACCAAGAAGCAACCAGACAAAACGCAGGTCGGGACTAGCACCCGGCCTAGTGCCTTCAGTCGTTTGAGCAGAGGCAGGTTGGAACCTCGTAGTGAGGTCCCTCAACTCACTCCCCTTACATGATCAAGGACAGAAATACTTTCTGTTCACAAGAATGATTTACGACCATGCCCACGGATGACTGCTCCGGCAGAGAAGCGTAATCGTGAGAAGTGGTGTGCGTATCATCACGATCATGGACACGACACCGAAGAGTGTCGCGAGCTCGGTAAAGAAATCGACTGTCTGAAACGAGGCTTCCTCCGGCAATACATAGTTCGAACTGAGGACAGATCTCGGCCGAACCAAAACGGGGGTCTACAACAAGGTCGGGGAGGTTACAATAACCAGGGACCAAGACAAAACAGACCCCAATGGCAAAACAACAGGTCAGGGTATACCAATTACCAAAGACACGATCAGAGTAATCGTCAACAAAATCAACCGCAACAACCCCAATTATTGCCCCTGCCACCACCACATGGCGGCCCCGGGGACAACCCACCGAATCATGTGGTCCGCGGGATTATAAATGTAATCTATGGCGCTATGCCAACAGGAACTTCCCGAAGTGCCCTTAAAGCCGAAGCACGAAGGCCTCCTCCCGAGGAGCCACGCCACAAGCGCTTCCACAAATCTAAAACTGTGAGCTTCACTGACGATGACCTCGTTCCTGAGCTCACCCCACACACTGATGCCATCGTCATTGATATGGCCGTGGTCAATGTCACCATTAAGCGAGTCTTTGTCGAGAATGGTGCCGCTGTTAGTGTCATATTCACTGACTGTTTCCAAAAGATGGGCATACCTCGCGAACAACTCCGACCTGCCCCCGGGCCATTATAGACCTTCACTCAGGGAGAGGTCCAACCTGAGGGAATTATCAACCTCCCAGCGTCGCTTGGCACGTATCTAGCGATAAAAACCATCTTTGTCGATTTCTACGTGGTCACCTCTCCATCTCCATACAACATGATTCTTGGTCGGGATTGGCTCACTCCGGCAAAGGCCATCTGTTCCACATATCATCTAGCATTGAAGTTTCCTACTGGTGCACGTGGTAGTGCACACACTTTTAGGTCAATTTAAGTGTCTTTTTACGGACTTTTGTGTGCATTTTCACGTGTGTTTTGTGCGTTTATTTCTCATTGGGCAATTTGACGTGTCTGTTTCATTTTCATGTCAAGACAGGTGAATTAAGGCCGAAAAACAGGTTCGAAGATCTCAAATTGACAAATCGAGCTCAAAGGAAGAAGAAAACAAGGAAAAACAGGGGATCATGCCCGAGGTGGCGAGGCCACGCCCGTGGCCCAAGCCACGACCGAGGTAGTACAACGACACGGCCGTGGCCATTCCTCCAGAGAAGGCCACATTTCAGCATCATTTGCCACAACCGAGGCAAACAAACACCACGCCCGTGGTGATCCAAACCCCACGACCGCGGTCTGTATCCACCGCGGCCGTGGAAATTCCTCCAGAAGTAAAGGCAAATTAAGTCCAAGAAAGACCACGGCCGAGGCAGTAGATAGACCACGGCCGCGGCCCCAAATTGGGCCCAAAACCCTTGTTTCACCACGCCCGCGGCCATCTTTATGACACGGCCGCGGCGGGGTTCCCTGTTTTAAAAACCCAAACACGTTTTTGCCTAAATTGGAGCTAGCACTTTCTCTCCTTATATATATATCATCCCATTCGAATTTAACCTAACTTAGAACAACCTAGAACCCATCCCCCACACATAATCAGCCACTTTTCTCCATTGGAAGCAAGGAAATGGAAGGGGGTTGAAGATCTTGATCTTCAACCCCTAACCTTTGGTTCTTTCTTTCCTATGTTCATGTTTTTCTTTAATTTTCTATTAGTTTATCTTTGTATTAGGTAAAATGGGTGGCTAGCACCCTTAGTTCACTCTTGATTATTGTGGAACCTTGAGTCCAAGACATTTATGTGATTATTACGGTTAATGTTACCGAAAATATTGTGTATTCAAGTGTTTTGTGTTATTTGCTGTTATTGACTCACATTTATGAATTTATTATTGGATTGATCACCCTTTAAGGGATTTGTGAATGTGTTGCTAGAATAGGAGGTCACTATCCGTAATTGTAGGATTTCCGATTCCCGAGTAGCAAACAATAATTATTTATTGGTGATAACACAAAGTTTAACCTCTAAAACCGAGCTTGCGAGTTTTATGTTGAATTTATCTCGTTGTCCTAGTGTTTAATGCATTTGGTGATTGAATCTAAGAGAGCTTGTTCGAGGATTCGGTTAAACTGAATAGGGTTAGTCGAAGAGCTTGTTTTGATTAACTAAGATTAAGGGATAACAAGGCTATTAGAGCTTGTTAATAGCCTTGAGATAAGGGCTAGAATCACAATTGAATAGGGCATTGACAATAGTTACATAAATCGTCCAAGACCTCGGTGAAACATGATCAAGGGTGAATCGTTTTGTTATTTAAAAACCAAAAACCTATAAAAATCTCTTTATTTGTCTTTGTTTATTTAGGTGTAGTTGTTATTTCATTGACCCCCCACTTCTTTATTGTTTTCTAGCTTATATACATTATGTTTCTTCATAATAATAGCTTAACACATAAAAGCAAAATTTGTTCGACCGTTCCTCGTGGGATCGACCCTTGCTTGCCACTCTACTAGTTAGAGTAGTCGGTAAGGTTTAAGTGTATCTTCATACACGATTTAATTTGGTAGTCGGAAACGACGCTACCACCTACACCCCACGGAGAGGTCGCCATCCGTGGCAATCAAAGAAGTTCCAAGGAGTGCATGTATGTCGCACTTAAGAAGACAACCAAGGCTCCTCCTAAGCCTCAATTTCAAATAGCCACCCCGGGCACCCTGGCGCCCGTTCCGGGTTCATCCGAATCACTCGGCAATGATACTGCTGAGGTGCCACTCGATCATGCTAAACCGGAGCAAACTGTTACGATGGGCGCCGTGAACATACCGTTGTTGCACAGTGCCATCATCCAAACACTACGGGAATATTCCGAAGTCTTTGCTTGGTCCCCCCTAGATATGCCAGGCGTCTCTCCTGACCTTATCACTCATAGGCTGAACGTTGACCCTAATGTGAAGCCAATACAACAAAAGCGACGGCAATTTGCCCTGTAGATATCAGTTCAATATCATCAAGTGATCATAGTTTGTAGAAGAGGTTTTGAGGAGTCAGGAACCGGGTTCAGTATGTGGAGAACCGGGCTAGAAAACCGGGTTTTAGCCGGATCAGTTATAAGGGTTAAAAAGGAACCGGAGTCAAAGCGGTTATAACTAACATTTGCAAGGGATTAAAACCGTTGCAGGTAAAACCGTTGTTGAAAGCCCGCCTAACAGTTTTATGCAGTTGAGAACAGAATTGGTTGCAACTGCTGCTACTTCCTGATTCGAGCTCCATCCTTTATATACATTGAAACCACTTGAAGTTGTGAGTGGATACACATTATTTTCCCTCTGTAAACACTACTCAATCATTAGAATTAGTCAACTAGGGTTCTTGAGCTCAATTCGGTCTGAGAATTGGGGTTTCTAGTTTTCTGGAATAATTCTTGTAATTGATTGATCAGTGGAGTGAATTGAGGTGTATAGAGCCTCCGTGGATGTAGATCACATTGATCGAACCATGTAAAATCCTTGTGTTCTTCATTTTCTATTCCCGTTCTGTGTTCGGTTTCATTTGGCCGAATTCTTTCTTGGTTTGAGTATTGGTTGTGTGTGTGATAAGAGTTGATTACCTAACAAGTGGCGCCGTCTGTGGGAAACTTGCGCACACACTCGAAGAGGAAAGGAGAATGGGTAGAGTGAAGATGGATGTGGAGAAGTTTTCAGGTAAAAATGACTTCTCACTTTGGAAAATCAAGATAAATGCTGTATTGGTTCAAAATGGTTTAGACTCTGCACTTCTTCTTGTTGATAAATGGTCTGAAGCTGAGAAACCAAAGTTTTCAGAAGTGGATAAAAAGGCTTTGAGCCTGATATTTCTGTGTTTGGGTGATAAACCCCTGAGGGAGATATCAAGGTGCAAGAATGCAGTAGAGGCATGGGGAAAATTGGAAGAACTTTATCAATCAAAGTCAATATCAAACAAACTGTTTCTGAAGCAGAAATTGATGTCTTTCAAGATTACTGATGATAAGGCCATTTTTTATCAACTTGATGAATTTGTCAAGATGATTGAAGAACTAGAAGACCTGGGTGTGAACTTGGAGGATGATGATAAGGCTTTGATGGTGTTGAATGTTCATCCAAAGTCTATGGAAAGCTTTAAGGATGCATTGATGTTTGGGAGGGAAGGAAAGGTCAGTTATGAGTCTATCCTCTCAGCTTTGAAGACAAAGTGTTTTCAAACGCAAGAAGATAAGGGCTCTACACAGGCTGGAGAAGGCTTAAACATAAAGTTAAAAAAGAACTACCAAAAGAAGAAGTTCCAGGGATTCAAGGATAATAAAGCTGGAACTCAGAATTCAAAGAAGAATGGAGACTGGGTTGAAAATAGAAAGTGTTTCAAGTGCAAGCAAACTGGACATTTGAAGAAGGATTGCCCACAGAAGAAGAAGAAATAGGAAAATCAGAGGGCAGAAGTGGTTGTGACTGAACATCAAGATGACACCCCTGAAGTTTTAAACATCACAGACACAAAGATGGAAAAGGAATGGGACCTTGATACAGGTTGTTCATTCCACATGTGCCCTAATGAATCCTGGTTCAAGGACTTAAAGAAAGAAGATAGTGGATGTGTACTACTGGGAAATGACCACTCCTGGAGATTTAAAGGCACAGGATCAGTTCAGATCAAGATGTATGATGGAGTCATCAGGACCATTTCACAAGTGAGGTATGTTCCTGGTCTTAAAAGAAACCTCCTATCTCTTGGTTCTCTTGTAGCAAATGGCTGTCAGTTCAACTCCACAGATGAGTATCTTCATATCACTAGACACAACAAGCTGGTAATCAAGGGAAGGCAACACAATGACCTGTTTATCATCATAAGTAGAGCGGACTTCATGAAGTGGCATAAAAGACTGGGTCATATTGGAGAGAAAGGGTTGAAGGAGCTATCCAAGAGGGGTATAATTGGTGAAATAGGAAATCAAACACTTGACAGCTGTGATAAATGTGCTTTAGGAAAGGCCAAGAAGCTGCCTTATGCTAAAGGGATACATTCTACTCAAGAATCACTTGATTATGTACACTCTGACATATGGGGGCCTTCTGATGGTGCTGTAGAATCTGAAAGAATTTCCATTCAGGTGGAGCCTACTGATGAAGAGAAATCACCAGAGAAAAATGCTCAAGCTTAACTAGGAAATGACAGTTCATCAAAAGATGATGAAGACCAACCTGAGATCTCAAATCTCAAAACTTATAGCATTGGTAGAGACAGACCTACATGGCAAACCCACAGGCCTGATTTCTATGGACAAGCTGAGAGTGTTTACTATGCATTAAGTGTAGCAGAAGACCTGGAGTTTCAAGAGCCAAGAAGTTTCAGGGAAGCAATCAACTAAAGTGAACACTGGATTGGGGCCATGATGGAAGAAATGGAATCTCTGGAAAGAAACCAAACCTGGAAACTTGTAGACAAACCAAAAGGGCAGAAGTTAGTCAGCTCAAAGTGGATCTACAAGAAGAAGGTGGAGGCTGGAGAGGCTGATAAAATCAGATACAAGGCAAGGCTTGTGGCAAGGGGCTTTACACAAAGGGAAGGCGTTGATTATAATGAGGTATTCTCTTCTGTTGTGAAGCATTGCTCTATTAGGCTACTATTATCAAAAGTTACACAAGAAGACATGGAACTACAACAGTTAGATGTTAAGACAGATTCCTGCATGGTGATCTCATTAAAAGAATATACATGAAACAACCTGAGGGCTTTGTAATTCTAGGAGATGAAGAGAAGGTCTGTTTTCTCAGAAAATAACTCTATGGTTTGAAGCAGAGTCCAAGGCAGTGGAACAAGAAGTTAAATGAGTTCATGATCAATGTAGGTTTCATAAGAAGCTTGTATGATAGCTGTGTATACTTTAATAATGGTTCAAGGCTTGAACAAGTGTTTCTGTTATTATATGTGGATGACATGCTCATTGCCAGTAAGAGTATGGACAAGATACAATAGTTAAAGGGAAGATTGAGCTCAGAATTCAACGTGAAGGATCTTGGAGAAGCAAGGAAGATTCTGGGGATGGATATCATCAGAAGAAGGAAATCTGGAACACTTTGGCTCTCACAGAAGCAGTATCTGCAGAAGGTTGTGGAGAGATTTCACATGCATGAGTCAAGGCCAATAAGTATTCCAGTTAACCAACAAACCAAGCTATCCAAAGAACAATGTCCAAAGACAGAAGCAGAGGAGATTCACATGAAGAATGTTCCATATGCCAGTGGTGTTGGCAGCTTGATGTACGGAATGATATGCAGCAGGCCAAATTTGGCCTATAGTGTGTCTCTGGTAAGCAGGTACATGTCAAATCCTGGAGAGGCTCATTGGGAAGCTTTGAAGCAAGTCTTGAGATATTTGAAAGGCTCAGTCAGTGTAGGTCTAAAGTTTAAGAAACAAGAAGCTGGCGCTGTACCTCTTGTTGGATATGCTGATGCAGATTTTGCTGGGAACCTAGATACAAGGAAATCTGTTACAGGATATGTTTTTACCTTGTATGGGACGGATGTAAGCTGGAAAAGTGTGCAACAACATGTGGTTGCTTTGTCAACAACTGAGGCAGAATACATTGCCTTAACTGAGGCAATCAAGGAAGCTCTGTGGCTCAAGGGAATTCTTAAAGACTTAGGGATCAAACAAGGTTGTGTTACCATTCAATGTGATAATCAGAGTGCACTTCACTTGGTAAAACACCAAGCTTTTCATGAGAGGTCTAAGCATATTGATGTTAGACTTCACTTTGCAAGAGATGTAATTGAAGCAGGATCTGTTAAGGTGAAGAAGATTCATACTTTGGACAATGCAGCTGATTTTCTAACCAAGGCAGTTCCTGGGAGTAAGATGGTTCATTGCTCAAGCCTGATAAGGCTTGAACAATGTGATTAGACCTGGAAGACAAGGCAGAATGAGGTGATGAAGTACACTTGAGTTCATTGAGGTGGAGATTTGTAGATATCAGTTCAATATCATCAAGTGATCATAGTTTGTAGAAGAGGTTTTGAGGAGTCAGGAAACGGGTTCAGTATGTGGAGAACCGGGCTAGAAAATCGGGTTTTAGCCGGATCAGTTATAAGAGTTAAAAAGGAACCGGAGTCAAAGCGGTTATAACTAACATTTGCAAGGGATTAAAACCGTTGCAGGTAAAACCGTTGTTGAAAGCCTGTCTAACAGTTTTATGCAGTTGAGAACAGAATTGGTTGCAACTGCTGCTACTTCCTGATTCGAGCTCCATCCTTTATATACATTGAAACCACTTGAAGTTGCGAGTGGATATTATTTTCCCTCTGTAAACACTACTCAATCATTAGAATTAGTTAGCTAGGGTTCTTGAGCTCAATTCGGTCTGACAATTGGGGGTTTCTAGTTTTCTAGAATAATTCTTGTAATTGATTGATCAGTGGAGTGAATTGAGGTGTATAGAGCCTCCGTGGATGTAGATCACATTGATCAAACCACGTAAAATCCTTGTGTTCTTCATTTTCTATTCCTGTTCTGTGTTCGGTTTCATTTGGCCGAATTCTTTGGTGTTTTTTCATTCTTTCTTAGTTTGAGTATTGGTTGTGTGTGTGATAAGAGTTGATTACCTAACATGCCCCAGAGAGAAACGCAGTCATCCGAACTGAAGTTCAACTACTCTTGGATGCCGACATCCTATTCGAAGTTCACTATCCATCTTGGCTTTCTAATCCGGTAATGGTGACGAAGTCCAGTGGGGCTTGGAGGATGTGTGTTGATTTTTCTGATCTCAACAAGCACTGCCCAAAGGACTGCTATCCTCTACCGCCCATTGACCAAAAAGCCGAGGCCATTACCGGGTATAAGGCACTTTGTTTTTTGGATTTGTACAAGGGATATCATCAAATCCATATGGACCGCCGAAATGCCGTCAAAATAGCCTTCATCACCGATTTTGGATGCTTCGCTTTCAAGAAAATGCCCTTCGGGCTCAAGAATGCTGGGGCCACTTACCAGCGTCTTATGGACCACGTCTTCAGAGACCAGATCGGTCGCAACGTTGAGGTATATGTTGATGACCTCGTTATTAAGAGTTCCTCCCCTACATCATGTGTGCAGGATATTGCCGAGACATTGCACACGTTGCGGCGCTATAATCTTCGCCTCAATCCAGCCAAGTGTACCTTTGGCGTCGGATCAGGAAAATTTCTTGGGTACATGGTCTCCCAACACGGTCTCCAGGCCAACCAAACCAAGATTAGGGATGTGCTGGAATCTTCGCCTCATTCCAGCCAAGCTGTGAAAGACGTCCAACATCTAACCGGCGGCCTCACAGCTTTAAATTGTTTTTTATCCAAGGCAGCGGAGCGCCAGCTTCCTTTCTTCAAAATTTTGCGCCAAGCGAAGACATTTGAATGGACTCCGCAGTGCGACGAAGCCTTTGAGGCTCTGAAACAACACATCAACCAATTGCCCACTATGTCCGCGCCTCTCCCTGAAGAGCCACTCTATATATATTTGGCCTCCGCCGATGAAGCCATTAGTGCAGCCCTCATCCGCAAGGACCATGGAAGTCAACAACCCGTGTACTTTGTTAGCCGCGCAATCCAAGGGGCAGAAACTCGATACTCTGTAGCGGAAAAAATAGTGTTGGCCCTAGTCATGGCGGCCCGCTGCCTGGGTCCCTATTTTTAAGGACGTGCTATTAGGGTCCTCACAAATCAACTTATTCGACAGGTTCTTATCAAGCCCGATGTATCGGGGCGATTGGCCAAATGGGCGATTGAGCTCGGGAGCACGATATAAAATTTCTACCTCGCCGAGCCATCAAAGGGCAAGCTCTCGCAGATTTTCTGGTCGAGGCCTCATTCAATAATCCCAACACTATCACACAAGCTGAGGCTTTACCTCAAGCCGACCCCGAAGCCGAAACCAATAAGTGGCGTAAATACGTGGACGACGCCTTTAAAACCCGAGGCAGTGGTGCTGGGGTCCTCCTCATTGGTCTTGATGGCGTCGAAGTCAAATATGTCCTGCGTTTTAAGTTTAAAGTGACCAACAAAGAAGCTGAGTACGAGGCAGTCCTTGCTGGGCTTCAACTCGCTCAAACCTTTGGAGCTTCGCGTATCCAGCTGTTCACCGACTCCGAGGTGGTCTCCAGCCAGATCAAGGGCACCTACGCGGCAAAGGATGATACATTGAAGAGGTATCTGACTTTAACACTTAAGCTTTTGTTAACTTTTACTTCGATTGATGTCCAACAGATACCCCACGAAGAAAACGTTAAAGCTGATGTCCTTAGTAAAATGGCCTCCGCGGTCCCGTCAAATGTGTCTCCGGACATAATCGTCGAAGAAGCTACCCACCCTTCGATTAGTGAGTTGATGATCTCTGTGTTGACTGATGCTCATCCCAACTGGATGACCCGGATCATCCAGTATCTCTGGAATGGCACCTTGCCCGACGATAAATTACTCGCTCGGTGGATAATTCTCAAAGCACCGAAGTACACACTTCACGATGGAATCTTATATCGTCAGTCATACTTGCAGGCGAGTCTCCGATATCTTGGCCCGGTCCAAGCCGACTATATTCTTCGGGAATTCCATGAGGGGGCGTGCGCGAGCCATATTGGGTCACGAACGTTGGCCAAGAAAGTGCTTCGGTGGGGATACTACTGGCCCACCTTGTTTAATGATGCCCAAAATTTGGTGTTAAAGTGTGACAAATGTCATCGGCACTCCCGAGTGAAACATCTGCCACAAACCGAGCTCATTGGCATACAAAGTGCCTGGCCATTCATATAGTGGGAAATCGACATCGTGGGACCGTTCCTAGTTGCTCCGGGGGGATTGAAATTTCTCGTGGTCGCTATGGATTATTTTACCAAATGGGTCGAAGCCGAGCCTCTTACTGCCATTACCGGATAAAATATCCTGAAATTTGTTTGGCGTAACATCATATGCCGTTTTGGCATTCCAAGTGCCATTATATCTGACAATGACAAACAATTTGCAAATGATCCCTTTCGGTCCTGGTGCGCGGAGTTGCACATCAAGCAAGTTTTCACCTCGGTAGCTCATCCCCAAGCTAATGGCCAGGTCGAAGTCACAAACCGTACTCTAGTCAACGGCCTGAAGAAGCAATTCGATCAAGCCAAGGGTCTCTGGGCCGAGAACCTTCCGCAAGTTCTCTGGGCTTATCGCATGACACCGTATTCTTCCACCGGGGAGACGCCATATAGCCTCACCTATGGCTCCGAGGCTGTTATTCCTGCCGAGGTGGGAGTGCCTAGCCCTAGACTCTTACACCTCGATCTCGGGGTTAACGAAGAAGCACTCCGTACCAAATTGGACGATCTCGAGCATCGTCGCGAGCAATCTTTCATCCGACAAGCTAAATGCAAGCAACAAGCGGCTCAGTATTACAACCTCCGGGTTCGGGGTACACAGTTCCAGGTCGGAGACCTTGTACTCCGGTTAAATTCTGCCAGCAAAGCTGCCCCCGAGGGCAAACTACATGCTACCTGGGAAGGACCTTATCGCGTCACTGCCACTCACGCCTCCGGGAGCTATCAGTTAGCGCATTTGGATGGCACACCGATGCCCCGCACCTGACACGTTAGCAATCTACGGCGTTTCTATCTATAATTTCCCCTTTCAAGTACTTATTCCTCCTTTACATTTTTTGTACATATTTTTACTTTCGTAACATGGTGCTTTATGTTTCAAGTTCATATTTGTATCCTTCAAATGTACCGACATTGGTAATGAATAACAAGTTTTTCCTTCCAAAACATACATTGCTTCTCCTCTACGCCGCGGGGACGCCCCGGCCTCGAATACTCACATCTTTATTGTGACACATTGTTACTTGTCTCCGGATACATTGGTCTCTCTCGCCTGATCCGTCTGGAGAGACCACAAACTTGATCCCCGGACATGTATCCCCTCTCGTCTGATTTATCCGGAGAGGTCAATAACTTTGTTATTATGCAAACGTTCATTCCCGCCTGATCCGTCCGGAGAGTTCTATGCCTTGTTTCCAAACAAGGGCTTGTCTACATCCAATACTCCCGAGTACTAACTATTACCTTATTTGCATCAGTACGGCAATTTCCTTTTGAATTTCGACCGTTCGTTCTTCGACCTCCTCGAAAGTTAGCAGGACGAACTCCGACAATATTCGCTCATATTCTCTTTGGTGGACAAAGAGTCGCTCCATCTCGGCACATTTGGAGAGGTACTTAAGCTGGTGATCCAAAGCCTTCTCGGCGGCCGCGGTTCTTGCCTTTTCAGCCTCGGATGCCTTATTCTCCGCAACCGCGAGCCTTTTTTCCAGCTTCGGGACCACCGACATCTTCAGGTCATCTCTCTCTCTTAGCAGCCAGTTCATTGACTGCATTAGTATCTTAATGACCTCGTGGAGGTCCGCGGTGTCCTCCTGCTGCACGCGTGATATACAGAAAACACTTATAAGGCCACCGATATACAACACATATTAATATTTGAGCTCAAAGCATACATTCAAGTTCATCAGCACAAGATCAACGACTTGTCATTCATATGTCCGCCAAACGACGGTTACAATTCAAGTGCTTTTTTGCAAATACAAGTTTAGAGATTAACAAAAAAAAAAAAAAAACAACAACAAATGCCTCCTACTCTACATCTCTGCCTAAGGTGGGAGTAGAACTGACCTCCGCTGCAGCCGAGGTAGTGGCAGCCGCATTCACGATCGGGTTCGGTGCCAGCTGAAGAGCTCCGCCCTCCTGGGGAGCTGGTTCAATCGCCTCGGGCTCAATCCTCGGTGGAGGGGCCCTCTGCCTTGGCTCTGGCACATACATGCCCATTCGATATCCCAGGAAGTCCTCGTCCTGGTCTACCGAACAGCCTGCCACATCTTCTGCCGACAGAATGGTCCTTTTTTGGGCCAGTGCCTCCACCAGTGGCCACTCCGGGAGCCGCGACAAGGTGTTGTAGTAGGCGGCGTCAATATTGTCCACGGACGCGTAGTCATACCCGAAGTCCTTTTTATAGACGTCTACCTCCGGGTACACGCCCTTTACCACCACCAATACTTCTGAGCGCGTGGCGACGTCCCTAACCGCCACAAAGTTCGTCAAGAAGTTCACAAACGTCTCCGTTTGTGACAGCTTCTCAACGAAGGCCCTTAGCATCGCCCCCTGACCCTTCGCTTTCTTCTTTAGCTCCTCCCGAGCTGCGGCCAGTTCTCCCCGGAGGAGGGCCATCTCTGCGACCTCGCCCCTGAGTCGGACAGCTTCCTTCTCGGCCTCGAGCTCCCTGCCTCGCGCCGTCACCTGGCCACTCTTGGCCTCAGCTGCCTCTCTGCGGAGCTTCTCGCACTCCCCGCGCAGCACCCTCACTTCTTCGCCCAGCACCTCGATCTTCTCTTTTTCAAGGCGACGTCTGAACCCAATGAGCCCTTGGCTCAGGGTCCACACCTCCTCCATCTCGGACCCCTCGTGGCCCCCAACTCTTGTCTGGCCCTGCAGAAAGCTTTGTGAGACATTGCACATCAACGGGATATATAAACACATGATCACTATACCTCCAAGGTAGGATCCAACCGCATTCTCTTTGAGACAGAAGGCGGCATCGGTACAGGCCCTGGCCTCTTTTTCGCCCTTGGGGTGGTGTCCGTCCGCGCAACCACCTCCTCGGTACCCTCATCGGGTATTTTCCCCGAGGTTCTCTCCACCTCGGGGGTCGTGCTTTTGGGAGTGGCCACTCTCTCCGTTTCAGGAGTTTGTTGCGCACTTATCGAGGTCTTCTTTAGGAGGCTAGTCTTAAAACGTCCCATTGCACGAAAAAGTCAGCAAATTAGCAAACAATATTATCAAACTGCTGCAGAAAAATGTAAAAAGAATTCCTACCCTCCACTTCCGCCCTTGCTAAAGAACCCTCACTTGGGGCTGGCGATGTCCTCGCCTCGGGTCCCTTTGTATAATAGAGGGACAATCCAGCCTCCTCCAATTCTTCCTCGGTGAACACTTGTTTCAGCGTCCCCGCTTGCTCGATCACCTCAACCGACTCCGGTACACCCTTGGGTACCCCGTCTCCCATATCTTCCCTCCTCCACCTCGGGATTGGCCTCGATTATTTAATATACAGGAACTTTACCTTCCAATTCTCTACTTTGCTCGGGTTCTACACCCTGAACCCTCTCTGCGGCCTCGGGTTCAGCGAGCACCACCCTTTCCCCTTCCCAATTGATTTCAACTGGAATAAGTACCTGAATAATTCTACGTAGGGCTCTTACCCCGAGGACATACACACCAACATAAATCCTACTATTTGCCTCACGACATTCGTCACTAGTTGCCCTAATGCTATACCATAATATCCTAACAGCTCCACAACAAAATCCCACAAGGGAAACCTCAACCCTACACTCAACTGATCTATATATACAGTTATAAACCTATTCGGTGGACAACAAGCCCTAGAGGCCACCTCCAGATTAGCCTCCTCCTCTAAACAAGTTGGAAATCCCACTTCCCGTGTCCAAATTTCCCTAAGGTCAGCCCTATACACTTTCCTACTCTCCCTCCTCTTTGGGAAAATGGTCCGCAGAGGTCTAGCATCGACAGGACTCTCATTAGTACCCACTACCCTCACACTAGAAGATTCTGAAGGAGACATACTTACTTGATTTTTCAAAGAGGCAGGCACGAAGTTGGAGTGATTTTCAGAAATTTGTTGCTTTCTTTCTCGTCTTCCCGCTGGTTTTTTTATCATAGTTGCAAATGAGAGTAAAGTGCAACTGTCACTTCCTTTTTCCCTCTAATACAAAGATTCAATGGCCCAGATTGCGCCTGTTCAAATTCCATGGCTCACATTAGCGCGTGCAATACACGCACCCTTGGTTTGCACACCTGCGTGCCTAACACGCGCCACGCGCGCAATGATGGCGCCGCCAATCACATCAAGCTACGTCCTTCCCCAGGAAGCTTTTTGTTTCAACTCGGTTGACTCCTTCACCCCGGGGGTACTTCAGTTTGACTCCGGTTGATTCTTTCACCCCGGGGGTACTTCAGTTCGACTCCGGTTGACTCCTTCACCCTCGGGGTACTTCAGTTCGACTCCGGTTGACTCCTTCACCCCGGGGGAACTTCAGTTCGACTCCGGTTGATTTCTTCACCCCGGGGGTCCTTCAGTTGGATCCAGGTTGACCCATTCACCTCGGGGACACTTCATTTCGACTCTGATTGATTCTTGTACCCCGGGAGTAGTTCAGTTTGGCCAGGATTGCCTCATTCACCAAAGGCCTCCGATCCTATTCCAACTAAACTCCGGCTACCACGCATACATATCGGCCCGCGCATGACTCTTGTTAACCGAAGCTCCTACCTCGCTCCAGCTGGTGGGGGGAGGGGCATCTGATAGGTATGGCCCAATCTCTACGGGTCGGACTAGCCCGCCAATCGGGTCAATTGGGCCCAAAAGCGCAAGCCCAACATAGCCAAGCCCATCCGCGGCATCTTTGGAAGTTGGGAAAAGATCCCCATGATCCCTTCCAACAGCCATGCAGATTTGACTGGCGGAATTATAGGGATTTAGTTAGGATTTCGGTTGTGTAGTATAAATAGGAGAATTGTGGATGAATTTAGGGTTCCGATTTTTGTACTCTAGAATGTCTATTTTGCAAAATTGTACTCCGAAATTGAAAGAAGTATAGTGAAAGCACTCCGAAAGGTGATTGCCTTCTCCCGTGGACGTAGATCTCCGGATCGAACCACGTAAATCTTTGAGTCATTTAAGTTCTTGCATGTTTTGATTGTTCGGAATTGTTATTGAGATCGCAATTCGTTTGATATTCGGTTTTACGCTTTATCAGAGTATAAGTGGGAGATTGTCAGGATATACTGTAAAGCATGCTTTTAATTGTTGTTTTGTATATAAACTGTTTCTTGCACTTTATTGAATGAGAATATATTATCATTGTTTGCTTTAAATATTATGAATGTTATATATATTTATTGCATAATATTTGAATACTTTACAATGTAGATAATGTGGTGTGTAGTAGATCACAGAAGATCACATTGTCGGTTCCTTGTAATAAGTATAAAGATTCATAACTTAGATGGAGTTGTACAATCCATTTGGTAGAAGTTGACGTGTAAGGCTCAGATTGGTTTGTCTTGACCAAGAGATTACATTAGTGCAATCGTTGCACTGAATTGGACCAACAACGAGATAATTTTTCCAAACTGACTTGAAGGAAAAATTAGACCTCAATGGTTATTGTTTTCTTAATTTTTGTCACTTAATTGGGATTATATATAATTAATTAATGTTGCTTTGAGTTATTATGGATAAAGAGTCATTGTGACTCAATACTCTATACTTTGGGCAATATTATTAATTATATGATAGATTGCAAAATTAATACAGAAAATTGTATCTTGGTAAAACAAGTTGATTATATCCCCTTGATGGCTCAGAATGTTTATCATATCAAACTTGTACAGTGGATTAATATGATAATAATATTGAGCTGTTTGTTCTCAAGGAATAAAAGATATTAATTTTTTTTAGCAAATGAATAAAAGATATTAATTAATTAAAACATTTAGTAGCTTAAATGAATTAATGGACATTAAATCTTAAACACGAGAAAAATAACCGGGAGCCATATTTCGTAATATGGATTAGGATGGGTAGTTTAATATTAATTTTGTAGTGGAATGAATTAAAATTAATGGGCTAGAATAATATTAATGGCTCAATATGAATATCTAGGCCCATTGGGAGACCCTATCCTATTCCTCCTAAAGGCCCCTTGAGTAGCCCAATAGAAGTCCATTAACTAAAAGGATAAGGATTACTTAGAAATAGGAGATCAGGAAAGAAAAGATATGGAAAAATCTAATTCCTAAGGGGATTAAGATTTATCGATATTTTCCTCTCCCAAGTGGGAGAGGATTTCCTGATCCTAAAAGGGGCAGATTCTGGCCCCCTATCCCCTATAAATAGAGGACCAATCTTGGTCCCATATGCAATAGGAGATGCATAAGTGAGTGGGTGTTTTTCTAGAAAATTAATCATTTCCTTGAGAATTAAAAAGTTCGTTTGATTTTTCACCGAATTAGTGCGCTTGGACTTAGGGAATACTTAAGAAGATCTTTGGGTTGAAAGATTAATTCTTCTCAACAGTGTTTCTCCGATTCGAAGGTAAAATAGTACAATTCCTTGGTTCCGCATGTTTAGGGCCTATTGTGTGATTACCTTGATTTAATTACATGAATTATATGATTAGATCGTGTATATTATTGTTGTTTGATTATTGAAAATAGAACTTCAAATTATATCCTGAATAGATCCTTGGCACAATCCCTGATTCCACCAACAGGCTTAAAGTAAGGTGTGATAAGTTTGGGTAAAAGTGACTAATGTTGGACTAATCAAACTATTACTGACCTAACTACCCCTCAACAACAATCACTCAACCTTACTCTCCAATTTTTAAAAAACCATCAAATATGGCTTCTTCACCCCCCAAAAGTACTTAATAACCAATTGCTTTTCATGTCAATTTATTCGAGTACCACATTTTTGGGACTACTCGATCCTTTCAATCAACAAGATATTTGGGCACTTTTCTATTCCTAACCTCTCTTCAATAATAAAAATAAAACACATATTTCCATCATTCTCTTTCTTCTTCTTTTCAAATTTTTCTCTTTTTTTTTTTTACTTTTTTTTTTCAACAACGAAAATAACAACAAAAATTCAACTAACAATATTAGGAGAGGTTAACTCTTCCCAATTTTCACCTACTATGATTTTATTTCTTCCACCAAAATCATCCCATTAATTTAACCACTTCAGTCCCATGATTTTCTCCATACTACCTTCCAATCACCTCTCTTACTTAATTAGCCCAAATAAGATCAAAGGCTTAAAATAATGGTATATGGCTTGTAATGTAGCGCTAATGAAACAAATGGGCTAAAAGCTCAAGTCGCTAACTAGGGATTATTTTCACAATTCTTGGTAAAGTGAATATCTGTTAAGGCTAAAAACTAGGCTGAAAATCAAGAATACCTAAAATCACTTCCTAAGTCACAACATGTAATTGACAACTTCTTAAAAGAGGCTCAAGGCAAGTTCTAGAGAAAAATACACATGACCAATCACTTCACATCGAAAGAAATATAAATTACTCCAAAAATGGGAGTACAATTAAGGCTCAAAATCTCACAAGGCTAAAAGTGATCAAAAAGTCTAAGTTCAAGCTCAATTTTGTCTCAATTTGCCTATCATGCTCTACTATGTACCAATTTTACAAAAATATTTCTCAAAAATCATCTCATCATCAACACATCATCATCATCTTATCATTTCACTATTTTTTCAATCGACAATCAATCCGGGTGTTTTAACTAACAAGACTCCTAAGGGCACACATACCCAACTAAAAAAAATACATAAAAAAAACATAAAGCAATAAATAACTACTACTACCAACATGGCAACCAATTCAACTAACAATCGGACCCGACTCAACGATCCACCCAATGAAACGGGCTCACAGACCCAATACTACCAAGAATACACAAAAATCACATGAAAGAAAGCAACAAAATTTGAAATTTTCTAAAGAACATAAAATGTAAATAGCGGCCAAGACGTTCCACTATTCACCCCCTCCCCAAAACTTGGTCGAAGACCAAGGTTTATGGTAAAAGAGTGGTACGCCTTGGTGCGAACTTACAAACTATGGCTAATGCAGTGGAGGTGGATGAAAACCATGTTGGCTCCAAAATTGCTCCGTTGCATTCCATCGGTTATCTTGTTGTTGTTGCCATGCAATGTTTTGTGCACTTCGATCAAGGAGTGTTTGCAACATGTGTTGTTGAGTCTTATGTGCTCGAAGTTCATCCCGTTACGAGTGCACTTCACCATGATATAAATTCACATCATCCCTATACAAGCGGACGTCTTCTTAATACAAGTGTACCTCATCGTGTCGAGAGGTTATTAAAACTTTCCATATCCTCCTACAACTCCGATGATGATGCTATAGCAGTTGCTGACCTCTTCTTGGGTGGTCGGGTGGTCCGATTGCTTCCTTGTCCCGCTTAGGAATTTTGGAAGACATCCGAGTTTGGCATTTCAGAGGCTTCGATGTGAATTTCCGTAGCTAAGGAAAATTTGTACTGTATCTATGAGGCTAGATACCGAAGTAAGCACGAGATTAGGTAGACGTAGGTATGGTTTTACATTCTAGAAGACATAAGGAATCATGTTGTTGTTGCCCATGACAACAACCTTCATATTCTCTAAATCCGCCCAAGTGAGCCTCCCTTCTCCTTTTTCTGGTGTCATCTCCTCAAAGTCGATCTAGAGGTGATCTGCGATGGCTGTGATGAGGCCGCCAACGCTGATATTGTTTGAATGTTTGCAGACGACACTCTCAAACTGCTCCACCAACAACTTTGCTACATCCACCTTCTAACCGGTGAGAATATTCTACATCATGTGAAGCTCTTCCTACTGAACATCCCCTGTCTCTTTTCTTGCAAACAAGGTGTGAACAAGCATCATTTGGATGTACCAAATAACTGGGCTCTGAATCCATGAATTCTTAGATTTCCTAATCTCCTCTAAAAATCCTGGACATCAAATAATTCAGCCGGTTCACTTTCATCAGCTTTAGGCGAATCAAAAACCTCGTCCAACTCAGAAAAAATCATAGTTTGTTGCTCATTCATAAGCTGAAACATGATATTTTTCGGATGCCGAGCACTTGAAGGGTGCTTGCTTCAGTGATCCCTAAAGTGCTCAAGAACTCATACGTGAGCCTCTTGTACGTCTGATTAGGCCGCATGATTTTTTCCAACCCGACTCTAGCCAACAATACCCGGATGTTATCATAGATCCCCTTATCTCGGGCAAGCTTCTCTTGACTGTACCATGTAGGTACCACATCTCTTTGTCGAAGCTTCTGGAATCTCTCCCTATGCTCTTGTCTTTCCAATACAAAATTAAATAGAATGCAACTATCATTTGGATCAATTATCACCATTTTCGGATACGGGATAGGAGCTTCCCTGACAACCTTTTGCTTTCCTTTCCCCTAGCTCGTGCTTGCCTTTCTTGGACCCATGATGTCGAACTTACACACACTCTACAAATCTCAACAAATCAAATATTTATTCCCGACTAATTGATCAACTATGTAATCAAAGTTCGAAAATTAGCTCAGTATAACACACAAGCAAAACCTCAATTACTAATTTATGCACTTTATTCCAACCCCCTAGATATGATGTCCTCAAATTATATCAATTTTAAACAAACAAGATGTGCACTCCAATTCACATCAACGTGTAACATATCAATGTAAATCAATCACTATCAAGTACCCTTAAAATCATAAAAAGAGACGTTAAAATCAAGCAAAATCAGTTGTTTTTGTTCTTGCACATAACATGTTTGATGAAATTCCTCAATGAAAAATATCATGTTACTTGACTTTGTGATGCTGTACACTCATTCCAATCAATGTTAATTACACATATTTGCACCAAATTCATACAAATTTTGTCTAAATTTAAAGACCCAACCTAATCAAACATCTATTTGAACTACTAGTGCCAACATCATATTCATCAGCAATCAAAAACTCAACCCCAACAACCTCTATACAAATGAAATATGAACTATAAATAGTAATGAATAAAAGTTCAAGTTTAGCCAATCTTACCGGAGAAATTTAGTCGGAGAATGAATGTCGGAGTTGTCCTAGGTTGTGGGTGAAATTCCCCAAACTTGGTCCGAGAACTCAATTTGTAAACAATGGAAATTGATGTCGGTGATGTGTGTATGTGATTGTGAGTGTGTGTGAGTTAGTGAAAAAATTGCGAAGAGAGAAAGAGGATTATGAAACTGACATGTCGCGGCCGAGTCAAATAACCTGAAAAATACAATTGTCGTGGTCGCGATGATTTGAACTCAAATCTATACTTTCTACATCGATTTTTTCATGGTCGCGACGAGTAGTGTTGCGGTCGCGATGAACCATTAGTACTAATTGTGATTCTAGGATAATTTTATCGCGGTCGTAACTTGTTGTGTCGCGGTCGCGATGACCAATTTCGTCCCTAGTGTTACTTATCCTCTTGACCCTGTTCCATTTCTTTGGGGATTTTGTGTCATGTCAGTTCCTAAAACAATAAAAACAACTAAAAACACACATTAAACATAAAAAAATAGAAATAAATACTGAAATTTAAAGAACAGCGGTAAACATCGGGTCGCCTCCCGGCAAGCGCTTTGTTTTACATTAGAAAAAGATGAAGAGACTATTACCGGATATTTGTTGTCATTATCAAAAAACTCATACCACAGATGATCCCCCAAAGGCTTTAACTTGGCACAACCGTCGTCCCCTTTCAGTTCCTCTTGAACAACTCTCTTCTTTATATCCTCCTTCGTAGAGCTATTCTTTGGTGCCTCCTGAAAAGAATTCATGGCACTAACACTCTTCACAAGATCAAGCATAGTTGCATTATGGTCATTAATAACAAAGAGGGAATCAAATAAACATACTTCTAAAGAGTCAATATCAACAAGTGAGATAAGTTCCCTATGTAATGTAGCATCTAAACATTCAATAAAACTACATATGTCTAGTTGTTTCACTTTCTCATTGTAGTGATGTTTCAAAGCTTTATATATGAAAAATTTTAGCTTCTCATTACTGACTCTCGAAGTTACTTCTCCCTTTTGCACATCTATCATCGCTCCTCCCATTGCTAAAAACGGGCGACCTAAAATCAAGAGGACCTCCTTATCCTCTAACATGTCTAAGACCACAACATCTGCAGGGATTATAAATTTACCAACATTTAATAAAACATCCTCTACAATACCCCTTGGATAAGTCAACAACCGATTGGCCGTTTGTAAGGCAATTGTAGTGGGTTTTATTGCGCCTATTCCTGATTTGTTAAATATAGATAAAGGCATAAGATTGATACCAGCTCCTAAATCACACAATGCTTTTTCAAATGTCTCATTACCTATTGTGCAAGTAATAGTAAAACTACCTGGATCTTGGTCCTTTTGGGGTAACTTCCTTTTAATTACAGCACTGCATTCCTCCGTCAAATTGACGATCTCGTAATCTTCTAATTTCCTCTTCCTTGCTATTACTTCCTTAAATTTTTTTGCATAGTTTGGCATCTGCTGTAATGCATCAACAAAAGGGATGTTGATTTTAACCTTCTTAAAGATATCCAAGAACTTTGCAAATGGTTCATCGACTTTCTTTCTTCTTAAGGCTTGTGGGAATGAATTGGAGGGAAATATTTCAGGCCTTCTTCTATAATGATTCCCCTTTCTCTTGGCTTCGGAGTCTCTTCCTCTTTTTCTTGTGGCACTCTCTTTTCTTCCAATGCTCTTTCTCAACAACTTTCTCTTGATCAACCGATAGCTTTGGGCCTTCATACTCGGTACCACTTCTCAAACGTATAGCTTGGCAATGTTCTCTCGGATTTACCACTGCATCACTTGGAAATTGCCTTGCTTGTGCTGCACCCCTACAATTTGTACAAGATGACTCATGTGAGTCGATATATCCTTTATATGTGCTCCTTGTTGGGTCACAGTCTTAGTCAATTCTTTCTTATCCGCCCTTTAGCTAGCCATGTTCTAGTTCAACTCTGTGATTTTACTATCGAGCTCCTTCTTGGGTTGGACTAACTTGTCATCATACTTGACTTATTGTGATTGTACTAACTCCTCTTGAGTTAGGTTTCGTCCATCATAAATCATACCATTTGTGATGGCAAATTCCGGTGGTGGTTGGAGTGAATTATTTGGATTGTTGTATGAGAAGTTAAGATGATTCCAATTACCTTGCTGGTACTGATTATACCACTGCTGGTTACCTTGGAAATTGTTGAAGTTTCTTTGATTGATAAAATTTACATCTTCAATTTCATCTTACATGAGTGATTGTTGTGAATTGGGGTCGCTATGATGGGCTAACGGACTCACTTATTTTGTCACAGCGGCCACTTGAATTTCATCTTCAATTTCATCTTCAATTTCATCACTGCTAGTTAACGGACTCACTTATTTTGTCAAAGCGGCCACTTGAGTAGTAAAAGCCTCAATCGGCTCAAAGTCGGTGATGTCGCCAACCTTCCTCGGCTGATTCCTTTCGTTCGGCCATTGATAGCTAGTTGTAGCCATCTCATCCAACATAGAAAATGCAACCCTTATATTCTTTGCCAATAAATTACCCCAAGCTGCTGCGTCTACATGGTCTCTTGCAGGTGTGGATAGTGTGTCGTTCACCACCAAATTAATATATAGATAAACTTATCCTTGATCTACCACTCTAACTAGTAGAGTGGTAAATAAGGGTCGATCACACGAGGAACGGTCGAAATTTTTTGCTTTATGTATTAAACAATTATGATTAAGCACTATAATATAAATAAGCTAGAAAACAATAAAGATGTTGGGGGGGGGGGGGAGTTTTTATGTAATCACAACTAACAACTAATTGCAATTAAACAAACCAAATAACAATTACTCTAAAAGCACTTAACAAGTTAACAATTCAAGTAAACAAAGATAATAGAATGATTTTTAGTTTTAAAATGATAAAAGGATTCAACCCTTGATCGAGTATCCCCTTGGTCCGGATAATCTATGTAATTGGTGTTACTACCCGATTGATATAGCCTTAGAATCCCTACTCCAAGATTAATTACAAGCTCTATTAACCTTGTTGACTCTTAAGTATAATTAATTAAAACAAGCTCTTTAATTAATCCTGCTCAACTTATCAATTACTAGAACAAGCTCTCTAACAATCAATAGTCAAATGCATTAAGAATCAAGACAACAGAGTAGATACGACATAACACTCACAAGCTCGGTTTTAGTGGTCGAACTCTATGTTATCCCCAATAGAATAAATCCAGTGTTTGCTACACGTGAATCGGATTCATAACAATTACGGATTACAAACTCAATTCTAGCAACACACAAACAAATATCCAAATGGGTGGTCAAACCACAATTTAATTCATAAGTGTGAATCAACAATCCCAAATAACATAGAACATTCCAAAACATAATCTAATCGGTTAATAACCGTAAAAATTACATAAACATCCTAAATCCAAGGACCAACTAATAATCAAGGGCTGAAATTAGAGTGCTAGCCAATCATTTTAACTATTACAAAAATAAAATAAATGAAATTCAAAGAAGACATGAAAATAAGATAGAATGAACCAAAAGATTGAGTTGATGATCTTGATCTTCAACCCTCTTCCGATTCCTTCACTTCCAATGGTGAATAGTGGCTGAAGGTATGTGTAAAATGGGTGATTGGTTCGGTTAAATTCAAATTAGACATTATATATATATATATAGGAGAATGTGTTGGACTGAAAAATAGGCAAAAAATGTGTTTTAAGATAAAAACAGGGTACCAGATTGCAGCCGCGAACCATTTATTCAGCTAGGGCAGCAATTTGGTTCGCTGACTTGGTTGCGGCCGCGAACGAAGGTCGCTACCGTGAACCTGCATTGAGGGTTTATAGAATTTAGGTTTCGCTGGATTGGTCGTGGTCGCAACCATAAGTCGCGGACGTAACGTATTGATCGAAACTCCTCTCTTCTTGTTTCATCCTTAGCTCGTTCTTCGTTTTGGACTTCTTCTAAACTTGTGCTTGATCCTATATTGCCTTTATTGTCCTGAAACGAGCTCTAACACATTATATGATCCAATAATACAAAAATAAACAATACACGGTCGAATATGCATGCAAATGTCATTAAAACGACACTTAATTCGACCTAAAATGCATGCAAGAACACATGTACCAAGTCCCCCCAAACTTAAACCTATGTTTGTCCCCAACAGATTGAAGTAAGAAAAAGAAGAAAAGGGCTCGTGTTAGGGAAGATGAAGTGACGAATTCAGTTTCGGACGAAGTTTTCAAAAGCAAGGCAATCATGATAACATGAGCATATATGATATAATAACTTCAACTAGTTTTGAGACTTGAAAACCCTCAACTAAAGATCCTGACCGGGTGACTGTATCTCTTGACTCTCAAGCGTATCAAATAGATAGTGTTTTTCGCTCACATTAAAATGCATGCAACGACTACCATATGCTTGCCATTCTTCTAAATTCGAATTTGTACTCAACACATGTGACAAAGAATAAAAAAGGTCCTATGTTTGCTTGTACTGTTGCTTGAGGTAAGGTGGGATAGATATGGGCAAAAGTGACTAATTGTTGGACTAATCGAGTTAGCTACTCTCAATCACCCCGCAAACAACATTCACTCTTTCCTCACTCTCTCACTTCCCTAGTAAACCAATCCCGAAATTGATTTCTTCACCCTACTACAAACTCACAACCTAAATGCTTTTTCTCAATTCTCCCTTGGATGTGTTTTCTTTTGAATTTTCCAACTTTGAGAACATTGGTCAAGAAGCATTTACGTTACTAGTCTCTCCCAATCAAAAGCAATGAACTAAATATATTACATCCAAACTTTTTCTTCCCCTTTCTGATTTTTGAATTTTTCGTTTTTTTAATTGTAAACTATTTACAAACTAGGAGAGACTAGTTTTTTCCCAATTCTTTGCTTATTGTTTCAATTCTCTCCATTCTTCAATATTCCCAATATTTTTAACCTTTTAATCCCAAATTTTACCCGACTACCTTCCAACCGCCTCCCTCATACTCACATTGTCCACTTAGGGTCAAATGCTAAATTGAAAGGTATTCGACTTGTAGAGTTAGTCTATCAAATGAAAAGCACAAGGGGCTAGCTAAGGCTAATTTTCCAATTTTTGGTGAAAAGGTGTAACATGTTCAAGTTTACAAATAAGCTCAAAATCAAGAATTGCCTAAGATCATTTTCTAAGTCACACGATGTACCGATTTATTCAAAATAGAGAATCAAGCCAAGTGCTAGAGACAATCACATGCAATCAATGAACTATGCACCGAAAGAAGGTATAAGTAACTCCAAAATTGATAGTACAATTGAAGCTCAAAAACTCACAAGGCAAAATTTTCTTGATCAAAAGTTTGGAGTACAAGCTCAATTTCACCTCAATTGCCTATCATGCTCTACCATTTGCCATTGTTTTTTTCAAAGTTTTTGCAAAAATTGCCTCATCATTAACCATTCGGCAAATGTCAATCCCAAACACGATCCATCTAAAACAAGATCGAGAGCATCCAATACGTACACCTACCACCCTCTTCCCTAAACTTGGTTAAAAATCCAAATTTTGTGGGAAAGAAAGGGGTACGAATTGGTGCTCTACAAAAGGCAATCAATCAATCAACACTACCAATTTGTTCTTATTGACTCAAATTAACAATGCAAAAGACTAATCTAGACAAAGATACCAAATCCAATCCAAATCTAATCAATCCCAAAGGAGGTAATAGAGTAGCAAATGAAAATAAGCTCGCGAGCGGCCAAGACGTCCCACTACCACCCCTTTCCCAAACTTAGTTAAAAACCAAAGTTTGTGGGAAAGAAAGTGGTACGCCTTGGTGCTCCAACTCACAGTGGCTTTTGAGCTTCGTCACCCCCATTTGGTGCTAACTCTTTGAATTTCATAGCTTTGTTGGTTTCTTGTCATCATAGTCCCTGCATACTAAAAGAAAATAATAAGACAATATCTAAATATATATAAGTAAACAATATAAACTATGAAATTTAACACACGAAAGCAATAAATGTTGGGTTGCTTCCCGACAAGCGCCTTTGTTTAACGTCGTTGGCTCGACCGAAGCTCTTTCCCTTTAGCATTTGTTCCAAGGTGGTTTCCATATTGGCTCAGACCAGTTCAAGCACTTTACTTCATGTAGCTTCTCACCTTCGTCTTTACGATGGCTCAAAGATGTAGAAATATTCAACTTATTCTTGCACCTCATCTCAAATTCTTTCTCAACAGGAGGGTTAATAACATCATGAGGGAAAACATGATGGATATCTTTAGGAAACTACTTGGCATATAAAATATTGAATTGCACTATTCTTCCATCAAACTTCATCGTAAGTGTGCCCTCACGAACGTCTATCTTAGTTCTGGAGGTGTTTAGAAACGGCCTCCCCAATAAGATAAGTGTGAAGATTGATGAATCACCTTGCATCTCCAAAACATAAAAATAAGCTGGAAACACTAAGTTATTAACTTTAACTAGCACGTCTTCAATCACTCCATCAGGGTATGAAGTGCTTCTATCGGCTAGTTGAATGATAACCCATGTTTCTTTCAGTTGCCCTAAGTTCAAGGTTCGAAAAATAGAATGAGCCATAACATTGATTGATGCTCCTAAATCTAGCATAGCATGTTCAATCTTTTAATAATTTATTTTGTAAGGGATGACAAACATACCGGGATCCTTGCATTTCGGTGGAAGCTTCTTTTGGAAGATTGTAGAGATATTTTCTCCCATGATCGCCTTTTCATCTCCCTTTACCCTTCTTCTGCTGGTGCATAATTCCTCGAGGAACTTAGCATACCTCGGGATTTGCTTTACGACATCAACCAAAGGGATATTGATCTCCACTTTTCAGAACACTCCCAACAACTCTTTATCCTTGTTTTTATCCACTGCTTTTGCGACTCGGCTTGGAAACGGGAGTGGTTGAGTTGGGAAATGAGGTAAAACTTCATAATTTTGAGCAACAAGGGTCGCGGTCGGCACTGACACATCGAAGTTGCAAGGGCCCTGGTCGCGGCCGCGACCTTTGGTAGGAGGCGCATCGTTCGCCTTACCAAATTCATATATATATATATATATATATATATATATATATATATATATATATATATATATATATATACATACTTCTCCTTGATCTACTACTCTAACTAGTAGAGTGGTAAATAAGGATCGATTCCACGAGGAACGATCGAACAATTTTGCTTTATGTATTAAACTATTATGATCAAGCAATATAATATAAATAAGCTAACAATAAAGAAATGGGGGGGATTTTTTATGGAACCACAACTAACACCTAAATTTATATTAAGCAACTCAAATAACAACTACTTTAAAAGTACTTAGCAAATTGACAATTCAAGTAAACAAAGATAAGAGAATGATTTTTGGTTTTATAAATGATAAAAGGATTCAACCCTAGATCGAGTATCCCCTTGGCCCGAAGAATCTATATGATTGATGTTACTACCCAATTGATTTAGCCTTACAATCCCTACTCCAAGATTAATAACAACCTCTATTAACCTTGTTGTCTCTTAAGTATAATTGATCAAAACAAGCTCTACAATTAATCCTACTCAACTTATCAATTCCTATTACAAGCTCTCTAAGAATCAATAATCAAATGTATTAAGAATCAATACAATGGAGTAGATATGATATAAAACTCACAAGCTCGGTTTTAGTGGTTGAACTCTATGTTATCCCTAATAGAATAAATCCATTGTTCGCAACATGGAAATCGTATTCATAACAATTATGGATTACAAACCCAATTCTAGCAACACACAAAAAAATATCTAAATGGGTGATCAAACCATAATTCAATTCATAAGTGTGAATCAACAATCCCAAATAACATAGAACATTCCAAAATATATTCCAATTGGTTAATAACCGTAAAAATTACTTAACATCCTAAATCCAAGGTTCAACTAATGATCAAGGGCTGAAATTAGTGTGCTAGCCACTCATATCAACTATTACAAAGATAAAACAAGTGAAAATCAAAGAAGACAGTAAAATAAGATAGAATGAACCAAAAGATTGAGTTGATGATCTTAATCATCAACTCTCTTCCAATTCCTTGCTTACAATTGTGAATGGGGGCTGAATATGTGTGAGAAATGGGTGATTGGTTCGGTTAAATTCAAATTAGACATTATATATATATATATATAGGAGAAAGTGTTGGGCTGAAAAATGGCCAAAAACTGTGTTTCGGGATTAAAAACAGGATATCGGGTCGCAGTCGCGAATCATTTATTTTGCTTAAGGCAGGGTTTGGTTCACTGAACTGGTCTCGGCCGCGAACCGTGGCTTGGATTTTTGTCTTGATTCATTGGATTGGTCGCGGTCTACGGTCGCGGGCACGACTTCTCGCTCAAACCTCTTCCCTTTTGTTTCATCCTTGGCTTGTTCTTCGTTCTGGACTTCTTCGAGACTTGTTTTTGGTCCTATATTGCCTGTATTGTCTTGAAACGAGCTCAAACACATTAAACGATCCAATAATACAAATATGAACAATAAACGGTCAAATATGCATGCAAAAATCAATAAACCGACACTTAATTAACCTAAAATACATGCATGAACACGTGTACCAAATCTCTCCAAACTTAAATCTCTGTTCGTCCTGAACAGATTGAAATAAAGAAAAAGAAGAAAAGGGCATGTGTTACGGAAGATTTAAGTGGCAAATTCACTTTCAGATGAAATTTTCGAAAGCAAGGCAATCATGATAAGATGAGAATATATCATATAAAACTTCAACTACTTTTGAGATTTGAAAACCCTCAACTAAAGATCCTCACCGGGTAAGTATATCTCTCGACTCTCAAGTGTATCAAGTGGGTAGTGTTTTTCGCTCACATTAAAATGCATGCAATGACTACCATATGCTTGCCAATCTTCTAAATTCGAATTTGTACCCGACACGCATGACAAAGAATAAAAAAGATCTTATTTTTTGTTGTAATGTTGGCTTGAGGTAAGGTGGGATAGATATGGGCACAAGTAACTAGTTCTAGGAATAATTGAGTTAGCTACTCTCAGTCACCCTTCAAACAACATTCACTCTTTCCTCACTTTCTCACTTCCCTAGTAAACCAATCCCTAATTGATTTCTTGACCCTAATACAAACTCACAACCTAAATGCTTCTTTTTCAATTCTCCCTTGGATGTGTTTTCTTTTAAATTTTTCAACTTTGAGAACATTGGTCAAAACACGTTTATGTTACTAGTCTCTCCTTATTAAAAGCAATGAACTAAATATATACATCCGACTTTTTCTTCCCTTTCCTGATTTTTGGATTTTTCGTTTTTGTTTTTCAACTATTTACAAACTAAGGGAGATTAGTTTTCCCAATTCTTTGCCTATTGTTTGAATTCTCTTCACCCTTCAATATTCCCAATAGTTTTATCCTTTTAATCCCAAACTTTACCCGACTACCTTCCAACTGCCTCCCTCATACTTAAATAGTCCAATTAGGGTCAAAGGCTAAACCGAAAGGTACTCGGCTTGTATAGTTGGGCTATCAAACGAAAAGCAAAAGCTCAAGGGGCTAACTAGGGGCAATTTTTCAATTTTTGGTGAAAATGTGTAACATTTTCAAGTTTACAATTAGGCTAAAAGTCAGGAATTGCCTAAGATCATTTTTTAAGTCACACAATGTACCAACTTATTCAAAATAGAGATTCAAGGCAAGATCTAGAGACTATCACATGCAATCAATGAAATACGCACCGAAAGAAGGTATAAGTAACTCCAAAACTAGGTGTACAATTGAAGCTCAAAAACTCACAAGGCAAAATTTTCTTGATAAAAAGTTTTGAGTACAAGCTCAATTTCACCTCAATTGCCTATCATGCTCTATCATTTGCCATTTTTCAAAAATTTTGCACAAATTCGCTTCATCGTTAACTATTCACCAATTATCAATCCCCATCACTATCCACAATCAAGACAAGATCGAGAGCAGCCAATACATACACCTATCACCCCGTTCCCAAACTTGGTTGAAAAACCAAAGTTTGTGGGAAAGAAAGGGGTACAAATCGCTTCTCTACAAAAGGCAATCAATCAATTAACACTACCGATTGGTTCTTATTGACTAAAATTAACAATGCAAAAGACTAATTCATACATACTAAATCCAATCCAATGTCTAATCAACCCCAAGGGCAATAGAGTACCATATGAAAATTAAGCTCACGGGCGGCCAATACGTACACCTACCACCCTCTTCCGCAAACTTGGTTGAAAACCAAAGTTTGTTGGAAAGAAAGGGTACGAATTGGTGCTCCAACTCACAGTGGATTTTGGGCTTCGTCACCCCTATTTGGTGCTATCTCTTTGAATTTCATGGCTTGATCGGTTTCTAGTCATCATAGTCCCTGCACACTAAAAGGAAACAATAAGACAATATCTAAATATATATGTAAACAATCTAAACTACAAAATTAAACACATAAAAATAGTAAATATCGGGTTGCCTCCTGACAAGGGCCTTTGTTTAACGTTGTTGGCTCGACGGAAGCTCTTTCTCTTTAGCGTTTGTTCCAAGGTGGTTTCCATACTGGCCAGGACCAATTCAAGCACTTTACTTCATGTAGCTTCTCACCTTCCTCTTTACGATGCTCCAAAGATGTGGAGATGCTCAACTTATTCCTGCACCTTATCTCAAATTCTTTCTCAACAGGAGGGTTAACAACATCATGAGGAAAAATCGGATGAAAATCTTCAGGAAACTGCTCGGTATAAAAATATTAAATTGCACAATTCTTCCATCAAACTCCATCGTGAGTGTACCTTCACGAATATCTATCTTAGTTCGGGAGATGTTTAGAAAGAAACAGCCTCCCCAATAAGATAGGCGTGGGGATTGATGAATCGGCTTGCATCTCCAAAACATAGAAATCAGCCGGAAACACTAAGTTATCAACTTCAACTAGCACGTCTTCAATCACTCCATCGGGGTATGAAGTGGTTCGATTAGCTGGTTGAATGATGACTCGTGTTTCCTTGAGTGGCCCAAAATTCAAAGTAAAAAATTGAGTGTGGCATAACGTTAGCTGAAGCTCCTAAATCGAGCATTGCACGTTCAATCTTACAGTTACCTATCTTGCATGGGATTGAGAATATTCTAGGATCCTTGCATTTCGGTGGAGTATTCTTCTGGAAGATTGCGGAGACATTTTCCCCCATAATTACCTTTTCATTGCCCTTAAGCTTCCTCTTGTTAGTGCACAAGTCCTTGAGGAACTTAGCATACCTCGGGATTTTCTTCACGACATTAGTCAACGGGATGATTATCTCTACCTTCCGAAACACTTCAAGCATCTCTTTATCTTTGTTCTTATCCATTGCTGTTGCGATTTGGCTTGGAAACGGGAGTGGTTGAGTCAGGATAGGAGGTGAAACTTCAAATTTCTGGGCAGCAGGGGTTGCGACTGGCTAAACGCAGCAAGAGGTGTGCCTTTCCCACTCGCATCCGCGACCTTCTTTTCGAAACTACCTCTAATTTCAACTTCTTCTTCAATTTCCCCTTGAATTCCATCCTCCAAAGGATGCCCGGGCTTGTTAAGCTCTCCAAGCACCACTCCGCTTCTGAGGGCGATGGCACTTATGTTTTTAGGGTTGATTTCCGGTTGAGCCAGAAATTTATCACTGTTTGCACTTTCGAGTCGAGACACTGAGGCTGCAAGTTGGCTCACTTGTGTTTCAAGGTTCTTGATGCTCGATTAAGTTTCCTTCTGAAACTGAACTGTGTTGGTTGCTAGGCTCTTCACAATGTCTTCTAATAATGGACATGATGATGGTTCAGTCGATTGTTGTTGTTGGTACATCCCTCGCGGTTGAGGAACTTGACCTTGGCTTTGGTCACTTTGTTGGCCACCTTGGTTACCATAACGAATGTTTGGATGATCTCTCCACCTGGGATTGTAACTTTGAGAATAAGTGTTATACCTCCTTCCCTCGTTGAAGTTGCCAACGGCATTTGCGTAAACCTCGATCTCTTCATCCAAGATGGGGCATGTGTTGGTATTATGCACGGTGGTTTGACAAATCCTACATGGCCTAGGGGCTTGAGCATTGCCCGAGGCCACCTTTTTTTACAAAGTTACTAAGCTGCTCCAATTTGTCATCAATGGTCGAATCATGTACCTTCCTACCATCCTTGTTGGTTCACGACACCCAAATTTTTTAGTATTTGCAGCCATCTTGTAAATTAACAAACGAGCGGTTGTTGGAGTCTTGTCAACCAATGCTCTTCCACTTGCTGAGTCGATCATATTCCGGTCGGTCAAGGACAGGCTTTCATAAAAGTACTGTATAAGAAGCTGATCAGTGATCTGGTGCTATGGGCAACTAACAACTAACTTATTAAATCTTTCCCAATATTTGTATATTGTCTCTCCTCAGCAGTATCGAATACCGCTGATTTGCTTCCGAATATTTGTGGCCTGAGAGGCCGGAAAACACTTCTCAAGGAATTATCTCTCCATTTGTTCTGACGTTGTAATAGAAGCCGGTGGGAGGTAGTATAACCAATCTTTGGCTAGATCTTTCAAAGAAAAGGGGAATGCCCTTAACTTTATTTGCTCCTCTGTCACCTTTGTAGGCTTCATACTTGAACATACAATATGAAACTCCTTTAGATGTTTATGTGGGTCTTCTCCTGATAGACCGTGGAAAGATGGTAGAAAGTATATAACACCCGACTTCAATTCGAAAATCGTGTCCTCTTCAAACTCGAGGAAGGTAATACATAGGGGTTGGTGTGTAACCCCCGTGTTTGCTAGCTCCTTCATGGTCCTCTTTGGGGCCCTTTCATTCTCCATTTCTTCTTCGGGTTCAAGATTTAATCCTTCAAATTCTCCACAAAATTGCTCAATTGCTCTTGCTTGCCTCCTCAAATCTCATTCTCTCCTTGTGCCCTTTAGCACGTGTGAACATCCACCGTATCACGGTAAAATAAGAGCAAATGATTATCAAAATAACAAACGTAACAAAAACACTTAACTAGAATGATAAAAATAGTGTTTAACACTAAAAAAAAAAACCGTTCTAACACCGTTCCCCAACAACGGCACCAAAATTTGGTAGGATACACGTCGTTCACCTTACCAAATTAATATATATATATATATATATATATATATATATATAAATATGTACTTATACTTGATCTACTACTCTAACTAAAAGAGTGGTAAATAAGGATCGATCCCACGAGGAACGGTCAAACAATTTTTGCTTTATGTATTAAACTATTATGATCAAGAAATATAATAAAAATAAGCTAGTAAACAATAAAGAAGTGGGGAGAAGTTTTGATGGAATCACAACGAACACCTAAATTTATATTAAGCAACTCAAATAACAATTACTCTAAAACAACTTAGCAAATTAACAATTCAAGTAAACAAAGATAAGAGAATTATTTTTGGTTTTATAAATGATAAAAGGATTCAACCCTTGATCGAGTATTCCCTTGGCCTGGATAATCTATATAATTGATATTACTACCCGATTGATTTAGCCTTAGAATCCCTACTCCAAGATTAATAACTGTTAGACAAATCAACTCCTAATCACACAACACTAAGAAGCTGGAACGAGTTCGAAAATGAAACTTCTGAAAAACACACGTCTGTTCGGCCAGAGTTGTGGCCGAAGTACGCTTCGCGCAGAACTGAAAATAAAATGAATCACACAATCAATTTACGTGGTTCGTTCAAGATGAACTACATCCACGGAGGCAAGGCACACCTCAATTCACTAAGATATCCAATCAATTACAGAAATTACACTCTGAAATGAATATGCCCAATTCTGGAACAAAATTAGGGCAGAAAACTATATCTCTCAAATTCTCTCTGTAATCTATGAAAACTGGAAATTGCTCGACGTAGTGTTGTTCTTCAGGAAGAGAGCTTTCCAATGATATAGGTCTTGTAGCTCGAATGTAACCAACCAAGAAGTTCTAACTGATTGAAGACGACTGCTGCTACCGGACAAATGTGACGGTTTATTCCGTCACAAAACTGTAACAAACTCGTCACAACTGACAGTTATCCTCCAACAACCCCGAACCCGGTTTATTCTGTACAGTCTTGCTTCTTCACGCTAAAACCCGGTCTATCCACCCGGTTTTCCACGTCATGATTCCGGTTCCACATTCTAGACACATCCTATTTCAAAATATAGCTCACTTGATGATATTGAACACTTCCTCACAATAACAAGCTTTATTAACCTTGTTGTCTCTTAATTATAATTAATCAAAACAAGCTCTTCATTAAGAATCAAGACAACGGAGTAGATACGACATAAAACTCACAAGCTCGGTTTTAGTGGTCGAACACTATGTTATCCCCCAATAGAATAAATTCATTGTTCGCTACATGGGAATTAGATTCATAATAATTACATATTACAGACCCAATTTTAGCAACACAAAAACAAATATCCAAATGGGTTATCAAACCACAATTCAATTCATAAGTGTTATCAACAATCCAACATACATAGAACATTCCAAAACATAATCCAATCGGTTAATGACCATAAAAATTACATAACATCCTAAATCCAAGGTTCAACTGATGATCAAGTGCTGAAATTAGAGTGCTAGCCACTCATATCAACTATTACAACGATCAAACTAGTGAAAATCAAAGAAGACATTAAAATAAGATAGAATGAACCAAAAGATTGAGTTGATGATCTTGATCTTCAACTCTCTTCCTATTCCTTGCTTCCAATGGTGAATGGTGGCTGAATATGTGTGAGAAATGGGTGCTTGGTTAGCTTAATTCGAAATTGACCTTATATGTATAGAGGAGAAAGTGTTGGGCTGAAAAATGGCCAAAAACGTGCTTAGGGATTAAAAACAGGGTACCGGGTGAACCATTTATTTTGGTTAAGGCAGGGTTTAGTTCGGTGGAGTATTTGCGGCCGTGAACGGCGGTCACGCGCGCAAACCATTGCTTGGATTTTTTGCTTGATTTCACTGGATTGGTCGCGGGCGCGATTTCTCGCTCGAACCTCTTCCCTCTTGTTTCATCCTTGGCTCGTTCTTCGTTCCGAACTTCTTCGAGACTTGTTTTTTATCCTATATTACCTGTATTATCTTGAAACGAGCTCAAACACATTAAATGACCTAATAATACAAATATGAACAATACACGGTCAAATATGCATGCAAATGTCAATAAAATGATACTTAATTCGACCTAAAATGCATGCATAAACACGTGTACCAACCTTCTCTGCTAAACAACCCTCATTTCCAATTTCTCCTTCTTCCCTCTGAATTCCATCCTTTAAAGGATGCCCAGGCTTGTTAGGCTCTCCAAGCATCACTCCGCTTTTGAGGGTGATGGCACTGACATTTTTTGGGATGATTTTCGGCTAACCTGGCAATTTTCCTCTATTTGCACTTTCAAGTCGACCCACGACGATTGCAAGTTGGCTCACTTGTGCTTCAAGGTTCTTGATTTTCGATTGAGTGTCCTTCTGAACTGGACTGTGTTGATTGCTAGGCTCTTCACAATGTCTTCTAATGATGGACCGGATGATGATTCAGTCAATTGTTGTTGTTAGTACATCCCTCTTGGTTGAGGTGCTCGATCTTGGCCCTGGTCACTTTGTTGGCCACCTTGGTTACCATACCGAAAATTTGGATGATCTCTCCACCCGGGATTGTAACTTTGAGAATAAGGGTCATACCTCCTTTCCCCCTTTGAAGCTACCAATGACTTTTGCGTGAGCTTCGATTTCTTCATCCAAGATTGGGCATGTGTCGGTATTGTTCTCAGTGATTTTACAAATCCTACACGGCCTAGGGGCTTGAGTGTTGCCCGAGGCCACCCTTTTGACCAAGTTAGTAAGCTGCTCCAATTTGTCATCAACTGTCGAATCATGTACCTCCCTAACCGTCCTCTTTGGATCACGACACCCAAATTATTCGGTATCTGTAGCCATCTTGGAAATTAACGAATGAGCAATTATTGGAGTCTTGTCAACCAATGCTTCTCCACTTGCCGAGTTGATCATGTTCCAGTCGGTAAAGGATAGACCTTTATAGAAGTACCGTATAAGAAGCTGATCAGTGATCTGGTGCTATGGCCAACTAGCAACTAACTTATTAAACCTTTCCTAATATTCATATAATATCTCTCCTTGGTATTGCCGAATACCGCTGATTTGCTTTCGAATATTTATGGCCCGAGAGGCCAGAAAGTACTTCTCAAAGAATTGTGTCTCCATTTGTTCCCACGTTGTAATAGAAGCCGGTGGGAGGTAGTATAGCCAATCTCTGGCTAGATCTTTCAAAGAAAAGGGCAATGCGCTTAACTTTGTTTGCTCCTCAGTCACCTTTGTAGGCTTATAAACTTGAACATACAATGTGAAACTCTTTGAGATGCTTATGTGGGTCTTCTCCCGAAGACCGTGGATAGATGGTAGCAAGTGTATAAGACCCGACTCCAATTTGAAAATCTGTCCTCTCCAAACTCGGGGAAGGTAATACATAGAGGTTGGTGTGTGACCCCTGTGTTTGCTAGCTCCTTCATGGTCCTCTCAGGTACTCTTTCATTCTCCATTTCTTCTCTCGCTTCTTCTTCGGGTTTAAGATATAATCCTTCAAATTCTCCAATTTTTTTTCTCAAATGCCTTGTTTGCCTCCTCAAAATACACTCACGTAGGACTATATCGAGATCAAATAATAGCTCGTTGTGCCCTTAAGCACGTGTGAACATCACACTGTATCAAGACAAAAACAATAGCAAGTGATTATCAAAATAACAAATGTAGCAAAAACACGTAACTAGAATAATAAAAATAGTGCTTAAAACAAAACCGTTCAAACACCGTTCCCCGACAAAGGCACCAAAATTTGGGTAGCGTGTCGTTCACCACCAAAATAATATATAAATATACTTATCCTTGATCTACTACTCTAACTAGTAGAGTGGTAAATAAGGGTCGATCCCACGACGAACAGTCGAACAATTTTGCTTTATTAAACAATTATGATTAATCAATATAAGATAAATAAGCTAGAAAACAATAAAGATGTGAGGGGGAGTTTTTATGTAATCACAACTAACAACTAATTGCAATTAAACAAACCAAATGACAATTACTCTAAAAGCACTTAACAAGTTAACAATTCAAGTAAACAAAGATAATAGAATGATTTTTAGTTTTGAAAATGATAAAAGGATTCAACCCTTGATCGAGTATCCTCTTGGTCCGGATAATCTATGTAATTAATATTACTACTCAATTGATTTGGCCTTAGATCCATACTCCAAGATTAATAACAAGCTCTATTAACCTTGTCGTCTCTTAAGTATAATTAATCAAAACAAGCTCTTCAATTGATCCTACTCAACTTATCAATTCCTAGAACAAGCTCTTTAAGAATCAATAATTAAATGCATTAAGAATCAAGACAACGGAGTAGATACGACATAAAACTCACAAGCTCGGTTATAGTGGTCGAACTCTATGTTATCCCCAATAGAATAAATCCATTGTTTGCTACACAGGAATCGGATTCATAACAATTATGGATTACAAACCCAATTCTAGCAACACACAAACAAATATCCAAAAGGGTGATCAAACCACAATTCAATTCATATGTGTGAATCAACAATCCCAAATAACAAAGAACATTCCAAACATAATCCAATCGGTTAATAACCGTACAAATTACTTAACATCCTAAATCCAAGGTTCAACTAATGATCAATTGCTGAAATTAGAGTGCTAGCCACTCATATCAACTATTACAAAGATAAAACAAGTGAAGATCAAATAAGACATTAAAATAAGATAGAATGAACCGAAAGATATTAATTTGGTAAGGCGAACAACACGCTTCCTACCAAATTTTGGTGCCGTTGTCGGGAAACTTCAACGGGGGAATAAGTATGTCCCTTATCCTCAAAGTTACAATCTCGGGTGGAGAGATTATCCAAACTTTCAGTATGGTGTCCAAGGTGGCCAACAAAGTGATGAACTAAATTGAACGTGCAATGCTCGACTTAGGAGCTTAAATTAATGTTATGCCATGCTCAATTGTTCATTCTTTGAATTTGGGGCCACTCAAGGAAACACAAGTCGTCATTTAACTAGCTGATCGAAGCACTTTATACCCCGATGGAGTGATTGAAGTCGTGCTAGTTGAAGTTGATAACTTAGTGTTTTTGGCTGATTTCTATGTTTAGGAGATGCTAGGCGATTCATAAATCTCCACGCCTATCTTATTGGGGAGACTGTTTCTTAGCACCTCCCGAACTAAGATAGACGTTCATGAAGGCACACTCACGATGGAGTTTGATGGAAGAACCGTGCAATTTAATCTTTTTTATGCTAAGCAGTTTCCCGAAGATTCCTATCCTATTTTTCCTGTTGAGAAAGAATTTGAGATAAGGTGCAGGAATAAGTCGAACATTTTCACATCTTTGAGGCATCGTAAAGAGGAAGGTGAGAATCTACATGAAGTAAAGTGCTTGAATCGGTCCGAGCCAATATGGAAACCACCTTGGGACAAACGCTAAAGAGAAAGAGCTTCCGTCGAGCCAACGACGTTAAATAAAGGCGCTTGTCGAGAGGCAACCCGATGTTTATTAATTTTATGTCTTCAATTTCGTAGTTTAGATTATTTACTTATATATTTAGATAGTGTCTTATTATTTGCTTTTAGTGTGCAGGGACTATGATGACGAGAAACCGACCAAGCCATGAAATTCAAAGAGATAGCACCAAATGGGGGTGACGAAGCCCAAAATCCACTGTGAGTTGGACCACCAATTCGTACCCTTCCTTTCCCACAAACTTTGGTTTTTCAACCAAGTTTGGGGAAGGGGGTGTAGGTGTACTTATTGGCCGCCCACGAGCTTAATTTTCGTATGCTACTCTATTACCTTTTGGGATTGAATAGACTTGGATTGGATTTAGTATCTTTGTATGGATTTGTCTTTTGCATTGTTAATTTGAGTCAATAAGAACCAATCGGTAGTGTTGATTGATTGATTGCCTTTTGTAGAGCACCAAATACCCCTTTCTTTCCCACAAACTTTGTTTTTTCAACCAAGTTTGGGGAAGGGGGTGGTAGGTGTATGTATTGGCCGCTCTCGATTTTGTCTTGATTGTGGATAGTGATGGGGGTTGATAATTGGCGAATAGTTAATGATGAAGTGAATTTTCGCAAAAAAATAATTGAAAAATGGCAATTGATAGAGCATGACAAGTAAATGAGATGAAATTAAGCTTGTAACTTAAACTTTTGATGAAGACTTTTACCTTGTGAGTTTTTTTGCCTTTATCATACTCCCATTTTTGGAGTAATCCATACTCTCTTTCGGTTTGCATTTCATTGATTGCATGTGATTGTCTGTAGAACTTGCCTTGATTCTCTATTTTGAATAAGTCGGTACATTGTGTGAATTTGAAAATGATTTTAGGCAATTCTTGATTTTGAGCTTATTTGTAAACTTGAAAATGTTATACCTTTTTATAAAAAAATTGGGAAATTGCCCCTAGTTAGCCCCTTGAGCTTTTAACTTCACGTTTGATAGCCCAACTCTACAAGTTGAGTACCTTTCGATTTAACCTTTGACCCTAATTGGACTATTTGAGTACGAGGGAGGCGGTTGGAAGGTAGTCGGGTAAAAATTTGGAATTAAAATGGTAAAATTATTGGGAATAGTGAAGGGTGAAGAGAATTGAAATAATAGGCAAAGAATTGTGAAAACTAGCCTTCCCTAGTTTGTGAATAGTTTACACAAAAAAAAAAAAATGAAAAATTAGAAAATCAGGAAAGGGAAGAAAAAGTCAGATGTATATATTTAGTTCATTGCTTTTGATTGTGAGGGACTAGTAACATAAATGTTTCTTGACCAGTGTTCTCAAAGTTGGAAAATTCAAAAGAAAACACATCCACGGGAGAATTGAAAAAGAAGCATTTAGGTTGTGAGTTTGTAGTAGGGTGAAGAAATAAATTTCGGGATTGGTTTACTAGGGAAGTGACAGTGAGGAAAGAGTGAATGTCGTTTGAGGGGTGATTGAGAGTAGCTAACTCAATTAGTCCAAGAATTAGTCACTTTAGCTCATATCTATCCCACCTTACCTCAAGCAATCATTACAACAAAAAATAAGACATTTTTTATTCTTTGTCACAAGTGTCGAGTACAAATTCGAATTTAGAAGATTGGCAAGCATATGGTAGTCGTTGCATGTAGTTCAATGTGAGCAAAAAATACTACCTATTTGATACACTTGAGAGCCGAGAAATACACTCACCCGGTGAGGATCTTTAGTTGAGGGTTTTTAAGTCTCAAAAGTAGTTGAAATTGTTATATCATATATACTCATCTTATCACGATTGCCTCGCTTTTGAAAACTTCGTCTGAAACTGAATTCGCTACTTAAATCTTCCCTAACACGCGTCCTTTTTGTTCTTTTTCATTGCTTTAATCTATTCGGGATGAACAGAGCTTTAAGTTTGGGGAGATTTGGTACACGTGTTCATGGATGCATTTTAGATCGAATTAAGTGCCGTTTTAATGACATTTACATGCATATTTGATTGTGTATTGTTCATATTTTTATTATTGGACCATTTAATGTGTTTGAGCTCGTTTCAGGATAATACAGGAAATATAGGACTAAAAACAAGTCTCGAAGAATTTTGGAACAAAGAACGAGCCAAGGATGAAACAAGGGGGGAAGAGTTTCAAGCGAGAAGTCGCGCCCGCGACTTATGGTCGTGACCGTGATTAATTCAGCGAAACTAGCCAAAAATCCAAGTCATAGTTCACGGCCGCAACAACTGTTTGCGGCCGCGACTGTTGTTCGCGGCCTCGACCAAGTCCATGCAGAAAGTTGCTCCTTAAGCTGAATCGATGGTTCGCGGTCGCGACTCATATTCGCGGCCGCAATCCGATACCCTGTTTTTAATCCTGAAACACGTTTTTGGCTATTTTTCAGCCCAACACTTTCTCCTCTATATATATAAGGTCAATTTCGAATTTAACCTAACCAAACACCCATATCTCACACATATTCAGCCACCATTCACCATTGGAAGCAATAAATTGGAAGAGGGTTGAAGATCAAGATCATCAACTCAATCTTTTGGTTCATTCTATCTTATTTTCTTGTATTCTTTGATTTTCACTTATTTTATCATTGTAATGGTTGATATGAGTAGCTAGCACTCTAATTTCAGCCCTTGATCATTAGTTGATCCTTGGATTTAGGATGTTTATGTAATTGTTACTGGTTATTAACCGATTGGATTATGTTTTGGAATGTTCTATGTTATTTAGGATTGTTGATTCACATTATGAATTGAATTGTGGTTTGATCACCCATTTTGATATTTGTTTGTGTGTTGCTAGAATTGAGTTTGTAATCCGTAATTGTTATGAATCCGATTCTCATGTAGCGAACAATGGATTTATTCTATTGGGGATAACATAGAGTTCGACCACTAAAATCAAGCTTGTGAGTTTTATGTCGTATCTACTTTGTTGTCTTGATTCTTAATGCATTTGACAATTGATTCTTAGAGAGCTTGTTCTAGGAATTGATAAGTTGAGTATGATTAAATGAAGAGCTTGTTTTGATTGATTATACTTTAGAGACAACAAGGTTAATAGAGCTTGTTATTAATCTTGGAGTAGGAATTGTAAGGCTAAATCAATCGGGTAGTAACATCAATTATATAGATTATCCAGGCCAAGGGGATACTCAATCAAGGGTTGAATCCTTTTATCATTTATAAAACCAAAAATCATTCTCTTATCTTTGTTTACTTGAATTGTTAATTTGCTAAGTACTTTTAGAGTAATTGTTATTTGAGTTGCTTAATATAAATTTCAGTGTTAGTTGTGATTCCATCAAAAAATTTCCCCACTTCTTTATTGTTTACTAGCTTATTTATGTTATGTTATTTGATCATAATAGTTTAACACATAAAGCAAAAATTGTTTGACCGTTCCTCGTGGGATCGACCCTTATTTACTACTCTACTAGTTAGAGTAGTAGATCAAGGATAAGTATATATATCAATTTGGTAAGACGAACAACGCGCTCCTACCAACTAACTATCACATACGAAACTCCCAAGGGCTCCTAAGACCAACGCCTACGTAAGACCTCACTCCTCTTGGACAAATATTGGTACCTACGTTATGTACTCGTATACCTATTAACTACCTTTTTCTCTCGGACGACGAGGTATTAAGCAAATAAAACTGAGTAACTGGCCAAATCAATTAATTCATGTTATAAGAACAAAGAACATAAATAATGCTAAAAACGGAGTCTAAAATTAAACAAATTAATCAAAACATAATCAACAATTACCTACTCTTTAACCCTAGAACATTAAGTGTTTAGCTACTCGTGTCTAAGATTAAACCCAAACAAAATTCATAGACAAACATTGTTTGAAATTAAAAATAAACAAAGAAGAATAAATCCGAATTATTTGAATCTCGATCTTCGTCCTTGTGTTCATTGATCTTCGTTCCAAGTTTCGAGCATTTTTGTTGTAATGCCCGAGCCTCTCACAACTCACTCGCCAATATGATTTTTACATTTAATTTTTCACGCACTTGTTGTATTTTTATATATATTGCAATTTATATTTTATTTTTCATATACTTCATGATTGAATTTCAAAATGTTTACTTTGGTCGTCGGGAACCTCGTAATCTAAAATATCGGTATGGTCTAAATAATTTAAGACTTCACGTGATAAGTTTAAAATATGAAATCCACTAAGTAGTACGTGAAAATGTTAGATGTGTAAAGGGTTTATTGACGGGATGATGATGACGACAATAATAATAATATCAACAACAACAACAACAACAACAACAACAACAACAACAACAACAATAATAATAATAATAAATAAATAAATAAATAAATAATACTACTGACCGCCTAAAGGAAAATGAATAGCACAGTGATCGACATCCCAAATCAAGATTAAATATTATACATATAGTTATTTCATAAAAAACATAAGAGATAGGAAGGCAATAGAACAAGAATCGGGATTTGATAAAGAAAAGAAAAAGAGAATTTATTAGAGACGTACAACATGTATGTGTGATCTTCATTTGGAGTATGGTTTAATGATTATCTCTTGATTTTGAATTCAATTAGCTTGTTTGAGGGGTTAATATTTGTATTTAATAATCCTTATGTACAATATAGAGAAGCCCACCTCACATGTTCTAAATTGAACAAAAAAAGTACAACTATAATGATTATCTCATATTCAATATTTGAAGTGATTTATCTGAATTGATTACTTTGAAAAGTTAGATTGATCAATTAAATATTTAGTTATCTAAACTTCATGGTTTTGGACTTCGTTAAGAATAATGGACATATTATGAACGTATATGGATGCATATTTGAGAATAAGAGATTCCAGTTTGTGATTTCTATTATTTCATTCATAAGGTACGCATTAAAATTACATGTATCTCTCTATATTAAAGATATATGTATCTCTCTATATTTATATATATATGTGTGTGTGTAAACTTGTTAATTGAAAGTATGTTATAACTATTTTGGTTATAATAAAGCTATGAATGTCATTTGATGAATTGACCCTATGCTACTATAGATTAACTACAATGATGTACAAGTAAGAAAGTCCAGATAGTTGACAACGGAGAAGAGGTAAGTAGAAATCCATCTACAACTACAATGCTTGAACATAGTATATGTTCTTATTATTGTGATAGTTGATTGCAATATATGTAGTTGTATACCAAAATATTAAGTGCTTCATTCCGCTGTTAAAGTTGAACTGATGTGCATCAATCATGAGTATTAGCAACTGCAAAGATTTACATTTGTACATGGAAGAAGTGGAAACAACATAATCTCGCAAATTGAAAATGTTTTGGAGTTAGTCACCACTAGCACATTGAGGGTTTCTTTCTATATTATGTATATAGATGGTTCTCTCGGGATGTTTTCGATGACTGGCATGCACGCGGAAGAGGTTCCCACTCTAGCACCTTTATGATGATGGGTACAGGAAGAGGTAGACTTTCCGGTGAATTGTGGAGTAGGCAGGAGGTGGACCCCTGGTGGTCTCGGGAGGGTAGCCACTTAATCGTACCAACTATAAATAATGTCTCGGGTGGAGTATAAGGGAGGAGGAGAGGGGGGAAGAGGGACCCTTGGTAGTCACGAGTATGGCCAATAAGTGATACTTTGGGGAGGTTTGTGCTAGTGACGAGAGCCAATTCCCACCAAATATGATTTCTTTCGAGAAAAGGATTGACAGAAATGGTTTTATAAGTTGCATTTCATCATTGCATTTCAGACATGACATACAGTTTGTTGTAATTGTGGACTACTCATGCATGGTTTCTGCTTACTGAGCTTTAGCTCATGAGCTCTTGGACTGATCTGGCGTGCTGTTGGAACTTTTGCAAGTTTTGGAGCCCCGTGTACATCAATGACGACCTGTGGGGCTAAACCATGGACTCACTATGCTTTTGTTAGTGTTATAATATTTTTTTAGACATGTTCAAGTTAAGGAACTTTAATATGTATATTTCGGTAAATATGGTGTTGAATAGAGTGTGATACTTTTGTACTTAATTTGGATATATGTGAATATATGTAAGCGAGATTTTGGTGTTGAAGAAGTGTTTTAGATTGTTAATTTTGAAAAAAATTACAGGTTTCGTAAGGTTAGATTAGGTGATCAACTCATTCAACAAACATTTTTAAACAAATAATCAATCAATAGCATAACATGGAGTTGAATTAATCGACTAATAATCACTAATCACCCATAATTTACTTTCTAAACCTAGATTAAGGAAATTTAGCCAACCATAATCATAATAAAGGATAAACACAAATATATAAATATAACCATGTCCATACAAATATTAAAAGAGAATGGAAAGATAAAACCTATTTAGATGATAATGTTCACCTCCAAGCTCAATCCCCACATTTTGCTCTCAAAATTCGCTCTCTCTAAAAACTAACAATGAAAAGTGTGCCCTCTAGCAAAACTAAAATTAGGGCATCTATACAATATTTGGGGCTTTTCTAAGGCTCATGGGCCAAAAATAAAGTTTTGGGGGCTGAAAAGCCCATATTTCCGACGTTTGTGCACGGTCGTGATTGTGCACGACCCTGAAATTCCCCAACTCTCTGTTATCCTGCACAGTCCATGCAGGGATGCACAATCATGACCATGTGCCGAGCTCTGGGCGCTTCTTTTGCCTTTTGTGCGCACGGGCCGTGCACGGTCTTAAAGGCTTGCACGATCGTGACTGTGCACGGCCTAGAATTGGCTTGTTTCTTCAGTCTTCAAGTTTTTTCTTATTTTCTTCGACTCTCTTCTACTCCTCGTCTCTTTTTACAACTGTTTTACCTACAAAATGCTTAAAATCGAATTTTTCCGGTGAGAGAAAGAAAATGCGAATCATATAACAGACGAGAGCTTAGAATGTACAAATATACGATAAAATCTCTATTCTAAGCGTGTTTTCAAGATAAAAAACCCCGTTTGTCATGGGCACACGTTAATGTGTCCACCAACTGATGTATCAACATCTCATGGAATGAATCTACTTGCCTTTGTTATGATCAGCTTAATCTCACACAAAACAAAAGTAACAACAGAATTCGGACGAAAAATAAACAAGAAAACGGCCGAACACAAACGAAACAAGAACATAAATGGAAATGATAAACTCAGGGATTTTACGTGGTTCGATCAAAGATGATCTACATCAACGGAGGTTCTATGCACCTCAATTCACTCCACTACTTAATCAATTACAAGAATTAACCAGAAATCTAGCAAACCCCCAAATCACAACCTGATTTGGAACAGAAACCCTAGATATCTAATTCTCTCAATTGTGTAATGTTTACAGAGGGAAAACTATCTATGTTAGCTCGCAATTACAAGTGATTACAATGTATATAAGTATCGGAGCTCGAATCTGGAAGTTGAGGTACTGTAACCAACTTTGACTCAAGTTGTTTCAAACTGCTGCAGCGGGGCTTTCACAATGGTTTATCATGCAACATAATGAAACCATTGTAACTGACGGTTATAACCACCTCAAACCCGGTTCTCTTTTAACCTCTTTACTGATCTTGGCTAAAACCCAATTTTCTGATCCGGTTCCTTACATCAAGCTCGGTTCTGGAATCCTCAAAACTTCTACTTCATATCATGAGCCACTTGATAAAATTGAACTAATATCTACAGCCTTATCCATAATTTGAGGAAGAGATCTTTACACGTCGCGGTGGACACATTGACCTATGTCCACCGCGGGAGGGAATCATTATTTGTACTCTATATATGTGTGTGTGTGTGTGTAGGGGGGGGGGGGTTACTAGTTTTTCCTAAGGAAAAGAAAGAATGAATTGCAAATAGATCAACAACTAGTTTGGCTTTTAATTGTAGTAAGATGTGTACATTTCTTGCTCCAGTGCAGACATGTATTTTTTTTAAGAATTTATTTTATGGTGTATCTAGATGTGTAGAACTGGATTTTTCTATAAATAATTTAAAGAGATTATAATGGGGCTCTTAATTTGTGGATGTTGATTATTTCTTACTGATAATTGATATTGTTATTCCATCATGATGTGCAATTAGGCAAATACAAATGAATTATAACTTTTAATTCGGCAATTAAAGCAACTGCCTGTAGACCATGAATAAAGAAAGACCAGGAAAAATATATGGCTGGACTACCTGAAAATGCGATTGTGGAAGACATGGTTAGACAACTTTTTGGGGTGGTAAATACACAGACGCAATTGAACAATATGCAACAACTAGTTCAGCCGCAAGCACCAGCTGTACAAGAAACTGATTAGACAACTTTCAAGGATTGTCTATGTCCCATGCCAAATCAGCGGTATGGAGGATTTGAACCACCAATGATTTAGGCTAACAACTTTGAACTAAAGTCAGCTCTAATTTCGATAGTACAACATAATCAGTTTGGTGAGGGGCCATTGAAAGACCCCAACGTTCATCTAGGCAGGTTCAAGAGAATATCTGAAACATTGAAAGTAAATCAAGTACCACATGAACACATTAAGTTGCAATTATTCCCTTTCTCGTTAAAAGACAGAGCTCTACAATGGTTTAACTCTTTGGAAGGCGTGACTACATGGGATGAGCTGAGCATATGTTGCTTGTTGAAATACTTCCCATCGAGCAAGATGCTCGAACTACAGGCCAAGATAACTCAGTTCAGGCAGATGGATGGAGAGCCATTCGAGGAAGCATGAGAGCGGTTTTGGGATCTTCTCCAGAATTTCCCTCAACACGGGTTCACTCAAGATCATCAAATCTGCAAGTTTTATCAAAGGCTTGGGCCCACGAGAGTACTTGTAGACGTAGCGGCAGGTGTATCCATTTTAGCAAAGAGCACAAGAGCTACATTCACCATACTAGATGAGATGGCTGCCACTAGTTGGCAGTGGCCGAATGAACGCAATCAACCTAGTAAAATAAACACCATCTCTGAGATAGAACCATCAGAACCAGGGGTAAACAAGATGGAAGATCAAATAGCTGCTATGGCTAATTAGCTACATCTGCTGCAAGTGTAACACTAGCCCAACAACCAAGTCAAACTTACGGCTGCCGTCCATGCAGGAAGTAGTTGAAGACGCAAATTATGTCAATCAAAGGAACTTCAACAACTTCCAAGGAAATATATAGAGGTACAATCAATATCAGTAGGGTGCAAGAAATCATCCCAATCTCTCGTACATCAATCCAAAAATTCTCTCCAACCGGCACCGGTATTCGCGGTTACAAATGGTATGATTCATGTTGGATGGAAACCCACTCAAGAGAGTTAGTACAGTCATAGTTTGCCATATATGACGTATGAATAATCAAGTTAGAGAAGAAGCTGGAGCCTACTACCGTGGATATTAATAAAAATATGGTAAGTTTAGGTGCGGTTATGAAAGTTGTGCAAATACATATGGGAAATAGCAGAAGCTTTGGGATCCCAACATCAGAAAGGGCAGTTTCTCAGTGACACCATAGTAAATCCAAAGGAGCAGTGCAATGTCGTCTATTCGACGAATGAGACTAAGTATGAGAGTCAAAAGTCACTGGAAGCCGAAGATCAGATAGAGCAAAATCAAGAGGAGGAAGACAACCAAGATGATGCTTATGAGTTGGAGAAAAAGCGGGCTACGATGCCAAGAGCGATCATTATCGAGGATGGTCCGAAATATATCCCTCCGCTCCCCTTTCCACATGTATTCTATAGAAGGAAGACTGCGCCTAATTGCACTAATTGTGGTAAGCTTTTTCAGGAGCTTTAAGAAATTAAGAAGCTAGAGAGAGTTGGGGTCGCTAAGCAAAAGAAGGACGGCTGAATCGCCATAGATAAGAAAATTCTACCTCCTCTTATTGATGAGTCTTTAGAATTCTTTTTATATGTTACATTCTTTGCTAACCTTGATCCTGCAGATTATGTTAGTAAGTTGCTTGTGATACAGGAAGCATCCAAGGATAGCATTGATAGTGGGGGGTAATGAAGAAGACGCTGGATCCACTTGTTGAGAAATCTGGTTGTGCACGAGAAGAAAATACGAAGAAGTGAAAAGAACAAAGGGCAAATAAGCCAAAGGTAGCAAGTCCTGAAAAGAGCATCAACACAAACACTCAACCAAGAAGAGTAGCAAAAGTGAATGATCGAGGGAATCTTTCTATCCCTTGCTCTATTGGTAATCATAAGTTTTGAAGTATGTTGTGTTTTACTTAGTGTCTAGCATTAACTTGATGCCTCTTAAAATATTTAGGCAATTACGATTACGGATGGTAGAATAAGCCTTTACTACTACTTAGTTGGTGGATGGATCTTTACTAACGTAATATGGAGTAGTAGAGGACGTGTTGGTTAGAGTGTCAAATTTTGAGTTCCATAGTGGTTTCTTAATTGTCGAAATGCAAGGGAATGCTGATGTCCTTTTCATATTAGGTCGAAATTTCTTGGCGACTAGCCAAGCGATGATAGATGTGCCGAAAGGAGAGTTAACATTTCATGTTCAAAACGATATGTCACTTTCTCGATATATAATAGGTCGGGTCTAAGACGGAAACAAAGTGTTGTGTTGTCTATACTGAACTGTTATAGCAAACCTGAGAAAGGGGTATGCGTTTTTAATTGATGATAATTCTCCTGACTCTGGTTGGTTAGAATTCAGTAAAATTATTTAACGGGTCATCTGACTAGAGACGTAAAACTTAGCGCTTATCAGGAGGCAACCCAATGTTTATTGTTTTTCTTTTTATGATTTTTTCAACACTAGAATGATATGAATGAAGAAGCGATTAAACGTGTCATAAAATCATAAAAGAAGATATTGTTGAGCTCACGAGGTGAATATCAACTAGAAGTGGGTGAACGCAGTGATGGATTTATATTGTCTTTAAGTTTTAAGTTTTAGTTTATGTTTTTATCTTGTCCGCAATTTTTGGTGAGTGCCACTAAGGCGTACCATTTCTTTCCCACAAACATTGGCCTTCAACCAAGTTTGGGTGAGGGGGTAGAGTGGGACGTCTTGGCAGATATTTTTACTTTGTTGATTTTGTGCATTCATATTGCTATTTAGTTGCATCATGTTGGTAGTAGGTTGTTTTTATGTTTTTATTGAATTTTTTTAATTTAGTTGGATTAGTTATTGCTTTTATTTGTTAGTTTAAATTTTTGTTGAGTTGTGAGTCTAAAACCCGGAGTACAAATCTTGAAAAGCTGAAAAAATGGGGTTGATAGATGGTGATGTGTCAATGACGAGATGATTTTTGAAATAAATAAAATATTGACACATAGAAGAGCATGGTAGGCATATTGAGACAAAATTGAGCTTGAAATTTATATTTATGATCAAGTTAGCCTGTGAGATTTGAGCCTTATTTGCACTCCCATTATTGGAGTAATTTATCATTCTTTTGGTGCGAATTATTGGTCATAATATCACTTAGTCTCTAGATCTTGCCTTGTGTCTTTTTAAGAATATGTCAAGTACATGTGATGACTTAGAAGATGATTATAGGTGTTCTTTTCTTAAGCCTGTTTTTGGAGCCCTGAAAAATTGAACTTTTTACCAGAACTTGGAAAATAATCCCTAGTTAGCCATTTTGATCCTTAAGCTTTGTTTTTCATAGCCATAGATTACAAGTCATATACCTTCGTTTAGCCTTTAACCCTTTTAATTAGACTAATTGAGGAAGAGGGAGGAGGATTGGAAGGTAGAATGGTTAAAAGCAATAGGAAAGGAGTGGAATGAATGATTGGGATAAGTTGGTGAAAAGGATAAGTTACTAGAGAGGGGAAAAAAAAAAAAAAAAAAAGGAGAAGTGACCTCTCCTAGTTTTTTTTTTTTTTTTTTTTTATCTTGTATTTTCGTTTTATATTATTTTTACAAGAACAAAAGGAAAAAATTTGAAAAAAGGAGAAAAAAAAAAAAAAAGGAAGAGGAAGTTGTATATATGTTTAGTTCAATTTGTTGTTTAGGAGGGGTCAAACACGAGAAACTGCCTAGTTTACTTGAGTCATTCAAAGAGGTCGAGTAGTCCCAATGTGGTGCTCGAAAACGCTAGGTAGTGATAGCATTTAATTGAGTCAGTGAATGGAAGTGCTTTTGAGGGATGAAGAAACCATATTATGTGGTTTTCTAAAAAATTGAAGAGTAAGGATTGAGTTAACATTGTTGAGAGGTAGTCGAGTTAGAAAAAACTTGGTTAGTCCAATAATAAGTCACTTTGTCCAAATTTGTCCCACCTTACCTTAAGCCTACGTACAACTAAAATTAAGACCTTTTTTTTTAATTCTTTGTCACGCATGTGAAGTATGAAGTCTAATTTAGACAATAGGCAAGCTTATGGTAGACGGTGCATGTAGTCCAATCTTAGTGTAAACATGTCCTAAATTTTACAAATCTCTTATCTCGAAAGTGTTGATATATTGCCATGTCACAAATACTTGAATTTTTATGTTGTCGAAATTCTGAAAAAACTTCACTGAGACTAGATTCGTCATCCAATCGCCCTGAATGCTTGTAGTTCTTGTTCTGTTTGGTTTTCTTGTTCGAGGACAAACAATAGTTTAACTTTGGGGAATTTTGGTACACGTCGTGTATACATGCATTTAGGTCGATTTAGGAGGATAATTTGTATCATTTGCATGTGCACTTGGTTATAATGTGCTTAAATTCGATATATTGGGTTAGATGGCGTGTTTGTGCTTGTTTTAATATTAATCAGGTAATTCTATGCCGAAAGTTCGTTTGGACAAAGTTTGGATAAGAGACGATCAAGATAATGCGAAGAAACGAAGAAAATTCGAGTTAGAGACAGAAGGAGCTAACTCGGTCGAGTCAAAATATGTGGTTTTATGACCATTGGGCCGAATAAGCCAATTCGGTAGAGGCGAATTGTTGCCTCGGATGAGTCACCTGACTCAGTCGAGGCAACATAATGACTCGGTTAAGGCGAAAAGGTAGTCATTATTTTCTTCATGCGTTTTGGCCTATTTTCGGCTCGTTTCAACCCCAATCCATCACGCATTATAAATACAAGGTCCCAAGTCCAAAATACACATCATATACCATCGACAAGCACTTGAAAACCAAGGATCGAATAACAAGGATTGCAATAGTCGAGATCGAGATTCCGATTTTGTTTGCTTACATTTATTTTTATAAATCAACAACGTTTGTCTATGAATTATGTTGGTTTTTATCTTTAGACATGAGCAGCTAAACACCATTGTGTTCTAGGGTTAGAAAGTAGGTTATTTATCGACTATGTTTTGATTACTTCCATTTAAATTTAGACACCATTCTTATTTGATTATCTATATGCATACTTGTTTTATTTATATGATTGTATTAACTTGATCAATTGATATTTCTCTTCTTGCTTAACAATTCGATGTCCAAGATGCGAGGTTTGTTAAGAGGTGTGAGGTGGTGTTCAATCTCATCAAGTGAGCTATACTTTGTGATATGGTGTGTTGGGAATGTGGAACCGGAATCAGGAAGTGAAGAACCGGAGGTTTGAACCGGGTTTGAGCATCAAGAAGTCAAGCTGTTCAGAATGAACCGGGTTCGTGGCAGTTGAGGATAACCGTCATTTGTGACGGATTAGTTTCAGAGTTTGTGAGGAAGAAAACCGTCGTTTTTGTCCGGTAGCTGAGCTCAACTTCATTCAGTTAGAACTTTCTGTACGGTTACATTCGAGCTCCAATTCTTATATCATTGAAAAGCTCTCATCAAGGAGAAGATCACTACGTCGAGAAATTTCCTTGTTTCTTAGATTAGAGAGAGTATTTTGAGATAGAACGTTTCTGCCCTAATTTGTAAACAGAATTGGGCATTTCGTTTATTGTGTGTATTCTCTGTAATTGATTGGATTTCTTAGTGGATTGAGGTGTGTCTTGCCTCCGTGGATGTAGTTCATCTTGAACGAACCACGTAAAAGCTGTGTGTGATTCAATTTTTGTTCCTGGTCTGCGTAAGTTCATTTCGGCTACATCTTTGGCCGAACTGAGTGTGTGTTCTCAAATTGATCTTTGTGCGAATTCCAGATTCTGTATAGTTGTGTGTTTAGGAGTTGAGTTCACTAACAAGTGGCGCCGTCTGTGGGAATCAACTCTCACAGCTTGAAGAAAAGAAGGAATGGCTTGTATGAAGATGGATTTTGAGAAGTTTACAGGAAGGAATGATTTCACACTGTGGAAGATCAAGATGAATGCAGTATTGGTTCACAATGGCCTTGATCTTGCATTGATACCTCTGGATTCGTGGAAGAAAGTGAGAAACCCAAGTTTGCATCAATGGATAAGAAGGCCCTCAGTCTTATCTTTCTGTGTTTGGGTGATAAACCTTTGAGAGAGGTCTCAAGATGCAAGAGTTCCTCAGAAGCATGGAAGAGATTGGAAGATCTGTATCAATCTAAGTCAGTTTCCAACAAGCTGTTCTTGAAGCAGAAGATGTTGGCCTTCAAGATCACTGAAGATAAGGTAATTTCTGATCAACTTGATGAGTTCATTAAGATGGTTGAAGAATTGGAAGACCTGGATGTGAAATTGGAGGAGGATGACAAAGCATTGATGGTGTTAAACATTCTTCTAAAATCCATGGAAAGCTTTAAGGATGCCTTGATGTATGGGAGAGATGAGCAGCTATCTTATGATGGAATAGTGAAGGCTCTGAGGTCTAAATGTTTCCAGACTCAAGGTGATAAAGGCATGGTGCAATCTGGAGAAGGTTTGAATGTCAAATTCAAGAAACCTTGGCAAGGCAAGAAGGGACAGAATGCTAAGGATCCAAAGGCAGGAGACTCTAATCCTAAGAAGGGGAATGAATGGGTTGAGAGGAGGAAATGCTTCAAGTGCAAGTAGCCTGGTCACCTGAAGAAGGACTGTCCTAAGAGAAATAAGAAAGGTGGAAATCAAGGGGCAGAATCTGCTGCCATTGATCATCAAGAAGATCCTCCAGAGGTATTAAATGTTACTGAATCAAGAATGGTAAAGGAATGGGTCTTGGACACAGGCTGCTCCTTTCACATGTGCCCACACCAGTCATGGTTTGATGAACTGAAAAGAGAAGATGGTGGAAATGTTCTCCTGGGAAATGACCAATCATGTAAGGTCAAAGGAGTTGGATCAGTGAGCATAAGGATGTTTGATGGTGTGGTCAGAGTCATCTCAAATGTAAGATATGTTCCTGGCCTTAAAAGAAATCTTCTATCTCTTGGTTCTTTAGTAACTAGTGGGTGTCAGTTTAGCTCAGTAGATGGCTTCTTGCATATCACTAAACATGGAAAAATGGTGATAAAAGGTAGACAGCATAATGGGTTGTTTATCTTGATTGGTTCACCTGTTGTTGGGAGTGTAGATATGGTCTTGAGCAGTTCTGAACTTGTTAAATGGCACAAGAGACTTGGACACATAGGAGAGAAAGGGTTGAAGGAACTGTCAAGAAGTGGAGTAATTGGAAATATGGGAAATCAAGATCTGGAGTTCTGTGATCAGTGTGCTTTGGGCAAATCCAAGAAGCTGCCCTATGGAAAGGGTGTTCACACAACTCAAGAGCCATTAGATTATGTTCACTCTGACATATGGGGTCCTGCAAGGACAGAGTCTCATGGTGGTGCAAGGTATTTCTTGTCCTTAATTGTTGATTACAGCAGAAAGGTGTGGATCATGTTGATGAAGAATAAGAGTGATGCTTTTCATAAGTTCAAAACATGGTTGATTCAACTGGAAAATGTCAAAGGGAAGAAGCTGAAGCACCTTAGGACTGATAATAGACTGGAATATCTCTCTACTGAGTTTACAAATTTCTGTGAAGAAAGAGGAATCAAAAGACACAGGACTGTACCAATGAATCCTCAACAGAATGGAGTTGCTGAGAGGTTTAATAGGACTCTCCTTGAAAGAGTTAGGTGTATGCTGTTGGATGCTGGGTTGCCAAAGGTATTTTGGGGTGAAACCATTGCTACAGCATGTTATCTCATTAACAGGTCACCCTCATCAGTGATTGGGTTCAAAACACCTGAAGAGGTGTGGAGTGGACAGAAACCAAGTTATGAAGGTTTAAGGGTGTTTGGTTGTCTTGCTTTTGTCCATGTCAAGCAAGACAAGTTAGATGCAAGAGCTCTAAGATGTGTATTTCTTGGATATCCGGATGGAATAAAGGGCTACAGATTGTGGTGTCTAGAGAAAGGAAATCAGAAGATAATCACAAGTAGAGATGTAAAGTTTAATGAGAATGTGATGGCTTACACTTCTACAGGCTCTAAGGAAGAATTTGATGGTGCTAAAGAGACAGAAGAGATATCAATTCAGGTGGAGCATCCTGCTGAAGATAATCACATAACTCAACCACAAGGAAATCTACAAGATAGTGATTCATCGTCTGAAGAAGAAGAACAAACTGGACCTTCACAAAATGTCAGAGAATACAGCATTGGAAGGGACAGGCCTAGAAGAACAATCAACAGACCTGATTTCTATGGTCAATCAGGGGGTGTTTACTATGCCTTAAGTGCTGCTGAAGACCTGGAATCACAAGAGCCTAGTAGTTTTAAAGAAAAGCACTAGACTGTGAAGAAGGTGAACACTGGATACAGGCAATGATTGAAGAGATGGAGTCTCTGGAAAAGAACGAGACCTGGATATTGGTGGATAAACCAAGAGGTCAGAAACTTGTAAGCTCTAAATGGATATACAAGAAGAAACTAGAGACTGCAGGATCCAAACAGGTGAGGTTCAAAGCAAGATTGGTGGCTAGGGGCTTTACACAAAGAGAAGGAATTGATTTTAATGAAGTTTTCTCTCCAGTGGTAAAGCATTGCTCAATCAGGTTGCTTTTATCAAAAGTAACACAAGAGGACATGGAATTACAAACAACTGGATGTAAAGACAGCATTCTTACATGGAGAACTCAATGAGAAGATATATATGAAACAGCCAGGAGGCTTTGTTGTTCCTGAACAAGAAGACAAAGTTTGTTTGCTGAAGAAGTCACTATATGGACTCAAACAAAGTCCAAGACAGTGGAATAAGAGGTTCAATGACTTCATGATCAGTGTTGGCTTTGTAAGAAGTCTTTATGATAGTTGTGTTTACTTCAACAAAGGTTCAAAGCAAGATAAAGTCTTCCTTCTATTGTATGTGGATGATATGCTAATTGCCAGCAGAAACAAGAAGAGGGTACAATGGTTGAAGGATAAACTAAACACTGAATTTGACATGAAAGATCTAGGAGAGGCAAAGAAGATTTTGGGCATGAACATTCTAAGAAACAGAGAAGCTGGAGTACTTTGGTTATCTCAGAGGCAATATCTACAGAAGGTGTTGGAGAGGTTTCATATGCATGAAGCCAAACCTCTCTTCACTCCAATTAATCTACAGAAGAAACTCTCCAAAGAACAATGCCCAAAGACTGAAGAGGAAATCATACATATGAGCAATATCCCTTATGCATGTGGAGTTGGAAGTCTTATGTATGGAATGATTTGTAGCAGGCCTGACTTGGCCTATGTTGTGTCTTTAGTAAGCAGGTTCATGTCAAACCCAGGAGTTGAGCATTGGGAAGCTTTGAAACATGTGATGAGGCATTTGAAAGGATCAGTGAACTTGTCACTGAAGTTTGAAAAGAAAGTGGATGGAAGCACTGTTGCATTGGAGGGGTTTGCTGATTCTGATTTTGCAGCAAACATAGACACAAGGAAATCTATTTCTGGATTTGTGTTTACCTTTTTTGGAACAGCCATCAGCTGGAGAAGTGTACAACAATCAGTTGTAGCACTGTCAACAACAGAAGCAGAATATATCTCTCTAACTGAAGCTATCAAAGAAGCAATATGGCTGAAAGGGATTTTGAGAGATTTGGATATCAAGCAGAAGTGTGTGGCAATCTATTGTGATAATCAAAGTGCTCTACACCTTGTGAAACACCAAGCATTTCATGAAAGGTCAAAACACATTGATGTTAGGTTGCATTTTGCTAGAGATATCATTGATTCTGGTTCTGTGGAGGTGAAGAAGGTACACACATTGCATAACCCTGCTGATTTTCTTACTAAGGGTGTACCTGGGAACAAAGTGGAGCATTGTTCGAGCTTGCTGCAGCTTGAACAATGTCATGAAGAGCAGTAACAGAAAGGCAGTGATGAGGCAGGAAGAGGCACACTTGATTCATTGAGGTGGAGATTTGTGAGGTGGTGTTCAATCTCATCAAGTGAGCTATACTTTGTGATATGGTGTGTTGGGAATGTGGAACCGGAATCAGGAAGTGAATAACCGGAGGTTTGAACCGGGTTTGAGCATCAAGAAGTCAAGCTGTTCAGAATGAACCGGGTTCGTGGCAGTTGAGGATAACCGTCATTTGTGACGGATTAGTTTCAGAGTTTGTGACGAAGAAAACCGTCGTTTTTGTCCGGTAGCTGAGCTCAACTTCATTCAGTTAGAACTTTCTGTACGGTTACATTCGAGCTCCAATTCTTATATCATTGAAAAGCTCTCATCAAGGAGAAGACCACTACGTTGAGAAATTTCCTTGTTTCTTAGATTAGAGAGAGTATTTTGAGATAGAACGTTTCTGCCCTAATTTGTAAACAGAATTGGGCATTTCGTTTATTGTGTGTATTCTCTGTAATTGATTGGATTTCTTAGTGGATTGAGGTGTGTCTTGCCTCCGTGGATGTAGTTCATCTTGAACGAACCACGTAAAAGCTGTGTGTGATTCAATTTTTGTTCCTGGTCTGCGTAAGTTCATTTCGGCTACATCTTTGGCCGAACTGAGTGTGTGTTCTCAAATTGATCTTTGTGCGAATTCTAGATTATGTATAGTTGTGTGTTTAGGAGTTGAGTTCACTAACAAGAGGCTTACAAGTATATGACATAAGTACCAATAATCATCCGAGAGGAGTGAGGTCTTGCGTATGCATCAGTTTAAGGAACCCTTGGGAGTCTTTTATGTGATAGTTGATAGGTATGGCCCAGCAACTCCGGGTCGGGTCAACACCCCGGGCCGGATCAACCCGACCCCAAGTAACTGAGCCCATGAAAGCAAGCCCAGCAACCGGCCCAGAAGCGCGCACCGGTCGCAAGCGGCTCAATCGCGACGTATTTGGGAAGCAAGATCCCCACGATCTTCTCCCAACTTCCATGCAGAGATGATAGGCGCAATTGTAGGGAGTTAGTTAGGGTTTGAGTTGAGTAGTATAAGTACGAGAATTGTACTCAGAATTAGGGTTCGCATTTTGTATTCTGAAACTATTACGTGTAAACTCAAAGAGTATAGTGAAGAAACACTTCGGCAGGTGATATTCTTAGCCCGTGGACGTAGATCTCCGGATCGAACCACGTACATCCTGTGTTCTTTAAGTTTGTTGCATTGATTTACGTTAATTGGCGCCGTCTGTGGGAACGTTTGGTAAGAAAACCCTAGTTTTTCATCGCAATCGCTACGGTGAATACTCGTAGGTCCGCTCACCCAAATCGGTCCCATCGTGATCCTCCTGTGGACCAGGTTCCGCACACAACCCCCCGGTCAACAGAACCAAGATCCGCCCGCAGTGCATGCTAACATGCCAAATCATCCCCCTGCTGATGGTCCGGCGCAAGTTGATCCCCCACCAGCTCCCGAGCTGTCGCAGGTGCAGCAGGCCTTCCTTCAGGAACACGCCGCTTTGTTCCAAGAATGGAATAACCGACGCGCCCACTCCGGTGAGCGTGCCAACAATGACGCTGAACATGTGAGAAATCCACCCCGTGATTTATCACGTGACTTGGACGAGGATCCCCCTCTTCGAGCAAGGCTTGAGCGTCGGCGTCGGAGGACAGCCCCGAGACGTCCACGAAGGCGCACATCGCCGACGACCTGCTGATGTTCCGAAGCGTCCCCGCCTTGACCAATCCCGTGTGCTGGATCCTGTGGAACAAGAACAAGCCCAATTTGCCGCGGATCTTGACAAGGTTTTGGGTCTTGATGTCAACGGGGTGATCATCACCCCATTCTCTGACGAGATTCTTGCGGTCCCGCTCCCTGATGGTTTCAAACTCCCCTCAGTGGCTGTATACAACGGCACTGGGGATCCGAGTAATTTCATGAACGCCTTTAAGTACGCTATGTTCAACCGCAATTGCACTCCTCACCACCTGTGCAAGGTGTTTCCTGAGTATCTCCAGGACGAGGCTAGACTTTGGTTCGATTCTCTACCATGGGGTAGCGTTACTTCTTTTCGCGATCTTGCCGAACAGTTTTGGGCGCGTTTTCATACGCGGGCAAAGCCCATGGCCACTTTGGCCGACCTCATGAATATGGAACAGCGAGATGGAGAAACCGTTACCCAATTTCTTGATCGCTTTACAGCGGAGAGTCTTAAAGTGGGGAGCCGGTCGGATGATGTTATCATCAATGCCTTTATCAATGGCCTTCGTCCTGGGCCGCTCTACACCGAGCTGGTCCCGAATCCTCCAGCCACAACCAGGGCTTTGTTTAACATTGTGTGCAGATATGCTAAGGCTGAGGAGCAGACTCGCCGTAAGCGTGAGAAGCATGCTAGCAAACGGCAGTCCGATAGAGCACCGGTCGGGCCCAGTACTCGACCTAGTGCTTTCTCTCGTCTAAACCGAGGACGTCCAGAATCTCGCGGAGATATTCCACAACTCACTCCGCTTACAAAATCACGGGCCGAAATTCTTTCTCTTCACAAGAATGATCTGCGGTCGTGTCCGCGGATGACTGCTCCGGCATAAAAGCGCAACCGCGAAAAATGGTACGCGTACCACCATGATCATGGACATGAAACAGAGGAGTGTAGGGAGCTCGGCAAAGAAATCGAAGATTGTCTAAAGAAAGGTTTCTTACGGCTGTACGTTGCTCGGACCGACGACAGGCCTTGATCACGCCAGAATGGTGGTTCACAACAAAACCGCAGAAGCTATAATGACAGTGGTTCACATCAAAACAGACCGTAATGACAGAATAATAGGCCGGGGCAAAACAACTATGCGCGGCAGGACCACGAAAATCGTCAACAACCCCACTTTCTGCCGCCACCGCCTCCTCAGGGAGGACCCGGAGACAATCCGCCTACTCATGTCATAAATGTGATTTACGGAGCCACCCCCACCGGGGTTTCCCGGAGTGCCTTGAAGGCAGAGGCACGCCGGCCTCCTCCCGAGGAGCCGCGTCACAAACGCCTCCACTAATCTGAAACCGTCAGTTTTACTGACAGAGATCCTGTTCCCGAGCTCACTCCTCATACCGACGCCATCGTCATTGACATGGCCGTAGCTAATGTTACGATAAAGCGGGTTTTCGTCGACAATGGAGCCGCAGTTAGTGTCATATTCACCGACTGTTTTCAAAAAATGGGGATTCCTCGTGAGCAGCTCCGACCGGCCCCCGGGCCGCTACAAACCTTCACCCAGGGTGAAGTCCAGCCTGAAGGAGTTATTAATCTCCCCGCATCTCTTGGAACTTATCCGGCGATAAAAACCATCTTTGTGGATTTCTATGTGGTTAATTCTCCGTCCCCATACAACATGATTTTGGGTCGAGACTGGCTTACTCCGGCAAGAGCCGTAGGCTCCACATACCACCTCACGCTGAAATTCCCTACATCACATGGCGAGGTCGCTATCCGCGGCAATCAGAGAGTTTCTAAGGAGTGCATGTACGTCGCGCTCAGAAAAGCAGCAAAGGTTCCCCCTAAGCCACAGTTTCAGGTAACAACCTCGGCTCTCATACCTAATTCGTCTACACCACTAGGGGACACCACTGTTCAGGTGCCGCTTGATCCAGCCAAGCCTGAGCAAACAGTAACTGTGTTGACAATCTCATCAAGTGAGCTATACTTTGTAGTATGGTGTGTTGGGAATGTGGAACCGGGGTCAGGAAGTGAAGAACCGGAGGTTTGAACCGGGTTTGAGCATCAAGAAGTCAAGTTGTTCAGAATGAGCCGGGTTCGTGGCAGTTGAGAATAACCGTCATTTGTGACGGGTTAGTTTCAGAGTTTGTGACGAAGAAAACCGTCGTTTTTGTCCGGTAGCTGAGCTCAACTTGATTCAGTTAGAACTTTCTGTATGGTTACATTCGAGCTCCAATTCTTATATCATTGTAAAGCTCTCATCAAGGAGAAGATCACTACGTCGAGCAATTTCCTTGTTCTTTAGATTAGAGAGAGTATTTTAGAATTGAGCGTTTCTGCCCTAATTTGTCAACAGAATTGGGCATTTCATTTCTTGAGTGTATTCTCTGTAATTGATTGGATTTCTTAGTGGATTGGGGTGTGTCTTGCCTCCGTGGATGTAGTTCATCTTGAACGAACCACGTAAAAGCTGTGTGTGATTCAATTTTAGTTCCTGTTCTGCGCAAGTCCAGTTCGGTCACAACTCTGGCCGAATTGTGTGTTTGAATTCAGATTGTTTTTCTTCGTACATTTCCAGATTCTTAGGAGTTGTGTGTTTCTGAGTTGTTCTTCACTAACAAGTGGCGCCGTCTGTGGGAAATCAACTCTCACAGCTTGAAGAAGGGAAGGAATGGCTGGTATGAAGATGGACTTTGAGAAGTTTACAGGAAGAAATGATTTCACACTGTGGAAGATCAAGATGAATGCAGTATTGGTTCACAATGGCCTTGATCTTGCTTTGATACCTCTGGATTCGTGGGAAGAAAGTGAGAAACCCTAGTTTGCATCAGTGGATAAGAAGGCCCTCAGTCTTATCTTTCTGTGTTTGGGTGATAAACCGTTGAGAGCGGTCTCAAGATGCAAGAGTTCCTCAGAAGCATGGAAGAGATTGGAAGATCTGTATCAATCGAAGTCAGTTTCCAACAAGCTGTTCTTGAAGCAGAAGATGTTGGCCTTCAAGATCACTGAAGATAAGGTAATTTCTGATCAACTTGATGAGTTCATTAAGATGGTTGAAGAATTGGAAGACCTGGATGTGAAATTGGAGGAGGATGACAAAGCATTGATGGAGTTAAACATTCTTCCAAAATCCATGGAAAGCTTTAAGGATGCCTTGATGTATGGGAGAGATGAGCAGCTATCTTATGATGGAATAGTGAAGGCCCTGAGGTCTAAATGTTTCCAGACTCAAGGTGATAAAGGCATGGTGCAATCTGGAGAAGGTTTGAATGTTAAATTCAACAAACCTTGGCAAGGCAAGAAGGGACAGAATGCTAAGGATCCAAAGGCAGGAGACTCTAATCCTAAGAAGGGGAATGAATGGGTTGAGAAGAGGAAATGCTTCAAGTGCAAGCAGCCTGGTCACCTGAAGAAGGACTGTCCTAAGAGAAATAAGAAAGGTGGAAATCAAGGGGCAGAATCTGCTGCCATTGATCATCAAGAAGATCCTCCAGAGGTATTAAATGTTACTGAATCAAGAATGGTAAAGGAATGGGTCTTGGACACAGGCTGCTCATTTCATATGTGTCCAAACCAGTCATGGTTTGATGTACTGAAAAGAGAAGATGGTGGAAATGTTCTCCTGGGAAATGACCAATCATGTAAGGTCAAAGGAGTTGGATAAGTGAGCATAAGGATGTTTGATGGTGTGGTCAGAGTCATCTCAAATGTAAGATATGTTCCTGGCCTTAAAAGAAATCTTCTATCTCTTGGTTCTTTAGTAACTAGTGGGTGTCAGTTTAGCTCAGTAGATGGCTTCTTGCATATCACAAAACATGGAAAAATGGTGATAAATGGTAGACAGCATAATGGGTTGTTTATCTTGATTGGTTCACCTGTTGTTGGGAGTGTAGATATGGTCTTGAGCAGTTCTGAGCTTGTTAAATGGCACAAGAGACTTGGACACATAGGAGAGAAAGGGTTGAAGGAACTGTCAAGAAGTGGAGTAATTGGAAATATGGGAAATCAAGATCTGGAGTTCTGTGATCAGTGTGCTTTGGGCAAATCCAAGAAGCTGCCCTATGGAAAGGGTGTTCACACAACTCAAGAGCCATTAGATTATGTTCACTCTGACATATGGGGTCCTGCAAGGACAGAGTCTCATGGTGGTGCAAGGTATTTCTTGTCCTTAATTGTTGATTACAGCAGAAAGGTGTGGATCATGTTGATGAAGAATAAGAGTGATGCTTTTCATAAGTTCAAAACATGGTTGATTCAACTGGAAAATGTCAAAGGAAAGAAGCTGAAGCACCTTAGGACTGATAATGGACTGGAATATCTCTCTACTGAGTTTACAAACTTCTGTGAAGAAAGAGGAATCAAGAGACACAGGACTGTACCAATGAATCCTCAACAGAATGGAGTTGCTGAGAGGTTTAACAGGACTCTCCTTGAAAGAGTTAGGTGTATGCTGTTGGATGCTGGGTTGCCAAAGGTATTTTGGGGAGAAACCATTGCTACGGCATGTTATCTCATTAACAGGTCACCCTCATCAGTGATTGGGTTCAAAACACCTGAAGAAGTGTGGAGTGAACAGAAACCAAGTTATGAAGGGTTAAGGGTGTTTGGGTGTCTTGCCTTTGTCCATGTCAAGCAAGACAAGTTAGATGCAAGAGCTCTAAGATGTGTATTTCTTGGATATCCGGATGGAATAAAGAGCTACAGATTGTGGTGCTTAGAGAAGGGAAATCAGAAGATAATCACAAGTAGAGATGTAAAGTTTAATGAGAATGTGATGGCTTACACTTCTACAGGCTCTAAGGAAGAATTTGATGGTGCTAAAGAGACAGAAGAGATATCAATTCAGGTGGAGCATCCTGCTGAAGATAATCACACACCTCAACCACAAGAAAATCTACAAGATAGTGATTTATCATCTGAAGAAGAAGAGCAAACTGGACCTTCACAAAATGTCAGAGAATACAACATTGGAAGGGACAGGCCTAGAAGAACAATCAACAGACCTGATTTCTATGGTCAAGCAGGGAGTGTTTACTATGCCTTGGGTGTTGCTGAAGACCTGGAATCACAAGAGCCTAGTAGTTTTAAAGAAGCACTAGACTGTGAAGAAGGTGAACACTGGATACAGGCAATGATTGAAGAGATGGAGTCCCTGGAAAAGAATGAGACCTGGATATTGGTGGATAAACCAAGAGGTCAGAAACTTGTAAGCTCTAAATGGATATACAAGAAGAAACTAGAGACAGCAGGATCCAAACAGGTGAGGTTTAAAGCAAGATTGGTGGCTAGGGTCTTTACACAAAGAGAATGAATTGATTTTAATGAAGTTTTCTCTCCAGTGGTAAAGCATTGCTCAATCAGGTTGCTTTTATCAAAAGTTACACAAGAGGACATGGAATTACAACAACTGGATGTAAAGACAGCATTTTTACATGGAGAACTAAATGAGAAGATATATATGAAACAGCCAGAAGGCTTTGTTGTTCCTGAACAAGAAGACAAAGTTTGTTTGCTGAAAAAGTCACTATATGGACTTAAACAAAGTCCAAGACAATGGAATAAGAGGTTCAATGACTTCATGTTCAGTGTTGGCTTTGTAAGAAGTCTTTATGATAGTTGTGTTTACTTCAACAAGGGTTCAAAGCAAGATAAAGTCTTCCTTCTATTGTATGTGGATGATATGCTAATTGCCAGCAGGAACAAGAAGAGAGTACAATGGTTGAAGGACAGACTTAACACTGAATTTGACATGAAAGATCTGGGAGAGGCCAAGAAGATTTTGGGCATGAACATTCTAAGAAACAGAGAAGCTGGAGTGCTTTGGTTATCTCAGAGGCAATATCTACAGAAGGTGTTGGAGAGGTTTCATATGCATGAAGCCAAACCTCTCTCCACTCCAGTTAATCTACAGAAGAAACTTTCCAAAGAACAATGCCCAAAGACTGAAGAGGAAATCATACATATGAGCAATATCCCTTATGCAAGTGGAGTTGGAAGTCTTATGTATGGAATGATTTGTAGCAGGCCTGACTTGGCCTATGCTGTGTCTTTAGTAAGCAGGTTCATGTCAAACCCAGGAGTTGAGCATTGGAAAGCTTTGAAACATGTGATGAGGTATTTGAAAGGATCAGTGAACTTGTCACTGAAGTTTGAGAAGAAAGTGGATGGAAGTACTGTTGCATTGGAGGGGTTTGCTGATTCTGATTTTGCAGCAAACATAGACACAAGGAAGTCTATTTCTGGTTTTGTGTTTACCTTATTTGGAACAGCCATCAGCTGGAGAAGTGTACAACAATCAGTTGTAGCACTGTCAACAACAGAAGCAGAATATATTTCCTTAACTGAAGCTATCAAAGAAGCAATCTGGCTGAAAGGAATTTTGAGAGATTTGGATATCAAGCAGAAGTGTGTGGCAATCTACTGTGATAATCAAAGTGCTCTACACCTTGTGAAACACCAAGCATTTCATGAAAGGTCAAAACACATTGATGTTAGGTTGCATTTTGCTAGATATATCATTGATTCTGGTTCTGTGGAGGTGAAGAAGGTACACACATTGCATAACCCTGCTGATTTTCTTACCAAGGGTGTACCTGGGAACAAAGTGGAACATTGCTCGAGCCTGCTGCAGCTTGAGCAATGTCATGAAGAGCAGTAACAGAAATGCAGTGATGAGGCTAGAAGAGGCACACTTGATTCATTGAGGTGGAGATTTGTGAGGTGGTGTTCAATCTCATCAAGTGAGCTATACTTTGTAGTATGGTGTGTTGGGAATGTGGAACCGGGGTCAGGAAGTGAAGAACCGGAGGTTTGAACCGGGTTTGAGCATCAAGAAGTCAAGCTGTTCAGAATGAGCTGGGTTCGTGGCAGTTGAGAATAACCGTCATTTGTGACGGGTTAGTTTCAGAGTTTGTGACGAAGAAAACCGTCGTTTTTGTCCGGTAGCTGAGCTCAACTTGATTCAGTTAGAACTTTCTGTATGGTTACATTCGAGCTCCAATTCTTATATCATTGTAAAGCTCTCATCAAGGAGAAGATCACTACGTCGAGCAATTTCCTTGTTCTTTAGATTAGAGAGAGTATTTTAGAATTGAGCGTTTCTGCCCTAATTTGTCAACAGAATTGGGCATTTCATTTCTTGAGTGTATTCTCTGTAATTGATTGGATTTCTTAGTGGATTGGGGTGTGTCTTGCCTCCGTGGATGTAGTTCATCTTGAACGAACCATGTAAAAGCTGTGTGTGATTCAATTTTAGTTCCTGTTCTGCGCAAGTCCAGTTCGGTCACAACTCTGGCCGAATTGTGTGTTTGAATTCAGATTGTTTTTCTTCGTACATTTCCAGATTCTTAGGAGTTGTGTGTTTCTGAGTTGTTCTTCACTAACAGTAACTGTCGGCGTTGTGGATGTGCCGTGGTTACATAATGCCATTATTCAGACCTTGCGGGAATACTCTGAAGTCTTCGCATGGTCTCCCTTGGACATGCCCGGGGTCTCTCCGGATGTTATAACTCACAAGTTGAATATCGACCCAAATGTGAAACCTATACAACAAAAGCGGAGGAAATTCGCTCCGGAGCGGAACGCAGCCATCCGAATTGAAGTACAACAGCTTCTAGATGCAGACATCCTGTTTGAAGTTCATTATCCTTCTTGGTTATCTAATCCGGTGATGGTAACGAAGTCCAGTGGGGCATGGAGAATGTGTGTAGATTTTTCTGATCTTAATAAGCACTGTCCAAAGGATTGTTATCCTTTGCCCTCTATCGATCAAAAAGCCGAAGCCATTACTGGGCACAAGGCACTTTGTTTCTTGGACCTATACAAGGGATACCATCAAATCCACATGGACCGTTGGGACGCACTCAAAACGGCATTTATCACTGACTTCGGATGCTTTGCCTTCAAGAAAATGCCTTTCGGGCTAAAAAATGCGGGAGCCACGTACCAGCGCCTTATGGACCACGTCTTCCGAGGTCAAATTGGTCGTAATGTTGAGGTATATGTTGATGATTTAGTTATAAAAAGTACTTCTCAATCTTCATGTGTGCAAGATATTGCTGAAAAGTTGAGTACCTTGCGGCGTTATTATTTGCGTCTCAATCCGGCAAAATGCACCTTCGGCGTTGGCTCCGGTAAATTTCTCGGCTATATGGTTTCACAACACGGCCTCCAGGCCAATCCGGCCAAGATTCGAGACGTATTGGACCTACAACCGCCGAAGACAGTAAAAGAAGTTCAGCACCTTACTGGCGGTTTGGCGGATTTAAATAGTTTCATGTCCAAGGCCGCGGAGCGTCAACTTCCATTCTTCAAAATTCTACGGCAGGCTAAGCTATTTGAGTGGACTCCGCAGTGCACCGAAGCTTTTGAGGCTCTAAAGCACCATATTAAGCAATTGCCCACTCTGTCCGTTCCTCTCCCTGGAGAGCCTCTTTATATATATTTAGTCTCCGCCGAAGAAGCCATCAGCGCAGCTCTTGTACGTGAGGCCAAAGGCATACAACACCCGGTGTATTTTGCGAGTCGAGCACTCCAAGGGGCAGAAACTCGGTACTCTGTGATGGAGAAAACAGTGCTAGCTCTCGTCATGGCGGCCCGGCGTTTGCGGCCTTATTTCCAAGGACGAGAAATCAGGGTTCTTACTAATCACCCCATTCGTCAAATTCTTGTCAAGCCCGATGTGTCAGGGCGCATCGCTAAGTGGGCTATCGAGCTAGGAGAGTATGATATTCAATTTCTCCCATGCCGAGCCATCAAGGGTCAAGCCCTAGCAGATTTTTTGGCCGAGATACCAGTGGATAATCCCGAATCTTCCACAAATAACGCTAGTCCTCACCCTGCTGCCCTTGAAGCTCTACCCCGTAAGTGGCAACTATATGTGGATGGCGCTTCCGCGGTTCGAGGAAGTGGTGCTGGGGTGCTTCTCATTGGCCCCGAGGGCGTTGAAATCAAATACGTCCTCCGATTTAAATTTAAGGTAACTAATAATGAAGCGGAATATGAGGCAGTCCTCGTTGGGCTCCGGCTCGCTTAATCCTTAGCAGTCTCCCATCTCGAGCTCTTCACGGACTCCGAGGTTGTCTCTAATCAGATCAAAGGCACCTACACTGCTAGGGATGAAACACTAAGAAGGTACCTCGCTTTGACGCTCAAACTTTTGTCAACTTTTGCTTCAGTTGATATCCAGCAGGTACCTCGTAAACAGAATGTTCAAGCTGATGCTCTCAGCAAAATGGCCTCCGCGGTCCTTACCAATGTGTCTCCGGACATCGTAGTCGAAGACGCCCTTCATCCGGCAATTCATAAGGGCACAGTCTCCGTATTGACTGAAAGCGGTCCCAATTGGATGACCCCGATCATCCATTATCTCTGGGATGGTACGTTGCCGACTGACAAGTTGCAAGCTCGGCGAATAGTTCTTAAGGCCCCTAAGTACACACTCCACGATAGGATTTTGTAACGCCGGTCGTACTTACAACCGAGTCTTCGGTGCCTTGCCCCCGCCCAGGCTGATCAGGTTCTTCGGAAATTTCACGAGGGGGCCTGTGCCAGCCATATTGCTTCACGGACGTTGGCCAAGAAAATTCTTCGGTGGAGGTACTACTGGCCAACATTGTTTAACGATGCCCATGATTTGGTGGCCAAGTGCGACAAGTGTCAGCGACACTCTCGCGTAAAGCATTTACCGCAAACCGAGCTTACTGGCATAGAAAGCGCATGGCCATTTATCCAATGGGGAATTGATATTGTGGGCCCGTTTCCGGTCGCTCCGAGGGGACTTAAATTTCTTGTGGTCGTTGTTGATTACTTCACCAAATGGGTTGAAGCCGAACCTCTCACCGCCATCACTGGTTAGAACATCTTGAAGTTCATCTGGCGTAATATCATATGCCGCTTCGGCATTCTGAGCACCATTATCTCAGACAACGGCAAATAGTTCGCCAATGACCCCTTCCGGTCATGGTGCGAGGAGCTCCACATAAAGCAACATTTCACCTCGGTCGCTCATCCTCAAGCCAATGGTCAAGTTGAAGTCACCAACCGCACACTCCTTACGGGTCTAAAGAAACGCTTAGATCAAGCTAAGAGTCTTTGGGCTGAGAATCTTCCGCAGGTTCTTTAGGCCTACCGCACCACACCGCACACCTCAACCGGAGAAACCCCCTACAGCCTCACTTACGGTTCCGAGGCCATTATTCCTGCGGAAATCGGCGTGCCTAGTCCCCGCCTCATGACTTTGGATCCCGAGGATAATAACGAAGCCATACGTGCTAACTTAGATGAGCTCGAATATCGTCGTGATCAATCTTTCATCCAGCAAGCCAAGTGTAAGCAACGCGCAGCTCAGTATCACCACCTCCGGGTTCGGGGTACTCAGTTTAATGTCGGAGACTTGGTACTCCGGCTCAACTCAGCCAGCAAGGCTGCCCCCGAGGGCAAATTGCATGCCGCCTGGGAAGGTCCTTATCGCGTCATTGCCGCGCATGACTCCGGGTGCTACCAGTTAGCGCATCTTGATGGAACTCCGATTCCCCGAACCTGGCATGTTACCAACCTAAGGCGTTTCTATCTATGAGCACCAAGAGACAAGTATCGTTTCTACCTTTACATTCCTTGTACAATAATTTTTCGTTGTGAGTTCTCTTTGTATTTTTTAATTGTCCCGACAATTACTTTGAATAAAGGTTTTACTTTAAGAATCTTACTGTACTTTCTTCTACGCTACGGGGACGCCCTAGCCTAGCCTTACTATTATTATCCGTCTCCGGACAGTTTGATCTCTCGCCCGATCCGTCCGGGGAGATTAACATTTGGTCCCCGGACTTATATTCCCTCTCGCCCGTTTAACCGGAGAGGCCCTCAACTCCCGCCCAATCCGTCCGGGGAGATTCTTTACCTTGTTTTTCTAGCAGGCATTATGTACATATGGTGCTCCCGAGTACCTGTTAGAGTAATCACACATGCATTCTAGTTAACGTTTGTTATTTTTCTTTTAAAAACACACCTCATTACATGCCAAATTGTTTCTAACATTTTTATCACCCACAAAAATTTCTTTACATACTACATACAACGCTACAAAAGTAAAAACTATTTTCAGCCTCCGAGCCAGTACTCGGCGCTCCGGCGTTGAGACCCATCTCGGGAACTTCTCCGTGTCCTCTGGGATCCCGGCACTTCTCGGTTTTGAGCCCCGGCTCTCTCCCTACTGCGGCTCCCTCTGCGCCGAGGACTCACCCTTGGCACTTGTTTCGAAGTATCACTCCTCGCCCTGCCCCGAGGACTCGGCTGAGGCGCTGGTCTTGAAGTCTTGGCCCATTCCGCGGGATCCCACTCCGCGGGGTCCATCACCTCGATCTCCTCGGCCAGCTTCTCGACCTCCTCTTCCGCAACGACTACGGGGGCTTCCTCGGCTACCGGGGCTTGCTCTTGGATTACTATCCTTTGGCTTTTTCCCGCCGGTTTCTTTTTACCCTCCAAGGCGCTTTCACAGTCCCTGGGCCCCGGCTGGAGCTCGCAATGTACTCTTCGGCAGTGCGCCGCCACCTGCCGTGTCCTTTCAGTCCTTCGTACATATTCAGGAGTAACTCCAGCACCTCCCGCTTTCTTATAAGTCCGAGGATTCCGCATGACCAGCCGTCATCAGCAACGAGATTTCGCCTTGTATCTCGGTGATCCGCTCCTCAACTTCTTTGAAAGTCAGCAGGCCGTATTCTGTCAGTATACGGTCGTACTCCCTTTGATGGATAATGACGCGGTCCAGTTCGGCCACCTTAGACAAGTACTTCAGTTCACTGTCTCTAGTCTTCTCCGTGGCCTTGGCTCGTGCCTCCTCGGCCTCTTTTTCTCTCCGCTATGGCCACCCTCCTCTCCAACCGCGGCACCACTTGCTTTTGCAAGTTATCCTTCTCCCCGCAGAACCAGTCTAAGGACTGCATGAGTTTCTTTATTGTATTATGCAGCTCCGCAGTATCCTCCTGATCGGACAACACAAATAGTACAAACGATACAACTCAACACATCGCTGGGCAAATATTCCATCATATGGACAAATCAACTTATATTCAACAAAACGAGCATACATTGTCAACAGTTTTTTACAACGGAATTACAGTTATTCCTATCATCTACTATATTATGATAGGGCATCAAAATTGCGGGGAACGACTGACCTCCTCCTCTTCGGTTCCTTCAATGGCCTCAGGCACCACATCGTCCTCCTCATCCACCTCGTGCTCCACCTCCTGCGTTCTCCAACCATCCCTGCCTTATTTCCCGCAGCCTCCGCGGCGATCTCCATGCGTGGGGGTGGTTCTTTGTTTCGGGGCTCTGGGACGAACTCACCCCGGCGAAATGCCAAGAACTCTTGGTCTTGGTCTACCTCGCAGTTTGAGATTTCCTCGGCACTTAAGATCTTCTTCTTCTCCGCCAGTGCCTTAACGAGGGGCCACTCCGGGACACGCGCCAAGGCTTGGTAGTATGACTCCTCTACCCCTGCCACGGCGTTGAAGTCATACCCGAACTCTGGACGATAGACGTCCACGTTCGGATAGACTTCCTTGATTTTCTCCAGCAGCACCGATCGGGTGGCCGTATCCCCGACAGAGACAAAGTTGGTCTGGAAGTCGAGAAAGGTGCTCGTCTGGAACAACGTCTCGGCAAATGCTTTCAACATTGCCTCTTGACCGTCCACCGCCGATGCTTCTCGGGCCTTTATCTCTGCTCGCAGTTCGGCCGTTTCCCCATGGAGAGCTCCGGCCTCCGCCTCCACTTCGCGCAGCCGCGATCTCTTTCTCCACCAGGGCGGCCCTCTTGCGCGCCTCGGACAGATCATGTGTTAATCTGTCGTTGCGCGCGCGTAGCTCCCTTGCCACCTCGGCCAATTCCTCTTTGGCCTCCCTCTCGCTCCTCCGGCCGAGCTCCATAATCCCCCGCGCCAAGTGCAGCAGCTCCTCGGCGTCCGCCCCTTCCAGTCCCAGCAGACTTATGGGCCCTTGCCCCTTCACAACAAAACACCGGGGTAAATACTGGTAACATATAATAAATTTGAGCAAAGGTTACGCCTCGGAGATGGTTATGTATGCTTTACCTCGGTGCTCTGCTTAATGCGGAGTCTTTTGGCCGATGTCGGAGGTGTCACGGATGGTTCTGACCTCCTTTTAGTACCGGGGGTTAACCCCGCTGCCACCACTCGTTCCTCCGACCCCATTGATGGCCTCGGACTGGGCGACACCCCCCCTCTGGGGGATACTTCGGTCGCTTTCCCCTTCATCTTTGCTGCCGCAAGTACCGCGGGGTTTCCAGCTGGTTCCTTTCCGAAGCGTCCCACTGCATACAGAAATTGGAGTTAGTCCTGCACAAGACACCAATATTACACAGATATAAGAGTTCCTGCCCTCCTCGGCAACCCCAACTCCCGACTCCTGCCCCCGGGCGGACACCCCCTCTGCATCGCCCGAGTAATATGGGCTCAATCCTGCCTCCTCCAGCTCCGCCTCGGTGCAAAGGGTCTTGAACGTCCCCAATGCACGGAATAGGCCCACCACCTCGGCCTCCGGTTGCATCACCGGGGCATTATCTAACACCTCCTCCCTCCTCCACCTCGGGAGGGCCACGTCTGTCTTCACGTAGATAAATTTCTCCTTCCACCCCTCCACCTTACTTGGGTTTTGTACTTTGAAACCGCCTCGGGCCCGGGGGCTGAAGGAATACCAGCCTTTCGATTTCCCGAAGGCCTTTAGTTGGAAGAAATACCGGAACAATTCTACATTTGGTTCTACCCCGGCATTCTTGCATACCACCGTAAACCCGACTACTTGCCTCACGGCATTGGGCGCTAATTGGCTCAGGGCGATATTATAATATCTCAACAGCTGTATAACAATGTCCCTGTTAGACAAATCAACTCCTAATCACACAACACTAAGAAACTGGAATGAGTTCGAAAATGAAACTTCTGAAAAATACACAACTGTTCGGCCAGAGTTGTGGCCGAAGTGAGCTTCGCGCAGAACTGAAAATAAATGAATCACACAATCAATTTTACGTGGTTCGTTCAAGATGAACTACATCCACGGAGGCAAGACATACCTCAATCCACTAAGATATCCAATCAATTACAGAAATTACACTCAGAAATGAATATGCCCAATTCTGGAACAAATTAGGGCAGAAAACTATCACTCTCAAATTCTCTCTGTAATCTATGAAAACTGGAAATTGCTCGACGTAGTGTTGTTCTCCTTGAAGAGAGCTTTCCAATGATATAGGACTTGTAGCTCGAATGTAACTGATCAGGAAGTTCTAACTGATTGAAGACGACTGCTGCAACCGAACAAATGTGACGATTTATTCTGTCACCAAACTGTAACAAACTCGTCACAACTGACGGTTATCCCCCAACAACCCTGAACCCGGTTTATTCTGCACAGACTCACTTCTACACGCTAAAACCCGGTCTATCCACCCGGTTCTTCACTTCATGATCCCGGTTCCTCATTCTAGACACATCCTATTTCAAAATATAGCTCACTTCATGAGATTGAACACTTCCTCACAAATCTCCACCTCAATGAATCAAGTATGCCTCTTTCTGCCTCTTCACTGCTTGTCTGTTATTGCTCTTCATGACACTGCTCAAGCTGCAGCAAGCTCGAGCAATGATCCACTTTGTTTCCAGGTACACCCTTTGTAAGAAAATCAGCAGGATTATGCAAAGTATGCACCTTCTTCACCTCCACAGACCCAGAATCTATGACATCTCTAGCAAAATGTAACCTCACAACAATGTGTTTTGATCTTTCATGAAATGCTTGGTGTTTCACAAGATGTAAAGCACTTTGATTATCACAGTAGATTACCACACACTTCTGCTTGATGTCCAAGTCTCTCAACACCCCTTTCAACCAGATTGATTCTTTGATAGCTTCAGTTAAAGAGATATATTCTGCTTCTGTAGTTGATAGTGCCACAACAGATTGTTGTGCACTCCTCCAGCTGATGGCTGTCCCATATAAGGTAAACACAAACCCAGAAATTGACTTCCTTGTGTCCACGTTTGCTGCAAAATCAGAATCAGCAAACCCCTCCAATGCAACAGTACTTCCATCTGCTTTCTTCTCAAATTTCAGTGACATGTTCACTGATCCTTTTAAATACCTCATCACATGTTTCAAAGCTTCCCAGTGTTCAACTCCTGGATTTGACATGAACCTGCTTACCAAAGATACAGCATATGCCAAGTCAGGCCTGCTACAGATCATTCCATACATAAGACTTCCAACTCCACTTGCATAGGGAATATTGCTCATCTGTATGATCTCCTCTTCAGTATTTGGGCATTGTTCTTTGGAATTTCTTCTGTAGATTAACTGGAGTGGAGAGAGGTTTGGCTTCATGCATATGAAACCTCTCCAATACTTTCTGTAGGTATTGTTTATGAGATAACCAAAGTACTCCAGCTTCTCTGTCTCTTAGAATGTTCATTTCCAATATCTTCTTAGCTTCTCCCAGGTCCTTCATGTCAAACTCAGCATTTAGTCTATCCTTCAACCATTGTACCCTCTCCTTGTTTCTGCTGGCAATTAGCATGTCATCCACATACAATAGAAGAAACACTTTATCTTGCTTTGAAACTTTGTTGAAGTAAACACAACTGTCATAAAGGCTTCTTACAAAGCCAGCACTGATCATGAAGTCATTGAACCTCTTGTTCCACTGTCTAGGACTTTGTTTAAGTCCATATAGTGACTTCTTCAGTAAACATACTTTGTCTTCTTTCCCAGGAATAACAAAGCCTTCTGGCTGTTTCATATATATTTCCTCATTGAGTTCTCCATGTAAGAATGCTGTCTTTACATCCAGTTGCTGTAGTTCCATATCCTCCTGTGTGACTTTTGATAAAAGCAACCTGATTGAGCAGTGCTTTACTACAGGTGAGAAGACCTCATTGTAATCAATTCCTTCTCTTTGTGTAAAGCCCCTGGCTACCAACCTTGCTTTAAACCTCACCTGTTTGGACCCTGCAGTTTCTAGTTTCTTCTTGTATATCCGCTTGGAGCTTACAAGTTTCTGACCTTTTGGTTTCTCCACCAATATCCAGGTCTTATTCTTTTCCAGAGACTCCATTTCTTCAGTCATTGCCTGTATCCAGTGTTCACCTTCTTCACAGTCTAGTGCTTCTTGAAAACTGCTAGGCTCTTGTGATTCCAGGTCTTCAGCAACACTTAAGGCATAATATACACTCCCTGCTTGGCCATAGAAATCAGGTCTGTTGATTTTTCTTCTAGGCCTATCCCTTCCAATGCTGTATTCCCTGATATTTTGTGCAGGTCCAGTTTGTGCTTCTTCTTCAGATGATGAGTCACTGTCTTGTTCATCTGCTTGTGGTTGAGGTGTGTGATTATCTTCTGCAGGTTGCTCCACCTGAATTGATATCTCCTCTGTCTCTTTAGCAGCATCAAATTCTTCTTTAGAGCCTGTAGAAGTATAAGCCATCACATTCTCATTAAACTTCACATCTCTACTTGTGATTATCTTCTGATTTCCTTGTTCTAGGCACCACAATCTGTAACCCTTAATCCCATCCGGATATCCAAGAAACACACATCTGAGAGCCCTTGCATCTAATTTGTCTTGCTTGATGTGGGCATAAGCAAGACACCCAAACACCCTTAATCCTTCATAACTTGGTTTCTGTCCACTCCACACCTCTTCAGGTGTTTTGAACCCAATTGCTGATGAGGGTGACCTGTTAATAAGATAGCATGCTGTAGCAATGGTTTCTCCCCAAAACACCTTTGGCAACCCAGCATCCAACAGCATACACCTCACTCTTTCAAGAAGAGTCCTGTTAAACCTTTCTACAACTCCATTCTGTTGAGGATTCATTGGCACAGTCCTGTGTCTCTTGATTCCTCTTTCTTCACAGAAGTTTGTAAACTCTGTAGAGAGGTACTCCAGTCCATTATCAGTCCTCAGATGCTTCAGCTTCTTCCCTTTGACATTTTCCAGTTGGATCAGCCATGTTTTGAACTTATGAAAGGCATCACTCTTGTTCTTCAGCAACATGATCCATACCTTTCTGCTGTAATCATCAATCAGGGACATGAAATATCTGGCACCACCATGGGATTCTGTTCTTGCAGGGCCCCATATGTCAGAGTGAACATAATCTAATGGTTCTTGAGTTGTATGTACTCCCTTTCCATAGGGCAACTTCTGGGATTCGCCCAGAGCACACTGATCACAAAACTCCAGTTCTTGATTTCCCAGATTTCCAATTACTCCACTCCTTGCCAATTCCTTCAGTCCTTTTTCTCCTATGTGTCCAAGTCTCTTATGCCATTTAGCAATCTCAGAATTGTTCAAGACCACATCTACACTTCCAACAATAGGTGAACCAATCAGGATAAATAGTCCATTATGTTGTCTTCCTTTTATCACCATTTTTCCATGTTTTGTGATATGCAAGAATCCCTCTACTGAGCTAAACTGACATCCACTGGTTACCAATGAGCCAAGAGATAGAAGATTCCTTTTAAGGCCAGGAACATACCTAACATTTGAGATGATTCTGATCACCCCATCAAACATTCTTATGCTCACTGATCCAACCCCTTTGACCTTGCATGATTGGTCATTTCCCAGGAGAACATTTCCACCATCTTCTTTCTTCAGTTCATTAAACCATGACTGATGAGGACACATATGAAAAGAACACCCTGTGTCCAGGACCCATTCCTTCACCATTCTTGAATCAGTAACATTTAATACTTCTTGAGGGTCTTGTTGATGATCAATGGCAGCAGCTTCTGCCCCTTGATTTCCAGCTTTCTTATTCTTCTTAGGACAATCCTTCTTCAGGTGACCTGGCTGTTTACACTTGAAGCATTTCCTCTTTTCAACCCAGTCATTCCCCTTCTTAGGATTTGAATCCCCTGACTTTGGATCCTTAGCATTCTGACCCTTCTTGCCTTGCCACGGTTTCTTGAATTTGACATTCAAACCTTCTCCAGATTGCACCATGCCTTTGTCTCCTTGAGTCTGGAAGCATTTTGATCTCAGAGCCTTCACTATTCCATCATAGGACAGCTGCTCATCTCTCCCATACATCAAGGCATCCTTAAAGCTTTTCATGGATTTTGGAAGAATATTTAACACCATCAATGCCTTGTCATCCTCCTCCAGTTTCACATCCAGATCTTCCAATTCTTCAATCATCTTAATGAACTCATCAAGTTGATCAGATATTACCTTGTCTTCTGTGATCTTGAAGGCCAACATCTTCTGCTTCAGGAACAGTTTGTTGGATACTGACTTTGATTGATACAGTTCTTCCAATCTCCTCCATGCTTCTAAGGAACTCTTGCATCTTGAAACCTCCCTCAACGGTTTATCACCTAAACACAAGAAGATAAGACTTAGGACCTTCTTATCCACTGATGCAAACTTAGGTTTCTCAGTTTATTCCCATGATTCCAGAGGTATCAGTGCAAGATCAAGGCCATTGTGAACCAGGACTGCGTTCATCTTGATCTTCCACAATGTGAAGTCATTCCTTCCAGTGAACTTCTCAAAATCCATCTTCATACCAGCCATTCCTCCTCTTATTCAAGCTGTGCGAGTTGATTCCCACAGACGGCGCCACTTGTTAGACAAATCAACTCCTAATCACACAACACTAAGAAACTGGAACGAGTTCGAAAATGAAACTTCTGAAAAATACACAACTGTTCGGCCAGAGTTGTGGCCGAAGTGAGCTTCGCGCAGAACTGAAAATAAATGAATCACACAATCAATTTTACGTGGTTCGTTCAAGATGAACTACATCCACGGAGGCAAGACACACCTCAATCCACTAAGATATCTAATCAATTACAGAAATTACACTCAGAAATGAATATGCCCAATTCTGGAACAAATTAGGGCAGAAAACTATCACTCTCAAATTCTCTCTGTAATCTATGAAAACTGGAAATTGCTCGTCGTAGTGTTGTTCTCCTTGAAGAGAGCTTTCCAATGATATAGGACTTGTAGCTCGAATGTAACTGATCAGGAAGTTCTAACTGATTGAAGACGACTGCTGCTACCGGACAAATGTGACGGTTTATTCTGTCACCAAACTGTAACAAACTCGTCACAACTGACGGTTATCCCCCAACAACCCTGAACCCGGTTTATTCTGCACAGACTCACTTCTACACGCTAAAACCCGGTCTATCCACCCGGTTCTTCACTTCATGATCCCGGTTCCTCATTCTAGACACATCCTATTTCAAAATATAGCTCACTTGATGAGATTGAACACTTCCTCACAGTTCCAGAGGGGGAATCGTAACCCTATCTTCAGAGGATCTATATATACACTAATGAAGCCCTTCGGCGGGCAACAAGCCCTGTCGTCGGGCTTCGGCACTATGTACTCTAAGTTAAACGGAAAGTAAAACGAGGGGATCAGGGCTTCTATTTGCACCCGTGTCATCCGCAGTGCTATCGCCGACACTTCGAATTCCTCCTCCAGACATTCCCCAAATCCCACGGCCCGGGTACCGAACTCCATAAAATTGGCCCTATACACCATTCTATTCACTAGTCTTTCTGGAATAATAAAGTGTATAGGTGGTACATTTAGCGGGGCTTTTTCGGTTCCTACTTCCCTAATTGAAGACGAAGACAATGAAGAAGACATACTTACTTGATTTTGGTTTGGGATGGATAGCAAGTGCACAGATGAGTCTCCTTTTTTTTCCCGCTTTCTGAAACTTGCAATCGCAAATGAGGAAGATGAAGGGTACTGTGCACCTATTTCTATATATATACTCTTGAGCTGACGGCCTCGATCTAGCCTTTTCAAATTTCGCGTCTCAGATTTGTGGTTAATGGACACGCGCTTTATAGTTCCCAAGGTGCGTGGGGAACAGGTTCTTTGGAAATCTCAAAACGCATCACTTCACATCCCTCTCTCTCATGATGGCGCCGCCAATCACATCAACCTCATTCTTGGCCAGGAAGTTTTGGGAAGCACTCCGGTGTCTCCTTCACCTCGGCCCAATTATAGTTTGCTTTCGCTACACTTTATTTCCCTCGGGGTATTCTAGTTCGGCTCCGGTCGATTTCTTCCCCTTGGGGTGCTTCACCACGGATTCGGTCGACTCCATCACTTCGGGGTCATTCAGTTCGGTCCGTTTACTCCTCGCGGATCCCGCCACCCCGGAGGTGGATTCTCTCGACTCCAGCTAATTCTCGGACCATAGGGGTACTTCGGCTCGCCATGGACAACATCCCATCTTGCTCGCTACTTCGCTGCCCTGCTCAACCTCGGCACCTGTCATACCTCACCCTGCTTATTACCGTAGCTCCTTCCTCGCTCCGGCTGGTGGGGAGGGAATCTGATAGGTATGGCCCAGCAAATCCGGGTCGGGTCAACACCCCGGGCCGGATCAACCCGACCCGAAGTAACTGAGCCCATGAAAGCAAGCCCAGCAACCGGCCCAGAAGCGCGCACCGGTCGCAAGCGGCCCAATCGCGACGTATTTGGGAAGCAAGATCGATCTTCTCCCAACTTCCATTGATAGGCGCAATTGTAGGGAATTAGTTAGGGTTTGAGTTGAGTAGTATAAGTAGGAGAATGGTACTCAGAATTAGGGTTCGCATTTTGTATTCTGAAACAATTACGTGTAAACTCAAAGAGTATAGTGAAGAAACACCTCGACAGGTGATATTCTTAGCCCGTGGACGTAGATCTCCGGATCGAACCACGTACATCCTGTGTTCTTTAAGTTTCTTGCATTGATTTACGTTTCCAGCATATTTTCGTTCGGAGTTTATTTGGTAACTGGATTGCGCTTTATCAGTAGTTAGCCCGGGAGGATGATTATCCTTAATTGATCTACATGTTAGTATCGTCCGAGAGGAGGGATAATTAAGAGTAGTGTCGCCTAATAACAATAAGAATCGATTTAAAAAGTCTAGATTAATAGGATAATCAAACATAGGAGATAATGAAATCGACTCCCTAGAATACATCTTTTATCTGATCGAGCTCTTTGTGATTATTTATTTATCCTATTTCAGCACTTGTTTCTTTCCTTAGTTTTATGCGATTTAGTTTTAGAATAAAAATCAAACCACTTATTCAAGAGTCTAGATAGGGTTGGATTATTACGATTAAGGTATAAAACTAAACATAAGAAGCAATCCTTGTGGGATCGACCTTGTTTGCCACTAGCTATACTAGCATTGTACACTTGCGGTTTACTAGGTTAGAATTTATTTCAATACAGTCCCATTCCCCTGCCCTCAGTGAGTACACGCTAATGTGTCCACTAGTTGATGTATCAAGACCTCATGGAATGCAGCTACTTGCCTTATCCATAATTTGAGGATGAGATCTTTACACGTCGCACGACACATTAACTTGTGTCCACCTCGGGAAGGGATCATTATCCGTACTTTATATATGTGTGTGCGAATAGATCAACATCTGGTTTAACTTTTAATTGTAGTAAGATGTGTACATTTCTTGCTCCAATGCAGACATGTATTTTTTAAGAATTTATGTTATGGCTGGATGTGTATATCTCGATTTTTCTATAAACAATTTAAAGAGATGACAATGGGGCTCTTAATTTATGAATGTTGATTATTTGTTATTGATAATTGCTATTGTTATTCCATCATGATGTGCAAATGAGCAAATACAAATAAATTATAACTTTAAGAAATAAAGAATTGGTGATAAAACCTTCAATATTAGGATTTCTAACGAATTCTATGTTACTTAGTTTAGGTGTTATGGTTCTTTTTGGAATCGCATACATCTTTTAAGGTTGCATAATTAATTCTCCAATTCCGTTTTGAAGGTTTTTATTATACTTACTAGTAGTCGGCTCGTGTGATACATGAAAGTATATTTATTTTGTAATAATGAATTATATTTATATAATATAAAATAATTTAATGTGCTAAAAAATCTTTGAATATTTTATATTTAAATATGTTTATGAATTTTCTTAGTGAAATAAATCTTTAAAAAATTGGGTAAAACATATATAGTTGAAATTTAAAATAAACCTTTTGTCACACCTTATAAAACATTACATCTCCAAGTGCCAACTCTAATTTTAAAAAAATATGTCATCTCAAATATTACCTTCTTTTATACCACCGTTCTACTTTCCAAGTGTTATATCTCTTATATATACAATTCATTCCACAGATAAGTTACCTTAAAAACTTTCAGGATTTGAACATAAATTGTTCAATTTGTATCTTCATGATTTTTTAAGCATCAATTAATATCATGCAATCTCTATATTTATGGAGAACGATCTGGTAGCATGTAATACATTTTTTTGAGAACAAAGCCTAGTTAGGGTGAGGTGGTGTGAATTGATCGCATGTCCATTGCCTGGTTACAAGATGCTCTACCACCTGAGCTACAACAAATTCTCAGCATATACTACATCTTAACTAGTTCTTACTACATTTATGTGTAGAATCTGATAGAAATCTCCACCTAGAACAACAATTTGTGAGTGCCAATTAAAATTTTAGAAAATAATTATTGTTCGCAAAATAACGTAATTTTGATGGTAGGACATGGGTGGTACATATTGTGGGTTAGAGTTTTAATCGGCTTCGTAGTGGATCTTTGACCTTCATTTCTTCTTCGATTACTTTGTTAATTTATAGTTAACCTTCAATAATATTCCTCCTGTGCAATGTACAATTATATATGTACTAAGAAAATATATATATATATTAGGGAACTCAAATAAATGAAATATTAATATATAATTTGAAGGAAATATGCCATTTTTTCCGCTCAAATTGAGAGAGTTTGCAACCTCGATTCATACCCATGTACCACCCGTAATTTGTTAATAGAAATATATAAAATTTCACTTTGCAACCTATGTTACATCAAATTTTACAATATGCAACCTAAATATTCATTGTTACAGTAATCAACCTAAACTAAATTATATGTTTCACACTTTTCAATCTAAGCAATTCTCTATTTTTATTTTTATTTTTAATTTGCATTGTCCAACCTAAACTGTTTTTTTTTTTTTCAATATTTTGCATGATCAAACTTTTATCTTTAAAGAAACATGAAATATATAATAAAAGGAAAATTAATATTTTATTAGAAAATTTCAGATTTAATGTATAAACTTGATTTTTTTTTTAACTTTTCTCCTTTTATCTCATATTTTTAAATTTATCAAATAGATCCGTACAATCCAGATTAAAGAATGCATCAATTAAAATATATCACTCTCCATAATGAAATGTATTACTTGTTCTGAAAAAATGTAGTATATTTCAACATAATAATACCTAAATAAGTAATACATTTAAGTATAAATGCTATTACATTTTCATAAAAAGAACTACTCATCATCCAAGTTGCACGTCCTTGTAATTGGTGTACAAGAAACATTTTCTATCGAATCACCATTAATTACAATGGGAAACATCATGGAAAATTACACGTTTCCTCAATTTTCACAATTTTAATTGCCCAGTTTTAGAAAGTATTGGGTGTTGTTTGAAGAAAAACTGCACCAACTGATGTTAATGAAACGCTATCTCAGTTGTATAAAATGACACTCTTTTTTATCTTCCTTTCTTTATTTCTTTTTCCTATTTTGCCCCTTTTCTATTTTCATTTTTATAGATAAATTAGTATATAAAAATTAGTTTATATATATAGAAAATAAAGATCAATTTTATTTTAAAAATAAAATTGTTTAGTTTTGTATATAGTCAAAGATTCAACTGTACAATACTTAAAAGTTGGAAAATAGGTTAGTCAGGGATGTTAATTTTACTAACCCTGCCCAACAAGTAATCAGACGATAGATTAGGATATTATCCAAATCAATATCTTAGTGATCGAATAGGATACGGATATTATACATAATGCATTTACTCTACCCGCTTATCCGATTATACAAACATATATTTAATATATGTTATGTATCATATAATTAGTAATATATCAAATATACAATATGTTATTTAATAATATAAAATACCATGAAATATTATATTGTCCCATTATATATGCTATATATGACTTATTATATTATATATATATATATATATACATAGTATATATTATTTTTTTATTTTTTTATATATTAATCAGGTCCCTGTTTATCCGTGGATAATCCGATTACACGACGGGTATTATCCGAACTCTATCCGAATTAAATAGGGTATGGTATGGAGGAGGCATGTGTGTACTTAGGGGGTGCACGGATCGGTTAACCGACCGGAACTAACCAAAATCGAAAGTTCGGTGGAACCGAAAATCAATTCGGTTTTCGGTTATACATTTTTGTAAGTTTTGATTTTCGGTTCAATTTCGATTTTGTGAAGCAGATAACTGGTCCCATCCGAAAACTGAAAGTTAGTTTTATTATTTTCAGATTTTTTTTCCCCCTATTTCAATCCTTGAAGTCAGGCGTGACTATGGAACTTCAAAGTTCCAAATGTCAGTTTCATTTTCATTTTCATTTTCTTTCCAAGTTATACAATTATATTTCTACTTTATGTCTTTCGCACAACTGGGCCCTTTCTAAACATATTTTAATGGAAAAAAAGTACAAATGGTCCCATAACTTTTTATTTTTTCGGATTTAGTCCCATAAGTTATTGCTTTTTCGATTTAGTCCCACAACTCTAGTAATTGCTCAATTTTAGTCCAATTTTGACCCAATATTGACCAACTGACCGGAAAAGGCCACGTGACATTCACGTGCCGGCGTGGTTTTGGAAATTCCGGCTAAAATGGTCCCATAACTTTTTACTTTTTCGAATTTAGTCCCATAAGTTATTGCTTTTTCGATTTAGTCCCACATCTCTACTATTTGCTCAATTTTTTGTCCAATTTTGGCCTAATGTTGACCAGCTAACATGAAAAGGTCACGTAATCTTCACGTGCCGGCGCGATTTTGGAAATTCTGACGACTTATGACACGTGTCGCCGGACTTCCGAGGTGGAATTTTAATTTTTTTTATTACGAGACCACATCAGCAAATTATTTACCTTGTCAGCTTATATTTTTTTTTTACCTGAATTGAATTAAACTCCAAAAAATACAAATGCAAAATAAGAAAATGTAATATTTTATCGATCTAACCCTTAAATCAAAATTAGCATCCCTTCTTCTTCTTCTTCTTCTTCTTCTTCTTCTTCTTCTTCAGTTCGCGTCCTTCTACAAGAAAAAGCTCTAACTTTTCTCTTCCAATCTTTTCTATTAGAAAGTCGCGGCTTCAACTCCCCCAAAATTGGAGAACACACGAAGACAAAGAACCATGTCCCAATCTAGGAATAGCTTGTGAAATAGTATTGAGTGTGCGAATTCGTAGCCCTAGCTCTCTTAGCTCAACACAATTGATTACAGCAACAATCAAACAATCAAAACAAGCAATCAACTTGTTTCAAGAACACACTTGTATGCAAGAAAGTTTAACAAAGAAGAAAATATAAAATCAACAAAGAGTTATGTGGTTCTCCCTTCAATACACTTGTTGCCCCCTCTATATGGAATGACAAGAAATATATATGTATCAGAGATGGGAAAAAAAATTGCCTTAGAGAACAACGGATGAGATTAAATCAAGAAACCGGATCACAACTCCTCAAGTAACAAACTAACTGCTTTCTGCAAACAACAACAGTTGAAAGACCACGGTTTGAATAAAAATCGTTGTAGAGTTGTTATGAAATCCTCTTCAATCAATTTACACTTAATCCTGAGTTGATAAGCCATATCTTTAGCAGTGTGCGACTAAGGTTTGAATTCCCCCATTAAAACCTCTTGGAAAGAAGAAAATGTTGGGCGTAGGTTCTACGGCTGCTCTCACGATACCCGATATGGTTTTTAGTTCTTGCTTCAATTTTATTAGTTTATTCAAGGTTGAATTGAATTAATTGAAACATACTGGATATAATTTTGGCAGAATGAAGGTCATTGTACGAGTTTTAGGTGGATAGATGCACTTCTATGTGGTAGAAGCAAACACATAATGAGAGGGCTCTTGTGAAGGCTTAATGAGAAGAACGCTGAAAATGAGGTCCTGCATAACGCCCGCATGAATCTCGAAGAAATTGTTTCCGTAACCGAGATAGATAATGAGAGAATGAGCTACTCGTTAAAGAAAAAAAAAAACAGGTGGAGTTAAAGAACAAGGAGTTGGAGTCCATCAACAATGAGTTGATAAAACATAAAAGTCGGCGAAATTTTCAAAATCGCGTCGGCACGTGAATGTCACATGACCTTTTTCGGTCAACTGGTCAACATTAGGTCAAAATTGGACCAAAATTGAGCAATTAGTAGAGATATGAGACTAAATCGAAAAAATAATAATTTATGGGACTAAATTCGAAAAGGTAAAAAGTTATGAGACCATTTTAGCTGAAATTTTCAAAACCGCGCCGGCACGTGAAGGTCACGTGACCTTTTCCGGTCAGTTGGTCAACATTTGGTCAAAATTGGACCAAAATTGAGCAATTACCAGAGATGTGGGACTAAATCGAAAAAGCAATAACTTATGGGACTAAATCCGAAAAAGTAAAAAGTTATGGGATTATTTTGGTTTTTTTCCCTATTTTAATAGTCAGCTCTATTATTGCTAATTTTCATCCATCCATAGGTTAATTACGTGAAATTTACGATCTTTTGATAAATTATTATTTGCATCATAATATTATTGTAATGTATAAATGCACGACTTTTTTTTATTTTTTTAATTCAATGCACCCAGACATTTTTTTTCTCTAATTGCTGCAGTGAAACCAGAAATCGAGATTTTGACTATCACAGCTCCGAACGTGCAATCACACGATATTTATAAACTCCTAATTAGATGAAAATAATAATATTTAACTATTAGGTTTAATGATAAACTACTATCGTTTTCATTTAATTAAGGGTAAGAAAAATTCGTACAACTACATATATGTAATTGGGTGGATCAAAATCTAAATTTCATGTTTCACGTTAGCAATTGGAGCCGAAAATTTACCTTGGTGCATTGAATTGAAAAAATTATAAAGGTCATGCATTTCGACGTTACAATTAAAATATTATGTTCCAAATAATAATTAACCAAAAGTTTGTGAAATTTTACATAATTAACCCTATATATATCTTGTATTATTGTTCGAAACTAATAGGAGCTTCTATCACGTTGGAATAAATTAAAGTGCTAGAAAATGAACCATGCACATAGTATTTCTATTCATAAACTAGAAGTAAATTTTACGGAGTATTATATAGTAGTATAACAAAAATTAAAAAGCTATATGATTTAGGTGAAGCAATTTTTTCTTTTTCTTGTTTTACTTAAATCTAAAAATTTATTTTACCGTGAAGTTCCAATCAAAAGGATAGTACTTTATTCTAAATTGCTAGTTAAAAAAAAAAAAAAAAAAAAAAAAAAACAGTTAACTGAAACTGAAAAAACCGAAAGTTTTCGATTTTAATCGAGTCGAATTGTTTAGTTTGGTTCGATTTCGGTTTTCAAATTGGTCAACCGAAAGTTAGGTTCGGTTCGATCGATTTTAACAGTGTGCACAATCCTCTATGTACTCTATCAAACCTGTTTATATCTCTATTCTCTACTAATTATATCATACCTAGTAAGCATTAATTACACACCATTAAATTAGTGTGTAATGTAAATTAAAATAATATTAATCTTTGATTTTGCATGTACACACTAGACATTGTCCACATAAATTATACACCATTAATTTGGTGTGTAAATGTAATTAAAATAATATTAACCTCATTTTGCATCTACACATTCAATTAAATAGTGTACGATCCCCTTTGGTATTACCAATGAGGAATGAGGGTAGGATACAGGAAACTGGAAAAATGATGGAAATAAAAAATGAAAAAAAAAAAAAAAAACATCCATCTTTTACCTACACGGTAGAGTAAAGAAAACCGGGAAAAGACTAAAATATAAAAGAGCATAAAAAGGTGTAAGAGTGTTTTTTTTTCCTTAGTACATTGGGGGAGTTAGGGGTGACGAATGAATCTAGAATTCTTGGATATAAAATAAAAAGTGATGACATCGAATTACCAAAATTATTGGCAGTGCAATTATCATTTTATGCATGCACTTAGTGCAATTTTTCTCCAATCTGTATTGGATCCATCTCCAAGGAGAAATTCTATGCTACCCAGTCAGGTGGTGTCCGACTGGGTGACACAACCATCTATCCAAAACGTAAATGAAAATTAAATACTCCCTCCGTCCTGAATGAATTTGCACTGACAACTTGACACATATATTTGTTTTATGTTGACTTTTCAAAACCTATCATTTTACTTTATTTGATAAATAAAGATGTATTATGGCCCGGGATATAATTTATGAAATTTGTTTCATTTTTTAAGAAAGTATGCAAATTACTTGAAATGAACAAAAATAAAAATTGTATAAATTCATTCGAGACGGAAAGAGTAAAAAAAGAGTGCATCACTCATCTAGCACATGAGATTACCTGTTACACTTTGGTGTTACATCTTATGTTTCACTCATTCACTAACAGAGGATGAAACACCTAATGTAACAGGGAATCCGAATTGTCAATCTAGTAGCATAGAAATAGCCGTTTTCAAAATATTGGAATGTCTGACTCTTATCACTTGAAATCGAGAAACACGCAATATTGGTCGGTTATAAGGCGGTTTTTTTTTCTTTCCAAATTCATGAGCAAAGGTTGGTTAAACTTTTTTTTCTAAGCGATACGAATGGTGAAAAAATATAGTCCAACTTTGAAATTTTACTTTTTGTACAATTTTATTACATGTACATATGTCTAATTACATCTACAATATTGCCTACTTTTTTAGGAGCTGAAATAGCAGGAAAAATCTCCATTTATTTTGATAAATAATTTAGGATAGTGATATTTTATCTTGTTCCATCTAGTATTTATTTTGATGAAAATAAAAAGTCAGATTATCCTTCCGATCTGAATAAAATGCTAAAATCTGGATGATATGTTAAGTAATAATCTAGACCACATCCAAAGATAGTTATCCAATACTTGGGATAAAATTAATAATTTATATTTCTATCCCTTACTACTTCTCTATTTTGCAAACTTAATTATTAAGAGGACTTTTAGGTAACATCACATTTATCCAAACCTCCATATATCACATAGTAAAAGGTCGATAAGGATAGTCAATATCCTAATCGAGATTTATATGTTACAGTAAACATCGAAAGTGGATAACAATTTATATCTTATCATGTGACATTATCTCAGTGGCATAAACAATTAACTTATCTCTATTTGTCAAGGTAAACAGAGTCCTATAGTATATTAGTAACATATAGTAAGATAAGATTTTCATTTTCTTCTCTTTTCTATTTTAATTTTTTAAAGAAATAAAAATGGAAAAAGCGCTTGGGACAAATAAAAAACTTCTTCTTTACCTCCTTGACTTATTTCTGAAATACTCAAATTTTCGGTTATGTTCCTACTTTAGTGGGAAGCCAACTAAAGCGAATGACTTTGAGTCACCAAGATGATCATCGTATGCATATCGTGCAATACCAGCCAAAGCAAATATCGTGCGCATAATACTCGTGTTTAGCCCAGATTAACATCTAGTATTGTGTTATCGTATATAACTATAGAACAATCTCATGTTTAAAATTTGAGTCCATCTTGTGTGCAACCGTTGCACATATACAATCGCCACATATCAACCATTTGGTCAAATCTTATTTAATCCTAACCCTCCCTTTTATTTGTTGAATTAAAAGGGCTAAAGGGTGAAAATGTAAAATTCTAATCTTTGCCTATTGGTACACGTGTCTCGTGCACGCACTTTAGGGCACTTTAGTGTCATTTCAGTGTCAATAATGTGCATAATCACGTGTATTTAGTGTTTTTGTATTCTCTTGGGCAAAATAATGCGTTTGTGTTATTTTTGTGTTAAGATAGGTAAAAAATGATCGAAAAAGAACATCAAACGATCGCGGAGTCGAGGGATCGGTCGAAGAAACAAGGAACAGGGCTGAGGGGTCGATCTCGGCCGAGACAGGGCACAATCTCAGCCGAGCTACTTCTCCAGGGAAATCCTGGTGTTCTGAGAAATTGAAGATCTCGGCCGAGACGGGCACAGCATCTCGGCCTCGGCCGTGATAGCTCTCCAGGGAAAACTAGAGATTCAAAGAGATGAAGATCTCGGCCGAGATGAAACTCAATCTCGGCCGAGATGGTCCAAACCCTAAAAATCTCCTTTTCACGTCTCGACCGCGATGAAATTCAATCTCGGCCGAGATTATCCCTCGGTTTACCAATTGAAAACCCCTTTTTCACGTCTCGGTCGAGATACACTTGCATCTTCCTTGCCCTGTTTTAAATTCCTGAACGCGATTTTACCTCAAATTGAAGTAACAACTCTTCCCCTATATATATATCCTCCCTTTCGAAATTAACCAACTTTGGGACTTTGAAATACGCACTTTCCAGCCATTTTTGAGCCACCAAAGCCACCAAGGGAGGAAGATTGGACAAGAGATTGAAGGATCATCTTCTCCAATTGACATCTTTGGATTCATCCATCTCAGTATCATATTTCTTTATTTTTCTACTTATTTTCTGTTTGTTTTAGCTTCCATGGGTGAGTAGCACCCTTATTTCTACCCTTGATCAAATGTAAAACTTTGAGTGACAATGTTTACATGATTATTACTAGTTGATGTTACCATTTGATTGCAATTTCAAGTGTTCTATACTATTTACTGTTATTGACTCATATTTGTATGCTTTTTCTTGGCTTGATCAACCTCTTGGGAGTGTATGAATGTGTTGCTAGAATTGGAAATAACTAACTGTAATTGTAGGATTTCTGATTCCCTAGTAGCAAACAACGAGTGGTTTCGTTGGTGATAGTGTAGAGTTCGACCTCTAAACTCGAGCTTTCGAGGTTTATGTCAAATCTGTTTCATTATCTTGGATCTTTTATCATTCGATTGCCAAATTGAAGAGAGCTTGTTCGACATTTGGTTTAATTGGATAGGATTAGTCGAAGAGCTTATTTTGATTAGCCATAATTACGAGATAATACGATTGCTAGAGCTTGTTAGTAGTCGTGAAATAGAGACGTGAAATGCTTTCCATTGGGCATCAACAATAGTTGTGTAATTCGTTGGAATCAAAGAGATACTCGATCAAGGGTAGATACTTAAATCATATATTAAAAATCCAAAAATTGGTTTATCTATCTTGCTATCTCTTGTTAATTGAATCTTAGCTTAGTTGATCATAGCTAAATAATGTTTTCTAGCTTGACAAACAAACCCCCCCCCCCCACCTTTATTGCTTTCTTTATTCGTGTTTGTAATACATAATCGCTTGGCATATCAAGACAATATTGATCAACCATTCCTCATGGGTTTGACTCCTACTTACCACTCTACTAGTTAGAGTAGTGGGATAGGGATAAGTGTATTTTTATATACACTAATTAATTTGGTAAGCGACACACGACGATCTCGTACCAAATTTTGGCGCCGTTGCCGGGGAACTGTGATAAGAATAGTGTTGTTTTATTTGTTCAAGCATTATGTTTAGTTTATTAGTTGTTTATCTACTTCTTGTTTATCTAGTAGTTTGATATTCTCTTGTTTTCTTGTTTCTGGATAGGTAATTAATGTTCTTGCGTTCTCAAGGGGAAGAAGAACTTCTTTTTGAGCCAGAGATAGTTGAACGGGAAAGATTATTGAGGAGAAGAGCTAGGTTACTTGAAGAGGTCCGAGAATCATTTGAAACCTTGAATATAGAGAGTGAGGAGATTGAATTGGAAGAGATGGCTGGTGAGCAGGATCAGGAAAGAACCATGAAGGAACTTGCCAACACAAGGGTTGCACAAGAACCCTTGTGTATTACATTCCCGGAGATAGGGAATGATACCACTTTTGAGCTCAAATCGGGGCTCATTCACCTCCTGCCGTCATTCCATGGGCTAACTGGGGAAGACCCACACAAACACTTAAAGGAACGTCATGTGGTTTGCTCGAGCATGAAGCCGACCAGGGTAACTGAAGAACAAATTAAGCTCAAAGCATTTACTTTCTCATTGAAAGATCTTGCTAGAGACTGGTTGTACTACTTGCCATCGGGTTCCATTACTACGTGGGAGCAGATGGAAACACAGTTTCTAGAAAAGTATTTTCCTGCATCTCGAGCCACCACCATCCGAAAAGAAATTAGTGGAGTGAGGCAAATGCAGGAGGAAACATTGTATGAGTATTGGAAAAGATTCAAGAAGCTTGTATGATTACAGAAAGTTGAATGCTATGACAAGGAAGGACCATTTCCCACTAACCTTCGTTGACCAAATGTTGAAGAGATTGGCCGGCCACCCCTTCTATTGCTTCTTGGATGGTTTTTCCGGCTACTTCCAAGTCCCGATTGCTCCAGAAGATCAAGAGAAGACGACCTTCACATGCCCCTTTGGCACATTCGCGTGGAGGCGCATGCCATTCGGGCTTTGCAACGCACCTGCCACCTTCCAAAGGTGTATGATAAGTATCTTCTCCGAATTTATTGGACATTTCATTGAAGTTTTCATGGATGACTTTAGTGCATATGGAAAATCATTCGAGAACTGCCTTGGAAATCTTGTGAAAATCCTTAAAAGATGCATTGATAAAATTCTTTTGTTGAACTGGGAAAAATGTCATTTCATGGTAGAACAAGGAATTGTACTAGGACATTTGATTTCTGAGAAAGGCATTGAAGTGGATAAAGCTAAGGTTGAAATAATTGCCTCTTTGCCTTACCCCGCAAATGTGCGGGAAGTTCGTTCGTTTCTTGGCCATGCAGGTTTTTATCGCAGGTTCATAAAGGATTTTTCCAAGATTGCTTCTCCCTTGTGTCGTCTATTGCAGAAAGACATTGATTTTGAAATGAATGAAGAATGTAAGATTATGTTTGATGTGCTTAAGGAAAGGCTTGTCACTCCTCCCATCATCAAACCACCCGACTAGAATCTCTCTTTCGAACTAATGTGTGATGCCAGTGATCAAGCAGTGGGTGCAGTCCTAGGGCAAAGAATAGGAAAGGCTGCACATGTAATTTATTATGCTTCACGGACACTGAATCCAGCCCAGGCCAATGGTAGCGTCGTTTCCGACTACCAAATTAAATCGTGTATGAAGATACACTTAAACCTTACCGACTACTCTAACTAGTAGAGTGGCAAGCAAGGGTCGATCCCACGAGGAACGGTCGAACAAATTTTGCTTCATTGTGTTAAGCTATTATTATGAAGAAACATAATGTATATAAGCTAGAAAACAATAAAGAAGTGGGGGGTCAATGAAATAACAACTACACCTAAATAAACAAAGACAAATAAAGAGATTTTTATAGGTTTTTGGTTTTTAAATAACAAAACGATTCACCCTTGATCATGTTTCACCGAGGTCTTGGACGATTTATGTAACTATTGTCAATGCCCTATTCAATTGTGATTCTAGCCCTTATCTCAAGACTATTAACAAGCTCTAATAGCCTTGTTATCCCTTAATCTTAGTTAATCAAAACAAGCTCTTCGACTAACCCTATTCAGTTTAACCGAATCCTCGAAAAAGCTCTCTTAGATTCAATCACCAAATGCATTAAACACTAGGACAACGAGATAAATTCAACATAAAACTCGCAAGCTCGGTTTTAGAGGTTAAACTTTGTGTTATCACCAATAAATAATTATTGTTTGCTACTCGGGAATCGGAAATCCTACAATTACGGATAGTGACCTCCTATTCTAGCAACACATTCACAAATCCCTTAAAGGGTGATCAATCCAATAATAAATTCATAAATGTGAGTCAATAACAGCAAATAACACAAAACACTTGAATACACAATATTTTCGGTAACATTAACCGTAATAATCACATAAATGTCTTGGACTCAAGGTTCCACAATAATCAAGAGTGAACTAAGGGTGTTAGCCACCCATTTTACCTAATACAAAGATAAAATAACAGAAAATTAAAGAAAACATGAAAATAGGATAGAAAGAACCAAAGGTTAGGGGTTCAAGATCTTCAACCCCCTTCCATTTCCTTGCTTCCAATGGATAAAAGTGGCTGATTATGTGCGGGGATGGGTTCTAGGTTGTTCTAAGTTAGGTTAAATTCGAATGGGATGATATATATATAAGGAGAGAAAGTGCTAGTAAAAAATAGGCAAAATCGCATTCAGGATTTTAAAACAGGGTAAACTTGCATCTCGGCCGAGACGTGAAAAAGAGAAAATTTGGAATTTTTAGGATTTGACTCATCTCGGCCGAGATTGGATTGCATCTCGGCCAAGATCTCCATTTCTGGAATTTCTGAAATCCCCTGCAGACTCATCTAGGCCTAGACGCATTATCTGTCTCGGCCTAGATTTCCATCTCGGCCTAGATGCAAAGTTGTCTCGGCCTAGATTTACATCTCGGCCTAGATGCAAAGTCTGTCTCGGCCTAGATTTGCAATTTTGCAATTCTTCATGAAATCCCCTGGAGACTCATCTCGGCCGAGATTTGCATCCTGTCTCGGCCGAGATCTTCAGGTAGCCCTTCCTTTTGTTGCCCCGATCGATCCCTCGACTCCGCGGTCGTTTGATGTTCTTTTTCGACCCTTTTTCACCTGTCTTAACACAAAAATAGCACAAACGCATTATTTTGCCCATGAGAGTATAAAAGCACTAAATACACGTGATTATGCACATTATTGACACTAAAATGACACTAAAAATGCCCTAAAGTGCGTGCACGAAACACGTGTACCAAATCTCCCCAAACTTAAAACTTGTTCGTCCCGAACAATAAAGAGAAAGACAAAAGGACACGTGTTTAGGGCAAAGTTTAGTGGCATTTGATTTCAGAATTTTCATAAGAAAGAGTAAGCGATCATGATAAAAGCAAGCATATGTGATAGACTAGATCCACTACTTTCGAGACATAACACTCACAACTTAAGATCCTCACATGGTGAGTGTATCTCTCGACTCTCAAGTGTATCAAAAGGGAAGTGTATACGCTCACATTGAAATGCATAAAATGCCTACCATAAGCTTGCCAATCATCTAAACTTCGATGTATACCGACGTGTGTGACAAAGAATCAAAAAGGTCTTTAATAGGTTGTAATGTTGGCTTGGGGTAAGGTGGGAAAATTTCTGGTATAAGTGACTATAAAACGGACTAAATGAGTTAGCTAATCTCATCTACCCCTCAAAAAATGGTCACTCGACCTCACTCTTTACTTCCTTAGTAAACCAATCCCAAGAATCGATTTCTTCTCCAATTTCTGGTATAAGTGACTATAAAACGGACTAAATGAGTTAGCTAATCTCATCTACCCCTCAAAAAATGGTCACTCAACCTCACTCTTTGCTTCCTTAGTAAACCAATCCCAAGAATCGATTTCTTCTCCTTACCACAAAGTCCACAACCTAAATGCTTTCTCAATTCTCCCTTGGAGTGTATTTACTTTTGAATTTATACAACTTTGAGAACATCTATCAAAAGACATTTATAATACTAGCCTCTCCAAATCAAAAGCAACAATTGAGTATATACAACTAACTTTTTCTTTTGTTTTTTCTGATTTTTCGACTTTTTTTTTTTTTTTTTTTTTTTTTTTTAAACAAAAATTGGAGAGGACTAGTATTCTTGATTCTTTTCCTAATGTTTCATCTCTTTTCACCTTTCAAAATTCCCCATAGATTACCCTTTTCAATCCCAAATTACCCGACTACCTTCCAACCACCTCCCTCATACTCAAATAGTCCAATTAGGTTCAAAGGCTAATCGAAAGGGTTTCGGCTTGTAGAGTTGGGCTGTCAAACAAGAGGCTAAAAGCTCAAGGGGTTCAACTAGAGACAATATCAAATTAGGTAAAAAGGACGTGTTTTCAAGCTTGAAAGTAGGCTCAAGTCAAGGATTGCCTAAGATCATTTTCAATGTCACACAATGCACCGACACATGCAAAATAGAGAATTATGGCAAGTTCTAGAGACAACTAAATGCACTCAATGAATTTCACACCGAAAGAAAGTTTAAATTACTCCAAAGATGGAAGTATCTTCTAAGGCTCAAAAACTCACTCGGTTGCAATTTTGATCAAAAGTTTTGAGTGTATGTTCAATTTTGTTTCAAAAGTCTATCATGCTCTACCATGTGCTTCTTTCAAAGATATTTGTCAAAAACTTTCATCATTAATCAATGCCACATTTTCTTGTCCTAAACTTCATCCAATTGCTTTCTCGAGCTGCCAATTTGTACGAATCCCACCCCCTCCCCAAACTTAGTTGCAAACTTAGTTTGTGGAAAAGAGGAGTACAATTTGGTGCTCACCGAATTTAACCATATTATTCACCGCTTTACAATTTATTAAAAATGCAACAGACTAATCCATACAAAGATACCAAACCATTTCAAGTCTAATAAGTCCAAAAGACAATAGAGTAGCATATGGAAAGTTAAACTCTTGGGCTGCCAATACGTACACCTACCAAGACTTCCCCAAACTTGGTTAAAAACCAAAGTTTGTGAGGAAGAAAGGGTACGAATTGGTGTCCTAACTCACAGTGATTTTTGGGCTTCTTCAATCCCATTTGGTGCTATCTCCTTGAATTTCACGGATTGGTCGGTTCCTCATCATCATAGTCTCTGCACTCTAAAAGAAGATAATAAGACAATATCTAAATATAAGTAAGCAACCTAAACTACGAAATTGAATATACGAAAAGCAATAAACGTCGGGTTGCCTCCCGACAAGCGCCTTTGTTTAACATCGTTGGCTCGACGGATGCTCTTTAAATAAACAAAACAAACAACTATCTAGGTAAATAAAACAAACGCTTAACACATAAAACAAAATCGTTCTAAACCATTCCCCGGCAACGGCGCCAAAATTTGGTAGCGTCGTTTCCGACTACCAAATTAAATCGTGTATGAAGATACACTTAAACCTTACCGACTACTCTAACTAGTAGAGTGGCAAGCAAGGGTCGATCCCACGAGGAACGGTCGAACAAATTTTGCTTCATTGTGTTAAGCTATTATTATGAAGAAACATAATGTATATAAGCTAGAAAACAATAAAGAAGTGGGGGGTCAATGAAATAACAACTACACATAAATAAACAAAGACAAATAAAGAGATTTTTATAGTTTTTTGGTTTTTAAATAACAAAATGATTCACCCTTGATCATGTTTCACCGAGGTCTTGGACGATTTATGTAACTATTGTCAATGCCCTATTCAATTGTGATTCTAGCCCTTATCTCAAGACTATTAACAAGCTCTAATAGCCTTGTTATCCCTTAATCTTAGTTAATCAAAACAAGCTCTTCGACTAACCCTATTCAGTTTAATAGAATCCTCGAAAAAGCTTTCTTAGATTCAATCACCAAATGCATTAAACACTAGGACAACGAGATAAATTCAACATAAAACTCGCAAGCTCGGTTTTAGAGGTTAAACTTTGTGTTATCACCAATAAATAATTATTGTTTGCTACTCGGGAATCGGAAATCCTACAATTACGGATAGTGACCTCCTATTCTAGCAACACATTCACAAATCCCTTAAAGGGTGATCAATCCAATAATAAATTCATAAATGTGAGTCAATAACAGCAAATAACACAAAACACTTGAATACACAATATTTTCGGTAACATTAACCGTAATAATCACATAAATGTCTTGGACTCAAGGTTCCACAATAATCAAGAGTGAACTAAGGGTGTTAGCCACCCATTTTACCTAATACAAAGATAAAATAACAGAAAATTAAAGAAAACATGAAAATAGGATAGAAAGAACCAAAGGTTAGGGGTTGAAGATCAAGATCTTCAACCCCCTTCCATTTCCTTGCTTCCAATGGATAAAAGTGGCTGATTATGTGTGGGGATGGGTTCTAGGTTGTTCTAAGTTAGGTTAAATTCGAATGGGATGATATATATATAAGGAGAGAAAGTGCTAGTCAAAAATAGGCAAAATCGCATTCAGGATTTTAAAACAGGGTAAGGAATCTCGGCCGAGATGCAAGTGTGTCTCGGCCGAGACGTGAAAAAGAGAAAATTTGGAATTTTTAGGATTTGACTCATCTCGGCCGAGATTGGATTGCATCTCGGCCAAGATCTCCATTTCTGGAATTTCTGAAATCCCCTGCAGACTCATCTAGGCCTAGACGCATTATCTGTCTCGGCCTAGATTTCCATCTCGGCCTAGATGCAAAGTTGTCTCGGCCTAGATTTACATCTCGGCCTAGATGCAAAGTCTGTCTCGGCCTAGATTTGCAATTTTGCAATTCTTCATGAAATCCCCTGGAGACTCATCTCGGCCGAGATTTGCATCCTGTCTCGGCCGAGATCTTCAGGTAGCCCTTCCTTTTGTTGCCCCGATCGATCCCTCGACTCCGCGGTCGTTTGATGTTCTTTTTCGACCCTTTTTCACCTGTCTTAACACAAAAATAGCACAAACGCATTATTTTGCCCATGAGAGTATAAAAGCACTAAATACACGTGATTATGCACATTATTGACACTAAAATGACACTAAAAATGCCCTAAAGTGCGTGCACGAAACACGTGTACCAGCCAACTATACCACTACTGAGAAGGAACTCCTTGCTGTTGTTTTCGCACTCGAGAAATTCAGATCCTACTTAGTTGGGACAAAAATCATCATTTTCACTGATCATGCTGCTTTCACTGATCATGCTGCTCTCAGGTTCCTTATGGCAAAGAAAGAAGCCAAACTCAGACTGATACGTTGGTTTTTGCTGTTGCAGGAGTTTGATTTGGAAATAAGGGATAAAAAGGGTGCTGATAATTCTGTAATAGATCACTTGAGCAGAATTATTCCTGAGGGGACAGAATTACCTCTTCGAGAGAGTTTCCCAGATGAGCAGTTATTCATGGCATCAGATTCGGGTGTCCCGTGGTATGCCAACTTGGCAAATTATTTGGTGAAAAGAGTATATCCCAATAGCATGAACAAGGCCCAACGAGACAGATTGAAAAGTGAGGCGAAATATTACTTTTGGGATGATCCGTATCTATGGAAACATGGTTCGGACCAAGTCATATGAAGGTGCATTCCTGAAACAGAAGTCCCATCGATACTAGCTTTTTGTCACTCCTATGCATGTGGGGGACACTTTGGTCCCAAGAGGACAACACACAAAGTTCTCGAGAGCGGGTTCTTTTGGCCAACTTTGTTTAAGGATGCTTACACTTTTTGCAAATCATGTGACAACTGCGAAAAGACGAGCAATGTCTCTCAAAGAAATCAAATGCCCCAAAACCCGATTGTAGTTTGTGAATTTTTTTATGTTTGGGGTATGAACTTCATGGGACCGTTCCCTTCGTCTTATGGGAATTTGTACATTTTGCTTGCCGTTGACTATGTGTCCAAGTGGGTGGAGGCAAAAGCAACCCGAACCAATGACTCCAAAGTTGTGGCCGAGTTCGTTCAATCTAATATTTTTGCTCGGTTTGGGATACCAAAAGCCATTATAAGTTATAGAGGCACACACTTTTGCAACCAAACAATCGACGCATTACTGAAGAAATATGTTGTGTTGCACAAGGTTTCGACGCCCTATCATCCACAAACCAATGGGCAAGCCGAAGCTTCGAATCGGGAAATCAAGTCGATATTGGAGAAGCCATGCATTATGGGCGTATAGGACCGCCTATAAAACTCCAATTGGTATGTCTCCCTTTCAACTTATATATGGAAAGCCATGCCATCTCCCGGTTGAACTTGAACATAGAGCCTATTGGGCTATTCGGAGATGCAATATGAACCTCGATGAAGCCGGTGTACACCGAAAGCTCCAATTGCAAGAGCTTGAAGAAATTCGAAATGAAGCTTTTGAAAACACCATCATCTACAAGGAGAAAACGAAGGCTTTTCATGACTCGAGGATTACCGAAAAACGTTTGTGGTTGGGGAGAAAGTGCTATTATATCACTCCCGGTTGAAGTTATTTCCGGGCAAGCTCCGTTCAAGGTGGATAGGACCCTTTGTTGTCCCTAAGCTGTTCGATCATGGTGCCATCGAGATTGAAAGTGGCAAAACCGTTAAATTTTTCAAAGTCAACGGGCATCTTATCAAACCTTGTCTAGAGCATTTTCAAGACACACCCGCAGAAGAGAAGCATGTGGAAGACCCACCACTGCACTAAGCAAGGTCCGTCAAGCCAACAACGTTAAACAACGGTGCTTATCGGGAGGCACCCCGACGGTATCTTTCAATATTTGCGTTTTTCAAATTCCTAATTAGTTGCTTAATAAATGCCTTGTGGCATATTTGATTTTTTTTTTTTTACAATTGTGTAGATATCAATTAGAATGATAAAAGGATAGCATGGAATGGGGGTGAAGGAGACCAAAATGGAGGAAAAATTGGCTGGAGACCAATCCCGGCCGAGACATACGAGGAATCTCGGCCGAGACGTCACAAAGCTAAACCAGGTAAAAATTGTTGTAAACGTATCTCGGCCGAGACACAACATTCATCTCGGCTGAGATTGAACAGAGCTCAAAATGACCCAAAAATGCTAGAAGCCAATCTCGGCCGAGATACCATATCATCTCGGCCGAGATCAATTTGTCCAGTAAATTAGCCAAAACTGCTGGAAACTTATCTCGGCCGAGACATTAAGTCATCTCGGCCGAAATCAATTGTCCAGAATGAGGGTAATTCTGCTGGAAAGCAATCTCGGCCGAGACACGTACTCATCTCGGCCGAGATCAATCTGTCCAGAATGGGGGCAATTCTGCTGGAAAGAAATCTCGGCCGAGACACATACGCATCTCGGCCGAGATCCTCTGCTGAGCCAACGAAACCTGAGACCCAAGAACAGATCTCGGCCAAGACACAAATGTCAAATATGCATCTCAGCCGAGATTCTGCGCAGGTATAAATACCCCTGCGCGGAACAGCAGGTCATTTTCTTCCCCCCCTCCCCCCCCCCCCCCCCACTCCTTTCACGATTTTGCGCGCACACACACACACACACACCCTCAAAAACTCCATTTTTACTCAATTTTTCCCCCTCAAATTCACACCACACCTCACCCACATCACCACACACACTTCTATCCGAAAAATTTCGGATTTGGAGCAAGATTGAGGGCGGGTTGAAAAGGGCGCGAAAAAGTTCAATTCAAAACCCTTCGACTTAATCCGAACGGTAATGTAGACATCAGTTCAATATCATCAAGTGATCATGGAATGTAGTAGGGGATTTAAGGAGTCTAGAACCGGGTTTAGAATATGAAGAACCGGGTTAGAGAATCGGGTTTTAGCCGGATCAGTTAAAGAGGTTAAGATGGAAATCGGAGTCAAGTTTGTTATAACTACCGTTTGCAACGGATTAAAACCGTTGCGTGTAAAACCGTTGTGGAAAGCTCGCTGAAACAGTTTTGTGCAGTTGAAGACAAAATTGGTTACAACTACTTCTACTCCCTGATTCGAGCTCCGTCCTTTATATACATTGAAAACACTTGAAGATGCGAGTTGATTCACGTTTCTTTCCCTCTGTATACATTACTCAATCAAGAGAATTAGATTGCTAGGGTTCTTAAGCTCAATTCGGCCTGTGAATTGGAGTTTCTAGTTTTCTGGATTAATTCTTGTAATTGATTGATAAGTGGAGTGAATTGAGGTGTATAGAACCTCCGTGGATGTAGATCACGTTGATTGAACCACATAAAATCCCTGTGTGCATCATTTCCATTCCTGTTCTTTGTTTGGTTTCTTGTGGCCGAGTTCTTTGTTGATTTTTATTCTATACCGTTTGTGTATTGTTTGTGTGTGAGAAGAACTGATTCATAACAGGTAAGTACGGCTATCTATGTCCCTTAATCTTCATTTGTTTATTATGAACTTTGTAGTTAAGATTAGGGGCAAATTTGGTGTTAGACTAGTTGATGTAATGATATTGGTTGTGCACAAGTTGTTTTGTGAATTGCCAATGTTGACTGGTTTTAAGTATTTTAACACTAAATTTGTAGTGATAATCTTTGTATTTGCATAATTTGTTGATGATGGATGAGGATTAGTGTGAGAATCATTGAAATTGAAGATTGAAGTTGATTTTGCTATATCACCGACCACTTGACATGCATTCCCTCTTTGTACTCTTTTGTTGTTTGATTCTATTACTATGCTTGATTATTAGGTTAATTAGTGAATTTGTGTGAAGAGTAGGCACCTTTAGACCCTTGTTGATAATGAAACGTAATTGGCCTATTTTTGTTGAGCATTGGTAGAATTTTGTTGCAATAGGATAATGATTGAGAGTGTTTGCCATATATGCACATTGAATCATATCAATTGAGTCATCTATATTGTGATTTCAATTGTGATATTCTGTGTTGATTAAACATGAGCGATTGAACATGAGTGATTGATCTTCTATTTGATTCCAATTGATGTTTAAATTGGTGATAAGTGTTCAATGAGGGAGATTTTGATGCATGTATTGTGTGATTGTTGTAGGCACACAATGGCCCTACCCAAAAATATGAAGAACACACCTCAAGAAGGCACTTCCGCCAGGAGGGTCACACAGAAAATCCGGAAAAGCCAAGCCAAGGGCAAGGAAAAAGCCGTTGAGCCTACTTCAGAGGCTCCCACGCCGGAAATTCCATCAACTACCACCGACAAATCCACAAAGCCAATTGATTTCGACATAGTGTTGAGCACGGAGGATCAAAGAAAAAGATTTGACAAGTTGATGGGGGGGGGGGGGGTGTCAGCCACCCATTATGGTGATCCCAAGATCTTGGACGCCATGGGAATCCGACAAAATGTTCTTGAACTGCTAGACAAAGCAGGTCTAGCCCAGTGCCTAGCACCCCGCCCGACTTTCCTCAAATTCGTGCTAGAGTTTTTCAGCACCCTCGAAATCGAGGAGGAGTCTCTTTCCTGCTCAACTACGATCCACCACTTCAAATTCCAACTTCTAAATGAAGAAAAGATACTGAGCCACGACAACCTGAAACGTATATATGGCTTCAAAAACTGAGGTGAAAGATCTTGAATCCAGAGATGCGAATCAGAAGAAAAAATCGCAGATGCTTAGGATGTGTCTAATTTTGTCTGTCGTTATTTGCCTTTGGTTGATGACTCTGAAAAAAAGATGATAACTATTTATTAGTGTCGTGTTGATGGTGTTGTTTTCCTAAATCTTTGGGGGAGCTAATGGCTAACGAATTTTTCATTAAGCGGGGCATGCCGTAATGTTGCTGGGTTATTTTTGTAATGATTTTAATAGGTCGTTAGCCACTAGTTTATATAATTTATTAATCATCGAATTTTAGACTGCCTCAAGTTATGTACCCATCGTTGCGTTTTGTTAGTACTAATTAAGTTTGGCTATTTGCAGTTACACATTGTTTATGTTACGCTAATTTAATTCTTTTGCAATTTAGACACTTGATCATGCAGATTATATCACTTTTGTGCTACTAATCGAATCGAATTTAGAAGCAACATACTAAGCCAAATTGCCGTATGTTGTGCTATAGTGAGGGCCGCAAAGTTTCATTGTAATCCATGGATATTTCCTAGGTTTATGATATATAAAAAAATAATGCAAGCGAAAACTAATGTTTCGGATAATTACTCTAGATTTACTATTTCTCCTTTTGTAACCTTTAATAAAAGATTTACACTCTATTGAGTAGTCTAATTTTTTGAGTCCAGGCTACGTTTAATAAAAAATGTTTATAACTTAAAAAAAAAATAGAAATCATTTCAGCAACATAATATATACTATAAGCAAATAGTAAGTATGCTATAAACGGGATGTGTGAAAAAAAAATTGAATAACACATACAAAGGTACATGAATCTATATATATATATATATATGAAAGCAAAATGAAGGGTATTTATGTAATTCACTCCTTCCCGCCTAAAAATTATCTTAAATGCAATCTTCATTTCTACCTTAAACACTAATTAATCATTATTCCTTTAATGCAATGTTTCTTCCTTTCCTTAATTAATTTAATTAGGATACGATTTTAAGTTTTATATTTCTTAATTTAATTTTCCTTTTAATCGATCTGGATAATTCCTTAAATACATGTCCGAACTTGCGGAATTTCAACTTTGGATCTATATTATTACATCTTTATTCTTAACAATTGTAACTATATATTGACTTTGCATTACATACCTTATGCTAGAAAATAATTTAATATATCTAGAACATCAATTAAATTTGTGGGCTTATAAACACCCGATTATGTGTAGTCCAAAATTCATGCTTGCATTACTATGTTTTATTTTTTTTTTATTTTTTCTTCTTTCTGTCATCAACCATCTTGCTTAGGCTATTTGTATTTCATGGTTCTAACAATACTACCTCTGATTTTTAGATGCACTTCTATCTATATTTGGATAAGAGGATTTGTTTTGTAAGAGGAATAATAATAAACCCTCAACTATATTTTACAATTTTCTCCCTTCATTTCCTCTATATTACCTCTATTTTCATTAATTATGATAGGTCAATAAATTAGAGAATTTTTAAGGATAGTGATAGGGTTAATTAGTTTGGAATAAATGGTGGGAGAAAAAGCTTAAAAGAGACACTTATATATATATATATATATATATATATATGAAAAAAATGAATTGTGAAGAGGTCAACAACTGGTGTGCTTTTCCATCATACTAAAACATCTAAGTTTTCTTCAATTTAGGCATGTATGTTTCTGTAAGAATTTATTTGATTGTGTATCTAGATGTGTATAACTGTTGTTTTAAAAATAATTTAAAATTATTATGATGGTGTTCTTAGGTTTTGGATGTTTTTTTCTTTGTTATTGATAATTACGATTGTTATTCCATCACGATGTGCGCTTAAGTTATAACTTTAAGAAATAAATGAATTGGTGATAAAACATTCAATATTTGGAATTCTAACACATTTTTTATATTTTATTGGAATGCATATATCTTTTAAAGTTGAATGAGAAGCTTCTTTTTTTATATGTATCTATTCATACTATCCATATAGTATATTAGTGTTATTTTTTAACATATTATTATTTTTAATATATAAACAATATTAAGTTGATTGTTTAAGCTAACAAATCTTGAATAATAATTTTGAAAATATTGGTTTTATTTAACGACTATGTATAATAAGACCATTGTTTAAAGTTAATAGTATGTAAAATATGGATGTTCATTCCTAAGCTATATATATATATATATATATATATATATATATATAAATTTCCTTAATCATAAGAGGTACAAGTAATTACAAACAATCCACCAATCTGAAATGAGCCGTGTTTCTATAACCTAAAATAGTTACTAAAACATGATTCGCTTTTGCTTTTGGCGAAAATCGTATTTAATAATATATTTTCCTAAAATTCTTTATGCTTAATAAAAAATTAATTTGAATGTTAAAATATTATACAGTAGATTTTGTTTGATATCTTAATTCTATATTTATTTGTTTATCTTTGGCTTGTAACTTATATTTAATAATGGCATAACCTTTATACACATCTTAGATTCTCATGACATTAAAAATGATAAGCTATATTCAACAATTTTTATATCATTTGTTAAGGTCTATTTTTTATTGATATAACAAACCATATATACTTCTCTTTGTGTGACGTATTATGAATAAATGTCAAAGTTATTGTTAATTATATGAGTAGTTTCTACAAAGACAAGCCGCATCGGATTGTAAATCTTAAAAAAAAAAAAAAGAATTTACTCCATCTATAGCTCAAAATATTGTTCTTTTTATTTATTTTTTAAGAGATATATTTTATGATTAGGTTGATTATAAATGTTCGCCGATCGAAATCTTTTACAAGTTTAGTTACTTTAATAAACTTAAAATATACGTACCCCGTAATAATGGTTTAGACTTTGAATTTCAAGTCTACATTATCAATTATTATGAATAATATAAAAATATTATTATTCAAGTGGTATAAGTTTAAATTATTATTTATATTTATGAAATAACATGTCGTGCATCGTGCGGGAGCATAACTAGTTAAATCAAAAAAAATACAAAAGACTTCAGCAAAATTGTAGAGTCTATGATTTGAATCTCAAACCTCATTATATATAATAAGAGACCTATCCACTAAGCTACTACTATTTATTGATATTTGTTTGCACATTAATGTATATTATATTCCGCATAATAATTAATATGTAAAATAAAGAAAAAAGGTCAAACAGTAATGGGCAGGATTTGATCTGTTGCCCTCCACTCTCGAATGCCTTAGAGTAAGGATGAAACCGCTGCGCCAATTATTACATTGTTAATCCAAACCCGACTTAATATATATGTTACTTTGTTCCCGAAAAAAAAAAAAACAAAACCAGTAAATCTGGCGCTTGTTTGATCAGCACAAACGGGTAGCGCGCGCATCTTGTAATGAACTGATGTAACATAAGCCTTTGGCCTACCATATGCACGTAACCTTTGGTCTATCATAAGCACACAATTTTTTTTCCATAAAAAAGAGTGGCTACTGGGCATTTACCCATATGGCCAAACAAGTCTTAATTAAATCAACAATAATAACGTACCGAATACAAAAGAAGCCTAAATACACATCTTTGGTTTTATATTAGTGTATTGCTCCAAAAATAGAAATCTAAAACAACCAAACAAGTTGTAATATAAGTTTTTATCAATACCCAAAAAAATGGGTCATTCACAAATTGGAGTTTAAAACATCAGAATGTGGATGCTGAGGCCCACTTAAAGTAATTCAATTGTTTTTACCACTAAATATGGATGTTGAGGCCCACTTTAACAATGAAGAATGTGGACATCAAAGGACACAGTAGCGCCTGAAGCTTGGCCAGGTCCGAATTCGAAGAAGCAAACATCGCCCTCTGCTAGCTTATTCTTCACATAAAACTCATCTCATCCTGCCCCAAAGCGGAGCTTTGTTTTCTTACCAACCTTTGCCACGATCTTAACCTCACTTTTGCGTCCACTCAGGTCTCTTAATAATGCCTTGACCGTCTTTCGCCCAATATTATTTGCTTTGAAAAAATCGGCGGGAGTAGTATGTTGAATTGGGAATTCGTAACAAAGAACAAATGTCATTACGGTTGTATTTTAATACATCCTTTAAACAATAGCACATAAATACAAAAATCACCACTACAGGAACATTATAATCTTGGTTGGGCTTTCCTTGCTATATGATAATTTTTCCAAGCAATCAAATGCACTAAAATGTTCTAATGTGTACTATAGCCCAATCAGAAAAAGACGCCAGGCGGTAAATGTTATCTTTGTTGTATATTATAGATGGCACCAAAGACCCAGCTAATTGGAAAACTTAATTTCCCATCAGATAAATTAATTAGTAAAGTAATGCTTTTCGGGAACTTACCGGTCGACATTTTGGATTGGAATGGTAATTCTGAACCGTTAACTTGAAATTGGGGTTCTTGGATGTAAAACCACAAAAATCTATTGCAGTTCCGACATCTGCACTTTGTAATCAGTGAACCAAAGCTATATTTTAAATATTGGAGTATTATACGAAACATTAATTTAAATTTATAGCTTCAAATAGCTCTTACCATGGGAACTATCTTTGGCAGTGTCTTCTAACCGTGGTTTACCTTTAGGGTAGTCCACCTCGCAACCACTTGGATAAAAAAATGTTGACCTTAGATTCCAGCTTCCCCATGTGTTCAAAGCTACGAAAGTAGTCGAGGCTAGTCCATGCCTATTGTATGAACAACGACCAACCCTCCTGCAGTGTAATTCGTCCGTCTTCATCCCTTGTGATAGTGACATCCCAGCAGCCAATTGGTGTGTGTAACATGACCTGATTAGCACGAATATGGGCAGCCTTCCTATAAAAACCAGCTGGTAGATCCTGCAGGGACAAGTAATATGCTTGATTCAGATTGGTAGATACTACTCTAAACAGGTGGTTGAATACATATTATATATGTATTTATATATATGTGTGTGTGTGAAGTTAACCTCCTCCCCTTGGCCACTAATATTTATCCGTTATTTAGTACATGCGGTTTATCAACTCATTTCTTACATGATGATATAAGAAAAAGAAGAAGATGAGGAAGAAATAAAATCCATATACATTTTCAGATTCTGGTTTTGAAGATCCTCAGAAAAAAATATCATCGTTACTCTCTCTTTAAAAAAATCTGCTTCATTTCAAAAGTCAGTAGAAAACGATTGTGTCCAGCATTTCATCTCTTAACTTTTGAATTTTAGGTTCTAGAGTAATAATAATCTGAAATAATGCATGCACAGTATGGGGAATTGATAAGTATAGTATTTTATATTAATTGTTCCTAGAAACTTTTCCAGAGTCTGAAGATTTTATATACTAAACATGGAGAACAAAGAAGTTGATATAACCAACAAGTAACTACCGTCCTTCCAGACAAACAAACAAAGGACTGTCCTAGATGAACGTACATTTGGATTGTTCTTCAAGACGACCCTAAATGATAACTTTAAGATTTTTAAATAACCAAGGATTGCTTATGACTATAGTAAAGAAGCAAAAGTGATGCTCAAGGGAAAATAATGTTGTAAATAAACTGTTTTAGATGACTATTAAGTTATTTTCATATCCTTTTATTTGCTTTTCAAGACAGAAATTTCTATTGTTTTACTAAGGAGCAATTTTCCATAATAGTTTTATTAGTATGTGGGGTGCACTACTTGTGTATTTTCTTCCAACCTATGCAACTTAAAATTTGTGCATACCTCAAAGATATCATACTAGGATGTTATATATGTACTATGATTGGTATGTTAAAATCCAGAAGAGTTGTCTCCAAATAAAAAAAAAAGGGTTATCATAATCTTATTCGGACAGAAAGTACATAAACAATTATTACAAACATAAATATTTATAGCTAGAAACACATTGTACCTAAAAAAAAATTTCAAACGTAAATAGGTTCAATTTCTAAAACTAGACAATACGGAAACTTCTACAATTACTATCATCATTAGCTACGGTGAAAATCAATCGATTTATTCATCAAAAAAATTCATGGCAACGAAAAGAAAGATTACGAACTAACCATTTTTTCTTCGCATCCCGGTATCATTACCCTGAAGAAACGGATTGGAAATCTCTCTTCCTTGCCTGTGGAACCTGTTCAAAATTAAGGAAGTGGAAGTCAGGATCTTCCTGATAATCCAACATTGGTGCCAATTACTGTAAAAAATCATCTCCAGAACTAAATAGTAAATGGGTGTGTTCCTTCGCAGCATATAACAATTGACGTACCTGAGGGATGGTCGATATTGGCCATGATTCGCCGGCGAAGATATGGAAATAGTTATTTTCTTCACGGGTGCCCTTCGATGAATGGCTTGAAGGTAACGGAGACGGTAGAGCTTGGAGCAGGGGGTAATGTTCTGTTGGCAGGATGCGGCTGCCCTACTATGTAAACTGGGCTACCTAGTTTAGATAAATATTTACAGCCCAAGTCTCTGTGGAAACCATAAAGTTAAATTAAGCCAGATTCAATTTCAGCAAGGGGATGCTAGTGTAGTCGGTAAAAGAAAAAAGACAGTAAGGTTTTTGGGCTCGAGTTCGAATCCCAGGGGTGCAAGTATCATTCTCGGCTCATATTTTTCGTAGGCTCACAAATATAAATTTATATATATACATAATTATATTAGTTCTTTTTAGTACTATATGTACAATAAAATGTATTATATTATAAAAAATTAATTATATAAAAACAGTAAAACGGTCATTATTTTATTTTTAATTGTTGTTTTTTTTTTAAAAAAATTGTTATATAATACACTAATCAGTGTAAATTTTCGGAAGACCTATTTTTAAGTGATTAAAGAAAACAATATAAGTATAAACCAGCTATAACCAACGTCGTGCAAGGGTCATACGTCCTTGCTATAATGTCAGACAAAGTGTTATCAATACTATCATGATAATCATTTATTTTAACGATAAAATTACTTACCAAATAAAAGAACAACAACAATTACAAAAGTTTTATATTTTAATTTAATTTTTTATTTTTATTTACAAATTAATATGTATTTAGGTTTATTTTTCAGTTGCTAATATTTAATTTTAAAATAAAAGAATTACACTTACGAATTCTATATTATTGAATTGAATAAAAAATGAAAATAAATTTTAATTCGATATATTTCTAAACATTATCTATATTTACAATTTTACGCTGTAGTGTAAACATTATTACATATTTTAATCAGTTACTGAAAAAAGTAAACAAAATAAGTGAACTGATATTTATATATTATAGTTACAACTACAACAATCGATACATTATGGGTGCTGGGTGTGCCATCACCATAACTTTTAAAAATCTATAGCATTTGGAGTAGTAAACAACAATAAAAATTTCAACAATATAAATTTAGGATTAGTTAAAAACATAAATTGTAATCTGAAAGTAATTAAAATTAGATTAGGAACCATGAAGGACTACACTAGAATAAATAGAAAGCTACGCAATATTAAGGGTAAAAGGAAAATAACATTACAGGAGGAGGACTCAAACCTTAGATCTCATAGTTCACCTCAGCATGCTTAACCATCACAATTGCCTCATCATTCGTTCAATCAACATGTCCTATGCTATTTGTAATATCTAAAATGTGGACTTTTTATTTTAATCTTTTTCATCCTTTTATTTACATTTAATTTAATTATTTTAATAAAACGACCTTCTTTTTTAATTTTTTATTTATTATGTTGTACGGGATTCGAAATAGTATAATTTATTTTTAATTAATATATTACCAAAAAAATCAATTTGTATTTTAATTTGTATTTTTATTACTAATATTTATTGACTACTTGTTATTCTAATTTATTTCTTGATTATATAATTTTTAATATCTTAACCTACAATTATTGTTGTCAAAAATTTATGTTGTGTGGGACTCGATCTAGAATAATTTTTTTTCTTCTGGATATGCGGACCTGAAGCCCAAAAGTCTTCGTTTTATAAACCTAAATTTTATTTGTTGTGTTGGATTCGAAATAGTATAATTTATTTTTAAATAATAAATTACCAGAAAATTCCACTTATATTTTACCCTTAAAGTATTACAGCTACTGTTAATAAAAAATATATTATTTTTTTCTTTAAAAACCAATTAGGTTGTCTTCCTGGCATTATCATCGAGATGGAGCAAGCAATTCTCCAGCTAGCTGGAAGCATTCCGGCAATAGAAATTGAAGAGCCCTACTAATCTTGGAAGATCATTGGAATTTTCAAAAAGCAACAATCTTTTGGACTCATCCTCCTCAATCATCACTAAACTTTGGAGATTCGACACTGTTCAAATCTTAATTAATTTCATTAGTTTTTTACCATTCTTATTCATATCCATTGATTACACCCCTAAAATCTCATGAAAGTTCAATTTGTAAAACCATTAATATCGCTACAGGCACATCAGATTCTAGCAAAAAATCATCTCTTGAAATTATACATCCAGCATTCTACGTTGTTAAATCCCTTTCTTAATTAATGAATACTTCCACAGATTAATATTATTTATTATAAGTCAATTACCCCCTCCGTCCCAAATGAACTTGCACAGGGGGGTCGACACATATATTAAGAAAAAGTTATTTTTGGGGATTTTGTTGATTTTTCAAAGGTTGATTGAGGGTGGAGATTGAGGGTGGAGATTTTAAGGGTAGAGATTGTGTCATAACTTTACTTTTTAAGGGTGTCCAAGTTTGCTTGGGATGGACGAAAACGGAAAGTGTGCAAGTTCATTCGGGACAGAGGGAGTATACTTCAAAAAATTATATCTTGAATTTATAATTGATCCCGATATTTAAGATATTACGTTTTAGTACTAAGAGAATAGGGAAATTTGAGAGAATTGGATAATTTAGAGTAAAGATTTTAGAGAATTAGATATTTGTGTGTTTTCCAAGTGAAAGTTTTAATTTTGAAGATTATAATATATTAAGAGAATTTAGGTGCCAAATGAATTAGATATTTGTGTATTTCCCAAGTAAAAGTTATAATTTTGAAGATTATAGTGTACATAGGGAATTGAGGTACTAAATGAACTAGATATTTGTGTATTTTCCAAGTGAAAGTTATAATTTTGAAGATTATAATATACTTAGAGAATTAGGTGTTCAATGAATTAAATATTTGTGTATTTTGAAGGTGAAAGTTATAATTTTGAAGATTATAGTATACTAAATGAATTTAGGAGCTAAATGAATTAGATATTTGTGTATTACTATTACCCAAGTGAAAGTTATAATTTTGAAGATTACAATATAATTATAGAAAATTGAATTAGATATTTGTGTATTACACAAATAAAAGTTATAATTTTGAAGATTATAGTATACTCAAAGAATTTAGGAGCTAAATGAATTACATATTTGTGTATTTACCAAGTGAAAGTTATAATTTTGAAGATTATAGTATACTAAATGAATTTAGGAGCTAAATGAGTTAGATATTTGTGTATTATCCAAGTGAAAGTTATAATTTTGAATATTACAATATAATTAGAGAAAATTGAATTAGATATTTGTTTATTACCCAAGTGAAAGTTATAATTTTGAAGATTATAGTATACTCAAATAATTTAGGAGCAAAATGAATTACATATTTGTGTATTTTCCAAGTGAAAATTTTAGTTTTGAAGATTATAATATACTTACAGAATTAGGTGCTAAATGAATTAGATAATTTTGTATTTTCAAAGTGAAAGTTATAATTTTGAAGATTATAGTATACTAAACGAATTTAGGAGCTAAATGAATTAGATATTTGTGTATTACCCAAGTGAAAGTTATAATTTTGAAGATTATGGTATACTCAAAAAATTTAGGAGCTAAATGAATTACATATTTGTGTATTTTCCAAGCGAAATTTTTAATTTTTAAGATTATAATATTCTAGGAGAATTTAGGTGCCAAATGAATTAGATATTTATGTATTTTCCAAGTGAAAGTTATAATTTTGAAGATTATAGTGTACTTAGGAATTGAGGTGCTAAATGAATTAGATATTTGTGTCTTACCCATGTGAAATTTATAATTTTGAACCTTATAGTATACTTAGGGAATTTAGGTGCTAAATGAACTAGATATTTGTGTATTTTACAAGTGAAAGTTATAATTTTGAAGATTATATTAGGTGCTAAATGAATTAGATATTTGTGTATTTCCCAAGTGTAAGTTATAAGTTTGTAGATTATAATATACTTAGTGAATTTAGGTGCAATATGAATTAGAAATTTGTGTATTTTTCAAGTGAAAGTTATAATTTGAAGATTATAGTATACGTCAGGAATTGAGGTGTTAAATGAACTAGATATTTAGGTATTTTCCAAGTGAAAGTTATAGTTTTTAAGATTATAATTAGATATTTGTGTAGTACCCAACAATATTTATGCAGACAGTAGTAGGGATGGCAATGGGGCGGGTTTGACCTTTCCCAAGACCCGACTCGCATGGAAAGAATGAGATTCGTAACCCGCTTCGCCCACCTTCTTAGAAAACCCGACCCGACCCCGCTTCGCTTCACTAACCCAACGGGTTAACCTGCCCCGCCCCATCATGTTATTGTTATAATGATTCCAGAACTGAATATAATATAACATATATATTATTGAATAAAAAAATTATTCACCAAAATAACTGAATAAGTTCTCAAATTAACTCAAACATAATAATAATAAAAAAAAAAATATATGAATATATTGTTAATACAATTAGTACTAAACGGAATACATAACTAAAATAAATAAAAATATATATAATATTAATATAAATAATATATTCGGGGCAGATTTAGCAAAATCCATAACCCGATTCAAACCCGGCAATACCCATTTGATCGGATTTGAACCCGCCCTGTAATCCGTTTGACCGGATTTGAACCGCCACATACAGAGTGGGTTTAGTGCGGATTCGGATTTCAACCCGATTCATTGTCATCCCTAGACATTAGTTGAAATTTCATCCCAGAAAATAATATAATTGTCTATCGTAAGTTGGACATCATATTTCGGCAATTTATAAGCCAAATTATTTACTAAACGGCTAAATCATCATTACTGTATCTCGAAATACCAAAGGTGACCTCTCTACTACAAACTGACTATAAGTTTGTGTATACCAGTGGCCACATTCTTCACTCCATTGAAAATGACTTCCAACCCCACTTGAGAATAATTCTAGAGAGGCGTTGGCCTTCCACCTACGAGAGGTTGTTGCTGGCCTACTTGGTGAAATTGAAGTACGCTTCTCAGGAGATAAAAAAACCCACACTACTTGAAGGAGATGCTGGTTTCTTATGCTGATCGGATGTCGGCTCGAAGAGGTTTTCTGATCCGGCCCACTGAAGTGGTTGCAGCAATGCAGCGGCTACGGGATCGATTTGTTGATTTCATCTGGTTTTTGGGTTTGCCCGGGATTTGCTTTGGATTCGAATCTACCACTAAGGTATCAACTCTCGAAATACCAAAGGTCACCCCTCCACTACAAACCGACTATAATTTTGTGTATACCAGTGGCCACATTCTCCACTCCATTGAAAATGACTTCCATCCCCACTGACAATATGATTCTAGAGAGGCGTTGGCCTTCCGCCGACGAGAGGTTGTTGCTGGCCTACTTGGTGAAATTGAAGTACGCTTCTCAGGAGATAAAAAACTCCTGCTACTTGAAGGAGATGCTGGTTTCTTATGCTGATCGGATGTCGGCTCGAAGAGTTTTTCTGATCCGGCCCACTGAAGTGGTTGCAGCAATGCAGCGGCTACGGGATCGATTTGTTGATTTCATCTGGTTTTTGGGTTTGCCCGGGATTTGCTTTAGATTCGAATCTACCACTAAGGTATCAACTTTCGAAATACCAAAGATCACCCCTCCACTGCAAACCGACTATAAGTTTGTATATACCAGTGGCCATATTCTCCACTCCATTGAAAATGACTTCCATCCCCACTGAGAATATGATTCTAGAGAGGCGTTGGACTTCCGCCGACGAGAGGTTGTTGCTGGCCTACTTGGTGAAATTGAAGTACGCTTCTCAGGAGATAAAAAAACCCACGCTACTTGAAGGAGATGCTGGTTTCTTATGCTGATCGGATGTCGGCTCGAAGAGGTTTTCTGATCCGGCCCACTGAAGTGCTTGCAGCAGTGAGCGGCTACGAGATCAATTTGTTGATTTCATCTGGTTTCTGGGTTTGCCCAGGGGTTTGCTTTGGATTCAAATCTACCACTAAGGTATCAACTCTTTACTGTAAATGATTGTTGAACTATATCTAATTATGTGGCCAATTTAACAAAGACGAAAATCATATATGCGTCAAAGAGATAATTTCAGAAACAAGGAATACATATCTGGATCGATACGAGTTAATGACACTGTTGCCGAGAAAGTGGCTAACATCCACGATAAATATTAAATATGAATCTTTATTTGTTCATGTGATACAATATGATGAATGAATTTAACTTTTTGAAGTGTTATTATTTTTCTTTAAGGTCATAAATACCACTTCTGACCTGCTAAATTTTGAGGAAGAGCACAAAGCCGGAATGACTATTTGGTTTTTTCTTGTGTTCGTGGTGGTAAAAGTTGTTCTGCCCAAATTTATATTTCCAATTTTATTTCATGCTCATGATTGCCTAGCAAACAAATTTAGGATTACAAGCGCCACACATACAACCACCGACTAAAATTGTGTTACCTTTGTATTGTAGGGGGAGACTGGTGCTGATGCAAATGGTTATAGAGAGCAGTTTGATAGGATGAAGGTGAAGGGAGGGTTTTTGTTGGGCGACCTTCGTGTGATCAAGAAGGCATTTTAGGATGTTTCGGTATTTTGAATCAATGATAAAAGCATAATATAAAAAATATTGTGCCATTAATTATTGGCACAAATATATATTTGTGAATGAGTATTCAGAAATGTTGTAATACTTGAGGAAGATATAATAACCTAAAGTATGTTTAGACTTTTTCACTTGCGTAACATTGCAATTTTTTTTTTTCACAGATTTTAATACCTTTACATTTTTCAAACCCCGGACATTTCAAATTGGTCGTTGTTGACATGCTGCTGAAGGAAGTGGAGGTGCAAGATTCTTTCCCCGGGTGTTACTACTCTGGATGATTCAACGGAATCAGTTATCGATGTTCTTGTAAGTTTGGCCATCTGTTTTGGTAAATCGGTAAATTATGTAAACATTCAAAGTTTTGATACTGAACATCCAACATCCTGCAGCTTGCTTTGTTACAAGACCAGTACGAGAAAGAAATTGAGCACAACACGACAGGTGATTTAAGGACTTTTACAGTATGTACAATCATAGGTGGCAATAAGAAATTTAATTCGTAAGTCTATTTTCCCCCCAATCGTATTCTCATCCTTATTTAATAAATAGTTAAAGCTCATAAAGGCATTTACAGACGCACATAGATACGACTGTGGTATTTATGTCATAGAAAATATGAAATGCTTAAAGAAGGAATATAAGACAAGTGTTAGCAGGAGCGGTAGTGGGTGAATGCGAGGTAACAATTCAACAAATAACATAAATATTGTAAATGCTAAATCCCAACATGTCTCCTTTTTTTTTCTTTTTTTTTTTTTTTTTTTTTTAACAGGGAGCAAGCCAGGATTTGAGTGTGAATGTGTTGTTGTGGATCGTATCCCACAACAGCAACATTTTGAAAAGCAGGATGGAGGATGATGCGGAAAATTGGTTTGAGAAAGTTAAAAAGAAGAGTGAAAGTGCCTCACAACCTAGTAAACAACCCAAAAAGGGCAAAGCGTGGACATCATCACCAATCTTTCGAAGCAACAAGAAATCAACCAGATAATTACATGTAGCCTATCTAACGCCAACAACCTTGAGAGACATCGATTTATGTATCAAAAGCGTAGCTTACTTGGCCTTGGTGATTATGAGTTGGCCGAAAGGGCAACTCTCTTTTGGACATGTCTGTAGTTTGACAAGCTATTATGCATAATCACTATTCTTTAATAATATATGTGTATGTTGTATGTATAACTAATAAACATTTGCGAATCCGGTAGCGATAATTGTTTTAACGTTATATATTTAAGCTGGTAAATTGTTTGTCTTAATGGTCGCCCTTTATTTTTACGTTTAGTTCGAATGAGTCACTAACTTCTAATGATGTGATATTGTGATATTTGAATGAATGATGTGGCAGGCTTGTTGGTAAAACACCCTCAGTTGAATATATCAGTGCACAAAAAAATTATTTTTTTGGTAATCGTTATTTGATGCACAATAATAAATAAATAAGAATGTAAAACACTCTATTAATCAAGTCTCCATTAAGAAAAAAATATTATTTACATATTAGAGATCCACTAAATTATATATAATGTCATTTTTATCCCTCAGTGGTACCGTTACCATGGTGGTACCATAGAATCACCATATTTTATTCTTGATTATATTAATTTTTAATATTTTAACCTACAATTATTGTTGTCGAAAATTTATGTTGTGTGGAACTCGAATATGGAAGAATAAATGTACAGTGGTGAGAGTCTGCTGTAAAATTTGAGAAAAAAGAGTTCCCAAAAGTGAAATAAAAATAAAGTTTCGGTGGTGAGAGTTTATTTTACGTGTCTTATTGTTATTATCTTGTTTGGATCATGGTTGCTGTCAATTTCCTTTTTTTTTTTTTTCCTCTTCATCTATTATTCTTCTGGTTGGGCTGAATCGAAAGGGTCCCATTATTGTTGGGATGCTTTAGAAGATGTGGGTCGCCCATCAACTAATCAAGCATACGTAAAAATTAGTTTTAGATATTTATTTATTTATTTTATTATTATTTTCTTGAAAACTATAAGTTTAGCTTATAGAAACAAATAGTCACTCACTTACACCTAAAAACTATTACTGAATTTAAATTATATTTATGAAATCATCATTTTAATTGCCATGTTAGTAAATTCAATATATCAAAGGAAATGTATCTTGTAAGTAATTTATGTGTAAACAAATAATTTTTTTAAATTCAATTTTATCTTAAAATTTATTTAATAATAGCACCATTAAAAGAGAATCTCAATAAAAGATTGCGTCAAATATGAGGTGAAAATGAGTCGATAGACGATAAAGATCCCAATAAACCTGAAAACATCCTTTCCAACGAAAGCATACAACCCTCAACTCCCGGTCCACTGGAAATCATTCCCTATGTCTACGGATATTGCCTACATTCCACTTAATGTGTGACATATGAGTAAAAACAACATTACAATATTAATTTTCTTTGTATGGTATATCCAATGGAATGTAGGCAATGCTGATAAAAATAGGGAAAAAACTTTCCGGTCCATCATAATTGTGCAGTTAGTTCCACCTCCAATCAAAAGGTTGAGCCATTGAAGCTGAAGAATGGCCACTGAACATCATAAAACTTGATATAACCGGGAGCTCTCAATATAGAGCTTGGGGGGTATAGTTGTACCTCCACAGTCCCACATAGATGCCTCTGTTGGTACCCCCTCCGTTTACCACTATCATCTCGTACTGCAGAATGAATTAATCAATTACATAAATGCAGATATTGAACAATGGACGAGCGAAATGAGGGTGAACAATGTGACCTTAAAGCACTATGTACTCATGTTATGCATTCAACTCAAAGCCATTTCCTGTTGATTGTAAAAAAACACTAACTTTGAAATGAAGATCAAGAAAGAGGGACAGGGATATGGTTTGGTTATAATTTATAATACCATTAGAATCCGGAGAATGATAAACAAACAATAGAGCCTCGAAGAAAAACAATTGGCCTTAGAGGATTATTCTCAAACACAAAACAAACATATACAATATACAAAATATTTCAGAAATTACCAACATACAGAATAGTTAAGAGCAGCTAAACCAGACCCGGACAAAGAAGTTATGATAAGTAACACCAAGCAAAGAACATCAATAACCACAACAAATTGCAAAAACTTAGCCAAGTAGACTAAGAAAAAAATGAAACTCTCAATTAGCCCTATTTTTCATGAAAAAACTAATAATAATTTAAACATGAAGAAATAACAGCCTATAGAAACAGACACAGACAAAAGAAGGATGCAGAAGTAGAAGGGGTTTACAGATTCAGGTTTGACGATGATTTTAGCAACAATTTTTGTGGCATCCTGCTGTATGTCAGAAGCAACCACACCACCAACTGGGACATTGAAGAACAAATTCAAGTTCAACATTCTTTCCTTGCTATGAACATATTATATGTATATACATAAGAATATACTGCTAGCCCCAAATTGAAATACATCAACTAAAGCCCCAAATATTAATCATGTAGAGATGAATGACACCCAATTTGAGTGAGTAGTTATGAAAATACCACCCTTCAGCGCCTTATATGATATCGAATTTTAACAAACACCTAACACACAAATTAAAATTATCAAAATCGTAAGACAACACCCAATTAGTGGAAGTTAAATCTCATTGAGAAATTTTAACGAACACCTGACGCACAAATTAAAATCATTAAAATTGAAAGACATCACCTAATTAGCACCAACTAAAGCTTACTGAGGAATTTTAACAAACACCAAACATGCAAAACAATATCAACAAGATCTATAGACACAATCAATGGCCTTAACAACAACTAAATATTGTTGAGGAATTATACCTACATAAAAGAGCATTTTTGTGTTGTCTTAGAAACAAACAGAAAAAATATCACATGCATCACCAGGACAAAATCCGCTGATCTTCCTCTGCCTCGACCCGACCTCTGCTCTAATTCAAATGTTGTCATTCTTCACCCTCTTGCTTAACAAAATTACTCATGGCCACCGTAACCCGATTCCAAATCGCTAATTGACGCCATTAGGGTTCCATCAGTCAACACTAAATTATTTGGGCCCTTTTGCGAACAAAGAACACATAAATGAAAAACTGACTATTCCACTAACCTTAGGGAATAGGAAAAAAATTGACATTGATACATTATTAAAATTAAAAAATTCAAGAGGGACCCAATACTAAGTTTGAATTTACCAAATTATCCTTTGGTTGCACATATGCAACGGTTGCATAGTATAATACCCCTTAAAATTTTCAAGTTATATTATATACAATAGTATTATCTGTAGACCTTTTATTTAACAAATTGTGTTAAAATAACTTACACGATATTGTGCAAGTCTTTTACATCATATCTTGTAAGTCTTTTGTCTAAAAAAATGTGTTAAAATGGCTTACACAATGTGATATAATGTGTTAAAATGACTTACACGGTACATGATATCTGATTTACACGATATCGTGTAAGTCATTTAACACAACTTTTTTTATATAAAAAAAACATACACAATATCTTGTAAAAGAAATACACAATATCCGTCTTTATACCAAATTAGTAAGGAGAAGGAAGAAAGTACATTAAATAAAAGGTATAACATAAGTCACAAAATAAATATGAGTATTTTGAAAGATAAAAAGTTATTTTTTGGCTCCGACGCGGGTATAGTTAGAGATGGCAAAATTGGCCCGGCCCGACGGGCCGGCCCGTTTAGCCCGAAATATAGAGCGGGTTGGGCCGGAATATTAGAGGCCCGAAAAAATTCGAACTTTTTTTGCCCGGCCCGAACGGGCTTTTCTTTTGGCGGGCCAAGCCCGACCCGGCCCGAAAGCCCGCGGGCCGGCCCGATGGAATTGAATTTTTTTCCCGTCACTAATCGAATAAGAAAAATTTAGGAATTAAGTAATATCTTGTGTACTATTTGAAACATGTTTTTTTTTTCTCTTTCTAGCAGAGCATAAATGTATCTATTTACCGAGAAATTAAAACATTTGACTAATTTAATACTCTATTTTCTTCAGTTTTATTAGCAGAAGATGGAAAATGAATTGGATCCAAGCATGCTCATTAATTATTATGTGTCGAAAAATGAAAAATTGATTAACATGTAGTATAGTACGTACACAAAAATTAAATAACTTATGACATATATATAACTATATATCATCATCCATTCCTTCTTTATTATTATTATTATTATTATTATTATTATTATTATTATTATTATTATTATTATTATTATTATTATTATTATTATTGTTGTTATATCTGGGGTTTAAGACATGCCTATAGATTAATAGATATCATTCATTGCAACGAATAATAATATATTATCTTCCGATCAAGTTTTTTCTTAAGAGAATTAAACTGAAGTTCGCCTCAATATATAATTCTACTTCATGGTTAAAGTAATAAAAAAAAAAAAAAAAACTCATTGGTGAGCTTTTTTGGCCCGATGGCCCGAGGTCCTCCGGGCCGGACCTAGCATTTCTAGGCGCGAAATAAATCGGGTCCGACCCGAACCGGCCCGAACTTTTCCTTGGCCCGACTGGGCCCGGTCCGAGCCTGCCGGGCCGCCCGAATTGCCACCTCTAGGTATAGTATCCGATGGCCCTAAAATTATAGTGTACGGAAGTAGGGGCCGATTAACAAATAATCATAGTTAGGGGGCGCTTCTCTGGAAATAAAATAAACTTCGCCCCGGCAAGGATTCGACGAAGTTTACGGAAATCACGGTCTACTTAATTTCCAACAGACTCTCCCAAAAATCTGGCTCTATTTGATTATAATTCATTGAGCTCGGGAGATGAGAGTGGAATCAATGGCGGTTGAGAGCAGTAATAATCGGGGGAAGAAAGAGTCAGTGGCAGTATTATCGAATTCGACGCGTCCAAGCGACGATGTTGAAGATCCCGTCAAATCCCCTCCTCACTCGCCCAACAATTCCTCCACCCGCAAGGTCTATATTTAGCTTTAATTTTTATGTGCTTTCTTATTTGAACTTAACTGTAGTAGCTGCTTGCATGAATCAGATTTGAGTTATAGTTACTTTATTACTTGATTGTTTGCATTTTGGAAATAAATTGTTCATATGTGGCGAAATATTGCTTTCGGAAATGGGTCTAATCGTGGATCAATTTTATGCATTATGCGGAATATCATGATACAAGATTTTCCTTTTTCATGCACTTGGTTGAGTGAATGATGATGCAGATAAATATGTAAAAGCAAAAGATTTGTTTAATCTGATGACACACTATACTAAAAAATAATCACCACTACCAATGTGTTTTTTTACAGAATTTGGATTACTCTTAAATGATAGAAATGGTCAGAAGGACGCAACATGGTATAGAATGAATAATTATTGTAATTAAGAGAAAGGGAGCGAAATAATCTATCACATTGTATAATGCATTATCTTGGTGTAACGTTAAATGATTTATCAACTGTTGAACCACAATATGAGCCTTAGATCATAAGACTCGTATGTCGGCAAATGAATCAGATATTATAAAGTTTCAAATATTTGGTCGTACGATTGTGATTTCATGTCTTGGTTATTACTTGAGCTGAATGGAACTTTAGAGCGTCATTTATTTTCTCTTAGTGCTTAAAGGGGAAGAGCTATCCTTTTCTCATATCAATGGTATGACTTCTTTTATTAATATTTGAGTTTTCTGTTTAATTCAACCTAAAGTAAACATAACATATTTGGGGAAATCAATTAGCTGATCAATCTGTGATGGATATTCATAATTCTCAAGAAATTTATGTTCATAATTCATACTCCCGCCGTCCTACTTAAATTCTTTCCTTTTCGGTCCGTCCCACTTAACTTTGCACACCCTTAAATAGGAAATTTCTCTCACAATCTCCACCCTCAATCTCTACCTTTGAAAAAGTCAAAGATTCCCCAAAATCTGTTTTTTCTTAACATCCGTGTCCGGTTACTGTGCAAAATTAGTTAGGACGGAGGGATTAATTCATAATTCAACCTAAAGTAAACATAACCTTTGAACTATTGTATTTGCACTTCTTTATTTTCCAAAGAACTGAAATCAATTGCCATGACATACTTATTGAAGGCTGTAAATAGTCATAAGGAAGAAATGCACTATTTTAATAATCATTTGTGTCCTATGACTTTTTTAAATGCTAAATGCCTCAACTCAAAGTTATATAAGGTGAAAATGCTGCACAAAAAGATAATAGCTAAAATAAATAAATAAATTCTTGCCCCTGTATTCTGAGGGATGTAGTATTAATTTCTTTGTAACGCATCCAAGAGAAAAGCAAGATGTAGGACTTAAACTATAAGCCCTATAGAATATTAATACTTAAAGTCCTGCTGTTGACAATTAAATTCGTTAGAAGTTACATATGTTAGGTTTAGTTAAGGTTCTTGGAAACATATTAACAAGCACATTTCCTTCTACTGTATCTCTTCTCCTATCAGAGATTTGCCTAGCATAAGTAATCCCGAGAGTGCAATCATCTGGGTTATGAAGGTTTTTCCTTGAATTGTTTTTACCATTTTCTTTCAGCTTGGTTATTTAGGGCAATAAGTGGTCTCGTATGACTAAAATTTGATTCGAGTTGTCTTGCTTAAGTCATTTCACTCGGAGATTTTAAGTATGATCAATAAAATCTATTGTGCTCCTTGAAAAGCCTTTTGTACTTTGTTTTCTTTGTGGCTCTTTCAAATAATTACAAGAGATGATATTATCATAAAGTTGCATGGCCCTAACACGTGCTTCATCAGGCATGCTATGCAGTTCTTCAGAGTTGGGTTTCCAAGAAGTTCATGACTGGAATGTAATTATTTTGGCTTCATGCAACTATTACCATTTTTTGTTTTGTTCAATTTTTTTAATTGCCCAATTTTGACTAATGAATTTAAATTGCAGTGTGGTTCTATTTCCAGTTGCTGTTACATTTTTCATCACTTGGTGGTTTATTCAATTTGTTGATGGTTTCTTTAGTCCTATATATGAGAGGCTCGGTATTGACATTTTTGGTAAGTTCTTTAATCCTGATATTTTATCTGGCAGAGTACTTGCTCTTATTATTTTCTTCCTAGACTCGTATTCAGATAGTTTAACGAGCATGTGGTAGTGACGGCTATCAGAATAACTAAAATAGGTGCTCTGAGCTCCTTTCTGTTCAAATTTTGATAGTTTGCATCTTAAGACTGTCTATCCTTTTGTCCTGTTTGATTATTAACTCTCAGCATATTTACCGAATCTGCAATTCATTGATCCACTGGTAGCTGATATTTGACTGATCCTGAAATTTGGTTTATTTGTTTCATATTTGGTGCAGGCCTTGGATTCATCACGTCAATAATCTTCATTTTCTTTGTCGGCGTATTTGCTTCCTCATGGGTGGGTAGCACCATTTTCTTGATAGGAGAATGGTTTATAAAGAGAATGCCCTTTGTAAAACACATCTATTCAGCATCGAAACAAATTAGTTCTGCAATCTCTCCAGGTAACTGTTATTTTAGGTGTTCCACTATATTTTTGTGCAACTGAAGATGCAGGGGGAGGCTGTAAGAAATATTTTTTCCTCGTATTACCCGGGTTTTGGTAGCTGTGATTGGGTACTGAGAAACACATATTTTTTGGAAAGGATTCTCGTATTAGCTAATAAGTTGCTATATAATGTGCTCTAGCACTTGCCATCAGGATCCTGCTAAGTTTTTTCTACCACCAAATCGTCTATTATTGCATAGCTGTAATGTAGGTTGCATGATAAATTGATGCTATTAAATTGAACATGAGAGAGATTATGGAGCCGTTAAAAGATTGCAGAAGACATGGTGCATGTCGCACTATGCCAGTGTGCCTACGCTAAAACTACTAGTCTACTATTATGCCATTATTTGTTGCTTTTCCAAACTTGGTCGTTACGTGTGCCTAGTAATTGATTGTGGCCCGACTCTCTAAGAGGCAGCCACCAACGTTTAAGGTTTTTTTTTTTCCTTCTTTGAGTACCTTCGTTTTGTTGGTATCATGGGAGGATATAACATTATTGTGATTGGCCCTGATTTTTCTGTTTAGGGTACATATTCTAGCTTGATGAATTGAATTCTCAGAAATACAGTCATCTGCTGCCATTTTCCTCTCTTAATATTAAGTTGCATGATATAGGATCTATCTTCACACAAGTCTAATAGTGGCGAGTATAATTTATTTTTTGCAGATCAGAATACAACTGCTTTCAAGGAGGTGGCCATTATCCGTCATCCTCGTGTTGGAGAATATGCTTTTGGCTTCATTACGTCGTCAGTAATTGTTCAGGTTCTTGAAAGTATTCTCTTAAATCGGACTATGGACTCTGCAAATTATACCAAGTCTGCATCTTAAACTTTCAACACATGATTGTATTCCTCTAGGGCGTCAAAATATGTTTAGATTATAATCTGTTTACATGTTGTAATTGTTGGCAACATAAGCATATTACTGGCTTTGAAAACTAGGTTGCATCTTTGCTGAAAGCCATCATAGTTTGCTTTGCATTGTATTCTCATTAACATTTAATTTCGCTGCATGCTAAATAGCAAGATTCACCTGTATTCTATTTCTTTTCAGAAAGATGATGGGGATGAGGAATTATGCTCGGTTTACGTCCCAACAAATCATTTATACATTGGAGATGTATTTCTAGTTAACTCTAAAGAGATCATTCGGCCAAATTTGTCTATTCGAGAAGGCATAGGTAGGTTTGTTTCCCTCTTCTGGTGTTATTTACTGTTTCATTACGGGACTGGATGCCTTTCTAGCTTTTATGTTTCCTAATTATGAGTCAAGTCATGTTTTGCCATCAAGACATGCTAATTCTATACTTCTTTTTTCATTTTGGCTGATATTTTTTCATTTTATTTCAGAGATCATTGTTTCAGTGGGAATGTCAATGCCTCCGGTGATTTCTCCTGAGGACGGGATTTCTGCTCGTCCGAACAATGAAATTCCTCTTAATAGAATGATGATATAGCAACATCTTGCATGATGCATGTTATTTCTCTGCAAATATCATATTAGCGCGAATAGTTTAGTTTTCTTTTTTTTTGTTCTTTTTTTGTGCGTTTGAAATTCACTTATTTCCCGTATGTAGGAATTTTCCAATTGTCCCCTGTTTTGACTTGCATTCTTTGGTTTTTTTGTAAAGGAACTAGAATGTTCATCATATTGGCTTTTGGTACACAAGGACATCAGATGCCATTATGAGATGGCGAAATTACAGATGGCCATATTTATGTTTTACTGTAACTCAGGCTAATGCCAGTACTGCGTTTTGATGGTTCATTGTAAAAATGGGATGGCGTGTGATATGTGACTCGTCTAAATAAATCAATGGTCTTTTCTTACAATTTTTTTTTTAAATGTGCACATGTTCCACATTTATGATGGGCAGACACTACCCCGTAAAAATTGCCATAATTTAAGTGACAAAGTAGTCATTCTAACAGTGTATCTTTTTACAAGAGATGTTGGCTGTGCAAAAAGGTTCCTAGCAAAATTTACAATATACATAAGTTTGATGCAGTTGACGATTCAGCGTGCTCGTCGTCTTTGAGCTGTAGGGGGTAACTTCTCGGACGGACCTGAGGGAAGCTTTTGCCCAGATTCACGTTCGATTTTACTCTTTAGCTGTCTTAATATTTTAATTTGGCCAAGTTTTTCTGGAGATAGTTTGTCCCAGTATATGCCTGCAAGCAACAATAATAAGGTTGTGCTGTATGATAATTTCTTCCATTTTAATGGAAAATGAGACAGTTGTGGATTGTATCTGTATATATAAATTCAAGGGTTAATTACCAAAAAAAAATAATAATATTTGGTCCAATTTCCAATTGTAACATGACTTTTAAAACTTGACAATATTAATCACCAACTTTAAAGTTTTTTCAATTACATGGACTATATTTTTTGACATCTAATTGTGTTGCCACCACTACTATATTTAGATGCACCTTTGACGTGATAATCATTTACCCTCCATCAATTTTATAATACGTTACTTCCACTATCGTTAATTGGGAGCAAAAGGTGTGACATAATAATTCCAATCATCGATTCACTATAATTATGTCAGTGGATGACAAAATAGGTTATAGATGTAGGACGATCCTGTCTTGACTTATCTAATGGTAGTGGTAGTAACACAATTAGATGTCAAAAAAATCAACCGATGTTGTAATTGAAAAATATTACAGTTGATGACTAATATTGCTAAGTTTTAAAAGTCACTTTGCAATTGAAAATTTGACCAAATATCGTAATTTTCTTGGTAAATAACCCTATTCAAATAGGATGCTAGACCATATAATTAGAAAATATTCATGGAGATGATTCAGAACTGACCTTGAGGTTTTGGAATTGGTGTGTTAGTGAAAATCACTCTAGTGGGAGTGCATATGATATCAACAGGTACATCATGAACAAGCAATTTCTCAATTGGAATATCATCCACCAATTGTTCATCGTGCACTGTAATATAAACAACTAGATTAACGAAAACAATTAATAAAGAATACACTACAACCGACACCATATCAGTTTCACAACCCTACAGCATTACAACGCCTGACAATACCAGAACTAAAACTGAATTTTTTTATACCATTGTAAATGATCATAATAAGGTAAAAAAAAAAAAAAAAAAAAACATTTGATATGATGTTATCAAAGCTTATATCAAGAAAATAAGTTGATGTCAAAGGCTGTGCATTTACGACTTTCAGTAGGGAGATCATTGACAAGATAGCATGATGAAACATAAAAGTGAAAATGGTCTATGTAAAGACAAATGTTCAAGGCAAGAGAAGAGAATATACCGGATGTGACAATCGGTGTTGAGTCATCTATGGCGCCCATGTAACGTAGCATGCCATATTCGAGCTCCGCAAATCCCTGTGCCATGAATGATTGCATCATAACATTGATAGACCAAAATTTACTTAATACAGCAAAAATCATCCCCTCTCCCCGAATGATAAGAAAGGACAACACACTCAATCGACTAAAATCGTGGGGAAAGAATAATGACACTTAGGTAAGCGTGAATCCTACACAGCCAAGAAAATAAAATCAGCACTACCCAATCATTCTGCAGGAAAGTAGTACACCCTCCGTCCCATAAAGAGTAATGTTTCAAAAATATGTTTGTCCTAAAAAGGACTCTTGTTCAAGTCATTGCTTTATTTATTAGCCAAAGTAAAAGGAGTAAAATTTTAATTTCATGAGATCACGATAGTTAATGTGATTGAACAAGTCAAATAAAAAATGAAGTCATAAGTGACAATTCATGCTTTTTCGAAGGTTGTATCTACATTTGATTGACCAATACAGAAGTTGCAAAATATTTGTTTTTGTTTGGGATGGGGGGAGTATTAAGTATATAACATAAGGCAAGCTGGTGTCCTATACCTCACCCTTGCCAAGTCTTGCCCCTGTCGTCGGGTCAACAGCAACAGATCCAATAACAATTAAGTCCACTTTTATCTTCTCCTCCAACCCTATTGGCCTGCCATATTTGGCTACTCCAACAGATGTACATGCTTCTTTAATGGCATCTGGATTTAACATTGAGTATTCAAGTATTGAAAAGAAACCCGTCCTCAAACGTGGCTGTGGAGTTAAAAGCTTTTTCCAACCTAAATGCACACAAATTATCAACTAACGAGCAAAACCAAGCACTGTCTAACCATCTTAACAGTCGAATAGTTTCATCATTTACGCATGCATGAGTTTCCATCAACTCTTTAATCTGCCTACAGCTACCGAAACATAAAGACTTGTTTAACTAATCATTTAAGGTAAAATGTGCACTAAGTTTTGTATCTAAGACTCACACTGAACTAACACGATCACACCAATGAGAGACTTTTCTACTCTTTTTAGTCTCTAAATTATTAATCCAAGAAGACAGAATATCATTTCAGCTATGCGTTGGGGCCAAACTCCGAGAGCTTCAAGAACTTAACATGGCAGACAAAATGTCACCAAGAGATAGTTGTCCACCACGATTAGCACCATCTAATTATGCTGAGATATGTTTCTTAATCTAATAGAATCAACAAGTATCCTTTATCGTGGAGACTACAGTTTCTAGTTGCAGGTTCAAACTCGAATCCGATTCTTGAAGTAAAAAAAGGATGGATGAAGTTATGATGCGTAGATTTTGCAATCACAAAATTGTCATACTATGTATCTAAATTCATGCCATAGAATTTTAAAGCAATTAAACAATAAAGATGCAAGAAATTTTGTTGCTTATAAGTATGTCACAGTTATATCTTATAATAAAACTCACCATTAAGTGTGAGGAATCTAACTTGCTTTTGCGGAGTATCTGGATTCACTTTAACGCAATTAGCCTCCTTAAACACCTCTAATTCGCTTAACTGATCACTCAACAATGATTAAAAAGAAATTAGCATTGTAACAAGAAATCACAGTAAACCCTAATTAATAGTATTTCTTACTTTATCAGCAGCAAGGTGAGCACCAATGAAATTGGGAATGCGATGATGAACGGGCCTGGGGAACTGAGCAATGTTGCGGGCCTCCATCAAGTCCCAGACCCGTTTTCTGATGACCCATTTCCACGCCTTCGGGTCGTCGGCATCAGTAGCAGACTTTTGGGCCATGGATTCCCGGGCGGCGGCGTCAAGGCTGAGGCGCTCAGCCTCGTACGCCGCCTCATTGAAGGTGGCGTCGTTTTGACGGGCGGCCGTGATGGGATGAGTTCTTAGGGAGAATGAAATCGAAGGGAAATTAAGGGAATGTTTGGGAAAAGGTGGGCGTAAATGTAATGGAGATGAAAGAGGAAGCTTGAGCAATTGTGCATCCATAAATTCGTGATTTCCCTTCACTTGCCAAACCTATCTCGGATGATGTCGTTTCTTTGATTTAAAAAACATAAAATATTTTTAAAATTATTGTAAAATATATAGGTGTGGTTATGGCTAGGGTGCCAGGGGACTACCTAAATCTAAAGTTGGGAAAAGTAAATTGGAGTTAAAAATGAATGTTTAATTATGTTAATTATATAGGCCCTTCATTTAATTACTTTTTACAAATTAATACCCTCCTCTCTCTTTTTTGAAAGAAAAATTGAAACTCTTGCCCTCACCCTTCTCCCTCAGCCGCCGCCGCCCCCCTCACCCCTTCCTTTCCACCTTCTTCCGGTGATGTTATGTCACTGGAAGCCTCCTCTCTCCCCGGTTTCTTTGCTTTTCGTCAGTCGTTTTGCCCGTCGACAGCGTTGGGCTACATTTTCGTATCTGGTATGGCGCCAACTATGGATGATGGATGGCGGCGACCTCGACGGTGGGCCTCAGTTCCAGATCCAGAGACGTCGAGGTGTGGGGTGTGGGATTGTCGTCATCGCGTTCTCCTGTCTGATTTTCGGTCGGAGTTCGTCCTTCGACTTTTTCCCCGAGAGGTTGGGTCAGTGGACTAGAAGGCAGGCCGTTTAGCAGGAGGTGGCGACTCTCGGAGGTTGAAGAAGGAGGAAGGATTATGTTCTTAGTTTTCTGTATTCTTTTTTATACTGTTTGTTTTCTTTTCTTTGTTGGACATGTATTTAGATGTAGGGTACTTCGTACCAGTGCAGTCTAATTCGTGTCGTCGTGCTCTGTTTCGTTGGATTGGGTTTGTCTTCCAGGTTGGAAGTGATTCTATCTCCTCGGGGTAGGAGTGGTTTGGCTCCTCGTTTGTGGGAGTGAATTTTTCTTTTCTTTTTTTTTTTCTTTTTTTTTCTTTTTTTCTGTTTTTCGTGAGGCCATACTCTGTAGAGGGATGGTGCTCGGGGTTTCCCTCTTTGGTCCTTTAGGACGTAAAGAGGAAGAATTGACCATTTAGTTTCGGATGTACTCTTTTTTGAGTTGGTTCTATTGAAACTATTGTTCATTGAAAAAAATATGTTAATTGTAAAAGATGTTGGGGTTTATTTATAGTATTTAATAAAAAAATATATATAATAAGATATGTGTAAAGTTAGTTAGGAGATGATTAAGTAAATATTGAAATAGGTATTGATAATTGTAATTGAATGCTAGCAATTCAATGGGTTTGGAGAGTTTGATGGCAACAACCTTTAAACAAACATCCGTATTGAACCCTCCTTCAATAAATTGGGTACAACTCTCAACAAGCGCCCCCATAATTATTTCACATGCAAAGATCATTTCACATTTATCTCTTCACTCATATAAATATTATACATGCTATAGAAGGATTTGACATATATTGTAGTTTATTATTCCCGTGCGATGCAACGATTTATAGATGTAACATGAATATATAATAAGAATTTATTTTGTTTAATAGTTATAATATTATAAAATACTATAATCAATAAATAATCAGTAATAAAAAATTATATGTTTGTTAATAAAAGAAAAGTGCAATGAAAAGATATTAAAATTAGACAGAATATATAATATGAGTAAGACCCAAAAATCCTTTGGAGGCAAACCTCCGGTAATCTATTCTTTATAAACTATTTAACAATAAAAAAATGATTAAAACCCCACGAAAAAGATTAACTTAAATCCTCATAAAAATATACTACTGAAGTAACTATAGAGATTCCACACAGAAACACGCCTACAACGTAATGATCAGGCGAAAAACTAAACCCACGATAGAACTACTTGTCCACTTCGTTAAGGGCACATCAAGACCGACTCCCGCACTCAAATTATCAAGATTACATTTTAACTACATAGATCAACATAAAATCAGAACATTCAAAAAAACTATAAAATATTTATTCAAAAAATTGTATGTGCAAAAATTAATACCTCATACGAACATTGGGATGTCAACAGAAGGAATCCTTGTCTTCAGACACATTTCATACTTAAAAACAAGAACCTCAAATAGTAGATCAACCACATTGAAAAAACCACGAAATCAGATTCAATTACCCAATTACCATAGATGAAGTTGGACCAACCATTTGTAAAAAAGTAATGGGCCTCAATTTTCTGGATCTTGACACGCCAGGTGATGAATTGATCATTACGCATCCAAACTCTTCTAGAAATCCAGTGTCGAACTAATTTATAAAATTTGCAGGAATTACCTGAAAAACAAAAATAAATAGATAAATAAATATAAAAACAAGAAGTCCAATTAAAAAAGAATTAACTTCAGTTTGCAACCTGAACTATTCGGGTTTTTACACTTTGCAACATAAACATTTTTTTTTTATTAGAACCTATATAATGCGAATTGTTACACTTTGCAACTCAAATCATATTTTTTGGCTATATAGGCCATGTGCCTCTCACATGATCCCATTTTCAACTTTTTCGATTTTATTTTAATCACATAATGTTAAATTATACATTTTAGAATTATTTTTGTCTCATTTACTTAAAAAAATTAAATTAATTAAATTATAAAAAATTCAAACCCTAAATAATTTTATACAAAAAGTTAGAAATATCAGGAAATTTAGAAAATAAATATAAAATTTAGGAAAACATTTTAAACAATCTAATATTCATTTAATATTTAGAAAATTAAAATTTTTATTTCTAAACATTATTTTACAAATTTAGATTTCTTTACTTCAAACGTTAAAAATAAATATAAAAAAACAAAAATAATAATTTGAATTTAATTCTATATTGTCAAAAGTAAAAGTAAATCCATAAAATTTATAAAAATTAAAATATATATATATAAAAAGAAAATATTTCATAAAATAATAAAATAAGAAATTTAATTTTAAATTTCAACAAAAAAAGAAATTTAATTTTAGATTTCAAAAGTAAAAATAAATTGTAGAAAATATACTAACTTCAATTAAAATATCATTTTAGATTTCTAAAAACTAAAAATCCATAAAATAGATTGCAGAAAATTGCACAGTCGATCTGAAAAATGATTTTTTGTGTGGGGGAGAGTGTGGTCAAATCTGATGGCTTTTGGGCGGGTTCGTCTTCTCCCTCCGCTGTTCGTGGAACAAATCTGTAAAAATAGTGGTCTGAGCGACTCTGACCCTGTTGGATTCCTCGGGTTGAAACAAAAGCCCCAAGTAGAGATAATTCTACCCGACCCGACACTAGCCAATCATTTCAGCAGCGGCAGAGCTTCGGGATCGAAGTTGTTGAACTCATATAGATACATTTATGCTTGAGGGTGGAGTTCCAGTGGTTTTTTTTTTTGAAATTTATCATTAAATTTTTTATTTTATTATTTTCTGAAAATAATATTTTATATATTTTTTGAAATTTTTATTAATTTTCTGAATTTATTTTTATTTTTGACAATCTAGAACTGAATTTAAATTAAATTTTTTTATTTTTTATATTTATTTTTAGCATCTGAAATAAAGAAATCTAAATTTCTAAAATAATTTTCAGAAATAATTATTTTCATTTTCAGAATATTTAATGAATTATAGATTTTTTAAAATATTTTTCTGAATTTTATATTTATTCTCTAAAGTTTCTGATATTTCTAACTTTTTACATAAAATTATTTAGAGTTTGAAATAATTTTTATATTTTTAATAAATTAGTTTTTTTTTTTAAGTGAATGAAGTTAAAAATGATTCTAAAATGTATAATAGAACATTAAGTGATTAAAATAAAAATGAAAAGGCTGAAAAAAAGGTCATGTGAGAGGCACATGGCCTATATAGCAAGAAAATATGGCCGGAGTTGCAAAGTGGAACAAATTCGCATTATACAGGATCCAATCGGAAAAAATAAATTTTTTAGATTGCAAAGTGTAAAAACCTGCATAGTTCAGGTTGCAAACTAAAATTAACCCTTAAAAGAATAAATCAACCATGCATACACACAAATTATATGTGTCGTTGATTTGAAAATGTTCAAACATTTTTTCTCAATGGAGGGAAGCACATATTCTTGTGAACAACTACCAACAGCATGGTGATTGTTGAGTATTTTTATACAAATAAAAGTCATGTCGAAATAGAAAGTTTATCGTAAGTATGATAGTTTTTGTTTTTTCTTTGCAATGATTTTACATTTATCCTGGATATAATATTGAGGCTATAATTAAAATTGGTTCAATTATGGTATCAACGTGCATGATGAATGCGTTAGACAAATTATGACAACTAATGATCTTGGCAAATTCTGAACGTGCATCCTTATTTGTCATTAGATTGCAAGATATACATTTTTGCCTTATATAATGCACCTAAATGACATAATTATTGTTAATTTGGAAGCTAATTTTTGGGGATTATATAATATATAGTAAAATAAATTTTTAATCGTCATTAGATTGGAATATATGTTGTTTCCTTACATAACATACGCAAATTATAGTAACGAATGTTTTCATTGTAATTAAAATTTAGATATTAATTTATGCAAATATATGGTAGGAATTTCGGCAATTAAGATTACGGTGAAATCTATGGAATTGATAATGAGATGACTTACTAGAAATATAAAAATGCATTTTAGACGAAGTCGCGTGTCCTAAAAATAGCAACTCGATTTGCACGGAAAAATGGCTAAGTTTCTATTTTGTGATAGTTTTATTATTGTATTAAGTAAGAATTTTTTAAATATATATATATATTATTGAAAGATCAAAATATCGAAACATTCGATAATAAAAAAGGATATGGTTTAATGGGTTGTGTTCAACCACCCTTGTGTTTGTTTATAACACAATCTCCTCAAGCAATCTAACCAGTTTCTTCTCTCTCATTCATAATCATATACATCGTCAATCAATTACAATTCTCAATACTACTTTAATCATTAAACATCTATCCATTAACAATCTTTTATACATATCACATCTCATTTTACAATTACATATTACTATCCGAATTACAACCACCTCCAACAAACACTATTTTTCCCAACTACCTGCTTCAGTCAATAGTTTCACATCCCCAACAAACCACACAGACAAATTATTCTAAAATATAAAAAGAATAAAAAAGGAAGGGAAAGAAAAGTATAAGAATTCATCTTGCTCAATATTTGGTATTTTTTTTATTCAAATTTATGGATATCTATCAAGGTTTTGTTGTGGTTTTACTGTTTAGAACTAATGTGATCGTAAAACCATGTTGGAACTGCTACGATGGAACAGTTTGAACTTTGTTTGACTTTAGCGTTGAACGATCTTATAGTTGTAGAATAAGGTCGAATATATGCATAACACATTGTTCAATCTAAAGTTTGAATACCCAACATATTATTCGGCCATAAAGGTTGAATATCCTATTAACTATTCAAAGAGCCAAAGTCAAGATGACATTCATAAAATTGTTCAACATTCAAACACGAGGAGATGTTTATGCTGGGATGAAAGTCGTCGGAGCACATTCGAATGGGCAGATCCACAATTCGTATGATTAAATGAATAGTATATAGCTATGTTTGTTTTTGGATGAAGTATGGTAGGAAGGCTACTGTCGATTTAAAATCAATAGGTTGGTGAGTGGTGGGTTTATATTATTATATTAAATAATGCAATGTACGTAATGATTAGTCAATTGAATAATAATTAAAAAAGTTATTGAGATTAGTGGAGTGATGTTGGGTGATGTGTAATAATTGATTAATTATTGATGTATGGTTGGTGATATATGTATATATAAATATAATTTGTGTGTTTATGTGGAGTGATTTTGTTAATTTTGTTGATTTGTATATTTTTTCTTGTTAATTATAATTATAATTATTTTTAATCGGGAAAAGATAATATATTGCCCTAATTTAATTTTATTCAACCGAATTATTTCAAATATTAACATTAAAATTATCTTCCTTATTGTTCTTTATAACTTATATTTATTATAATTAGTTTATAGTTTAATTACATCAAAATTATTAAAAACAAGTAATACTCCACAAATAGAGGTCAACATTTGATTTTTAACACTTCCAAAGGCATGAGAGTACAATAGACGTGTGTGAGTGTGAGGATACCAGAGAGGAGAACCAATAGTTTCCTTTATTAACTAGTAGAAAAGAAAACAAATAATAATAAAAAAATAAGTTATTCTAACTCTCTAATAAAAACAAAAAGAGCGCCCAAGCTTACTAGGAACCATAGAACGCTAAAATACACTCGAACGAGTCAACAAGCTAATCACAAATGTATACAAGTCAACAATATAAAGCTACCACAAGCTGGTAGGAAGTTGAAAGAGAAATTTCGCCAGCAACAAAAGTGCATCAAAGTGTGGCATACAACCAAAGTACGGAAAACAGTAGAGAGCAGAATAATGAGGCAATGAGTGAGGACTATCATGTTCGTTGCTAAAACGACTAAGCAGCCTGGTGCACAACGCATGAATCCATGCCTAAGGGACCAAAATTCCAAATGCTTCGCAAAGCATGTCGGCCTCCCCCAGATAGAGAAAAAGCCTGTTGGCCTCGTTAAAACCCCACATAGCAAAACCATATAGGAAAAAACCTTTAATAGGAAAAATAGTACCTACAAGAATTGTCCATCTATATCGTCAATACTAATGACCCCATCAACTTCTCCGGTATTTTTCCAAGAGAACTACATAAGCACCAACCAACCCAAAACGAGAACAGTTTGTGTGGCGATAAGAAATAACGTGAGGTCAGTGTGTGAATCGTGTGGTGAGGTTAGTGTGTACCAAGTGGAGAAGTCGTGGGGTCAGTGTGTGGAAAGTGTAGTGAAGTCTGTGTGTGAGAGATATAGTGAGGTCCATGTATGAGAGGTGCAGTGAAGTCGGAACCTCAACGGACACGAAAAAACTCAAAATAGAAATCCTCATACGCTAAGTCTGCGTCATCTACAGGAAGGGGACTCCACCATGTGTAAGCAATACGTAATTTGGAAAGAGCATCAGCCTACTGATTGCCTTCTTTATTTATACGAGTGACCATGAAATCCATATAGGTGAGCTGGAAAGAACATGAAGCCATCTAGCATGCATGTGCCATAGAACATGGAGTGAGCACAAAAAAGATTGACAACGGAAACTGAATCACATACGAGCCAGATCCAAGTCCAGTCTCTTAGGTAAGCCAACTCCTAGGACGCAATAACCGTCTCCAATTTCGCTTCAAACGCAAAGCTACGGTGAAAAGAAGATAAGTCGCCGCTAATACAACCACGTGAATTCCTATAAATGTCCCCGCCACATAAATACAACATGGGGCTCCCTTAGCGTTGCCGTCTATATTAATCTTAATTCACCCCGGGGGCGGAGCCAACCAAAACACCGAAGTAACTGAGGCCTAAGGGTGGCTTACTAGGAATGGTAGAAACACCCAAAGTGTGAAGATAAGAAAGCTCTGCCACTGAATTATCCATGCACTTTATGAAAAAAGAGGCAGCATCGCAAACCGCCCAGATCATCGTAAGAGCTTGGTTTGTCGTCATCCACACATTCTCATACTCTATCTCGTTACAAGCTGTCCATATGACCCATGTCGGCGTGATAAATGATGCTCACCATAAAGCATGAACCTGTGTACTAAATTGGATGTCGTCATAGTTTGTAGTATCATCCTGTGAAAACTAGAGTCAAGATCAAGTATAACATCAAAAGCATGATAAATAGTAAGAAAAATCTCTCGAGAAAAAGGACAAGTAGAAAAAATATGGTTAAGATCGTCCCCTGTCTGTCAACACATAGAACATCTAATGGGACCTTGAAATCCCCAATTGTATAACACCTCCCAAGAAGGGAGCTTGCCATGAACAACATGCCAAATGATGAAAGATGTGCAAGAAGGAATGAGGGAGCTCATATCCAAGTGCCCTGATCACAAGTGATCATGAGCCAGACTAGATGTGATAGGACCCTTAGTATCGGATGTCTATCTCCGATGATCCAGACCATTCGGGGAGAAATGAAAGCCACTATCAGAAGTGATCTCTGTGTGTGTCGTACTGAAATCCTCTTCAAGATACCAAGCTCCCTGAATAAAGTAGTCGGAAATAGTCTGGTCCATGAATGCCGACAATCCTCCGGAGTGTCGATACGACCAGCTATGATATACCCAAGCCAATTGTCAAGCCCAAATGAGATATGAGCTGAAGGACCAATAATCCATCACGAATCATGGTTCAAATGTTGCAACAATCTCCGAGCTCTATTAAACAATGATGACAAAACGTAGGAATAAGAAATGGTGCCATCAGTCGTAAGCCAACAAAGGCGAATGAAAGAAATCCCTAGATCGAAGGGTAAGCACGTCCTAATCAAAATGCATAAAAAGGCTTGATTCTCTACTCGAATAGAATGCAAACTAGGGCCACCTTCAACTTTTGGGGAGCAAACTTTATTCAGGAAAATTTTAAAATACCCTATCGATCATCATTACCCACCAAAAATAAAATTCTACATAGCTCGCTCCACCACATTCAACAAATAACAAGGCCATCGAAACATCATGGGGTCCCCTGCAATCAACCAAGCATGCCATGAACTATCCACAATGGGTAGGAAACCATCACAGTAGAGCCACATATGCTGAAAGCTGTTAGGTAATTAACTCTTACAACACACACAAACAATACTCAAACCAAGAGAGAATGAAAACAATCAAGCATTCGGCCAAATGGAAAACCGAACACAGAACATAAACAGAAATGAAGAACACAAGGATTTTAAGTGGTTCGATCAATGTGATCTACATCCACAGAGGCTCTATACACCTCAATTCACTCCACTAAACAATCAATTACAAGAATTAATCCAGAAAACTAGAAACCCCCAATTCACAGACCGAATTGAGCTCAAGAACCCTACCTAACTAATTCTAATGATTGAGTAGTGTTTACAGAGCGAAAATAACGTGTATCAACTCGCATCTCCAAGTGCTTTCAATGTATATAAAGTTTGCAGCTCAAATCAGGAAGTAGCAGCAGTTGTAACCAATTTTGTTTCCAACTGCACAAAGCTGTTAGACGGGCCTTTCACAACGGTTTTATACTCAACGGTTCTAAACCGTTGCACATGGCAGTTATAACAACTTTAACTCCAGTTTCCTTTTAACCCTTAAACTGATCTGGTTAAAACCCAATTTTCTAGCCCGGTTTTCCACATGCTGAACCCGATTCCTGATTCCTCAAAACCTCTACTACAAACTATGATCACTTGATGATATTGAACTGACATCTACAAAAGCAAAATGGCCGAGGAATATGCTCGGAGCTGGATGGTAGGTCAGAAAAATAGGATGGTGATATGAAGAATTACGTGTCAGCTTAACACTCTGCATCGAGCTTGAACAAACACCAAAACTATCATTAGCAAAAGTACGATTAAGACAAGAGGCAACAATGGACTCCAAAATGTGATGAGAACACCAAGTAAACCCTAAGCCGAGAATAGGAATCTCAAAAAGTTCCGAGTCATCAATGGCATGTCAAAAATCAACACAAGATATGCATGAATGGGGTTGAAAGCTATTGTGTTCATGAGCACCAAAGATCGCATTAAAGTCCTCAATGATACGAAAAGGCTCTGCCAAATAAGCTATCATATCTAACCATAGATCCTATTGCCTCAAATAAGAGTTACTAGCATGCACAAACCCAAGACACATGTGTGCAACCCATAAAATTCTCAATGACAATTAGCTGAGCCGAGCGAAAGACCACAGAGACGTAAGAAGCGTAATTATCTTGACAAAGGACCCAAATATTTGGAAGCAACGAGGAACGATCATTCTTCCCAACAAACCACATACGCAAGTGCGCCAAAATTGAAACAAAACCAAAGAAAGAGAACCTTGGGTTCAGCGATATCGAGCTAATCAGGAGCATGTTTGTAACAGAGCTCCCTAAGGAAATTTTCAGAGGTGTCATTCCCCCCCTTGGATATTCTGAAATAACATCTTCATGAGGAGACTGGTGGGACACAGTGGTTAGGTGGTGGATCATCTGAGTCCAAGATATCCCCTCCACTCTTGGTTAGCCAATAAATTCATAACCTTGTATGCAGGCTAAAATCTTCAGTGGGGATATGGAATGAATTCCAAAACAGCTACTGAAGCAAGATACTGCATAACTATCATCCAAGAGGTAGTATTCCGGCCAGAATGAGGGTGAAGCTGGTATGGTTCATGGGAGAAAGGTGTAGTAGCCAACGGTCTTAAAGCAATAGGAAGGACCTACTGCGGCAACGCATGATCATCCATAGGTAACTGCAAGACAAAGGTTGAAGTAGCCACAGTCAATGTCGATCAAATAGATATTGAATGTCAATATAATAAAATCTAAAGCTTAGGAGGGGATCCTAGCAATGACGCTACCGTAGAAGCATGAAGCACTAGAGCGGGCCCAAGAAGAGTCCACAAGCGGTTGTTAAACTGACGCTTAAGTAGATGTTACCAAAGTAGCCAGATGCAGATTCATGGCAGAAGAACCATTAGGAGGAATCATAGCCTCATAGTAAAAATCAATCTGGCCCTCTTCAATCGACAGAGCTTTAAAGGCATTGGAGGCTGTAACGATTCGATTTTCATAAAATTTATTTTAAAGCATTTAATAAAGACAAATAATAAAGTCATACAGACCCTTTTTTTTTTAATAAAGAAATAATTCATAAATCAGGCCGTTATAAACATTTTGAGCATAAGCATTTCCACACTAAATATAATAAATAACCTTATTTACTACTCATATACAAAACATGTCACATAATTCAGTTTTCTAAACCTTAATTCATAGCAGCGGAAAAATAGTATAACTAATTTTCTAGTAAGAATAATTAATCTATCCCAACTAAAATATGAATCTGATTCTCTAGCAGCAGAATAATAATCTTCTAACTAATTAATTAACAACTACAATAACAAAGTCCCCATAAGTTTCAAAAGCAGGGTCATGCCAATCAAAGTGTAAGCACTTATCCTAATCAACTACCAAGGCTATTTATGATCCAAAAATATACATAGCTAAAAAAATATCCAATAACTTTATAAATTCAATACTAGGATCAAATGTATCGAAACATAAACAAATATCAAATAATCCTAATCAAATACCAAGACAATCCAGAAATAAATGCAATAAAAGAAATTAGTTCAACTATATAAATCCTAAGTAATCATATGCTTATCTGCCCGACTCGGCTCCCATCACGCAACTCCGAGTCAACCTGAAAATGTTAGTTATGGGGGGTAAGCTACACTAGCCTCTTACAAGTCCATATTAAAAATATATGTTGAAACATAAACATGAATAACAGTCAACTTACAACATAACATATGTGTGCACAGGTTTCCCCGGATCACACAAACTTAAAGGAGATTGATCAATCAAACATATAAATGCAACTTAGGTCTTGCATTTTTTTAAACATATAATGCAACGTAGGTCTTGCATTTCATAAGATAACAACTATAACACGTAATGGAACAAGCATATACAAATAATAAGGAAAGTAAGAACCCCCACCAAAAATTGAGCAGTTTGAATAAATCTTGAAATTTCACGCAAGTATCTAACCACCGTGTTCTTGATCAGAGAATCCTATATTAAAAGAATGTCGTATTTTAATAATTATCTTATCTTAATTCATTAGGGAATGAAACATAGTGAATAACAAATAAATGGCTAAAGTTGTACTTGGACATAGTTTGAGTAGGCTGACCCATTTGGATTAGTGGAAGAATTAATGGTAGTTTAGTAAATAGAATAACTAGTTTACTTTGGAAATCCAATTTCTATTCCTTTCCCCATTGCTTCAGTAAGTGCAAGCCTCCAAAACATCACTCTCACTAAAATATTAATATCTTGCACTTCCTCTCTCTTCATTAAACTAAACCCACGTCTCCTTAATTCATCTATACCCATTCTCTAATTCACAGAAAACACAAACTCACACACATACACACACACACGCAGTGACCCAGACACACACTTATACACGCTCTGAAACACACACTAGGACACACCTGTAGTACACACATTTTCACAGCATCACTCCTACTCACACACACGTATAGTAAAATACAATCACAAACACACACACTTGCGCATGCATACACACACTCACACAACACAGACGCAACACATGCACACACATACAACACACATGCAACACACACATATTCACGCACAAACACCCATTGGATCACACATGAACACATACGAATAACACACATATGTACACACCCATACACACACATCCGCACGCACACACGCACTCACAAAAACACGGCTTCACGTCTCCTTTTAGCTAACAAGATGTACTATATATATAAACTATTGCAGTGGAATTTGACACAGAAAACTAATTTGTAAGCGATGAATTCAATTCCTAAACTGAAGTATTCCCCTAACTAAAGAGATTGATTTTATATGAAAACAAATAACTTTAAGAGAACTGACCAGATACGTTTGGAGAATATGAAAAACGATGAACTATGGCCTCCGCGAGCAATGATAGTATCCTCTTTCTTTCTTTCTTTTCCCTTTCTACGGATGTGTTTAGGAGCGTATTAATAGTTAGGATTAAATCTCCTATTAGGGTTAGGTTTAGGGTTATTGAATTATTTTTCTAAAAGATAGAATAATGATCTGATATATATAGGAATTTTAATCAAGAAACACGCTAATGTCTTCACCTTACGGAAATGCAGCTTAAAATAAATTATGACTTGGGCCAACTAACGGGCCATTTTCATAAAATAAAAATAATGACTTTAGGCCCAAATAAATTAAATAAGGGATTGGGCCTAAAATAAATAACGATGCATGAATTGGACTAATTAATATGAGACATAAACATAAGAATAATATCATACATATCAGACTCAATCATGAATTCCAAATATAATTTCATGAACTATAATTGACTTATCATAAATAATATTATTTTGGGCTTAAAAATATATTTAGCCCAAAACTTGGAAAAATCAAATAAAATATGACAAATAAGTTATATACATATATAGTAAAATATTAATATGGCACATAAATATAAATAAATAATAGACGAAAAAGCCGGGCGTTACATCCTACCCCCGTTGAAAAAAAATTCGTCCTCGAAAATTGCCACATAAACATACCTAATTTAGTACCGGGACCCTTTTCCATCTCTTTCTCTACTCCTACCATCCCAAATGCACGAGCTCTTCCACCAGTTCCTTGATACATGACTTTCCTCTCTGATCTTTCAGTTCTCTTAGGACAGTCTGAAAGCATATATATGACCCTCCTCGTGGCAGTAATAGCATCGATTCTTTCCCCGCATACATTCACCCTTATGCTTCTTGTTACACGTGTTGCATGTAGGAAAATCTATCCCCCTAGGCTCAATTGGCTGATCGTCATTCCCTCTTTTATTGTTGTTGTTTCTTCCATCCTCCGATTCAGTCCACTTCCTCTTATTTAACTGCTTAGTCCCAGGTACTCGAGGCTTATCTAGATCCATGCTAGCCACAATGTTGCTGGCTCGTGTGACAGCCTCCGAGTATGACATAGAACCATGGCCGGAAAGAAGGTAGCAAACCTCTAGTCGGAGTCCATCAATAAACTTCTGGGTTTTCATATCCTTTGTGCTAACTAGGTGTGGAGCAAAACGACTCATACTGTTGAACTTGCGCTCGTAATCAGCGACTTTCATTCCTCCTTGTTTGAGATCACCGAACTCTTGTATCATCTGCTGCTGGTAATTGCGTGGAAAGTATTACCCCATTACAAGACCCTTAAATCCATCCCACGTCAAAGCTTCACGTTCACCTTCCTCCCGCAGCGTCCAATAGCTGTTCTACCACTTTCTTGCGTCCTCCTTGAGTTGAAACACCACACATGATATCTTCTGCATATCATCACAGGCCATGTATTCAAAAATATTTATTCCTCTACAGCAGAGGGCCCTTCATGCCCATTGAAAACAGGTGTCTTGGAATGGTTGAATTGGTTTATTATTCGAGCTTGGACTTGTTCCTCGGTTGCAGGCGGCATAATGGTAGCTCCTTGCAGTATTGCAGCCAAGCCTGTGAACAATTGTTGTTGGTCCGGTAGTGCATAAGGTGGGTTAGCTGGAACATTCGGAGCATTCGGAACATTGTGAACATTCTGAGCAGGAGGACCATTCTAAGCAGGCTGAGCATTATGAGCATTCAGAGCATTATTTCTCGCTCGGTTATCCCTATTTCGTTTTGGTCCCATGTCCCTGACAGCGGATGATTGTACTTGTAACACGTCATATTGAGAAAGTAGATGAGAGTAGAGGATAAAAATAAAATAAATAAAAATAACAATAAAATAAAATATAATAACAATCTTAATCATAACCCTAATCATAACCACAATCATAACCATAGTAACAGTCATAATCACAATTACAATTATAATTATAATAAAATCATTACTAATATAAACAACAAACATGTATTAATAGTAAACCGTCTAGTAGAAGTAGTAACATTAACAAAAATGATAGTAATAATGATAATAATATTAGTAATAATAGAAATTATAATAATAATGATAATAATAATAATAATAATGATAATAATAAATAATAATAACGATTATAATAATAATGACAATAACAACAACAACAACAACAACAACAACAACAACAACAACAATAATAATAATAATTATAATAATAATAATTATAATAATAATAATAATAATAATAATAATAATAATAATAATAATAATAATAATAATAATAATAATAATAATAATAATAATAATAATAATAATTCACATGCATAGTATAAATAGTGTGCATGCATACATGTCATATATAAATTCTTGCATCTATCATACTTATGCATAACTATAATGAATTTGATAAATAAATGCAAAAATATACTTTGGTACCTTGGAGCTGAGCGACGGAGCTGAGGTGACGTAAGCATATGATACAATTCTAACATGTATAATTCAAATAAAACTTTCACATGTGAACAAGTCTACGGAAACATAGACCTGCTTTGATAAAACTCTGTAACGACCCGATTTTCATAAAATCTATTTTAAAGCATTTAATAAAGACAAATAATAAAGTCATACTGACCCTTTTTTTTTAATAAAGAAATAACTCATGAATTAGACCGTTATAAATATTTTGAGCATAAACATTTCCACATTAAATATACACAATAACCTTATTACTACTCACATACAAAACATGTCACATAGTCCAGTTTTCTAAACCTTAATTCTTAGCAGCGGAAAAATAATATAAATACTTTTCTAGTTAGACTAATTAATCTATCCCAACTTAAATATGAATCTGATTCTCTAGCAGCAGAGTTATAATCTTCTAACTAATTAATTAACAACTACAGTAACAAAATCCCCATAAGTTTCAAAAGCAGGGTCATGCCAATCAAAGTGTAAGCACTTATCCTAGTCAACTACCAAGGCTATTTATGATCTAAAAATATACACATCTAAAAAAAATATCCAATAACTTTATAAATCAATACTGGGATCAAATGTATCGAAACATAAACTGTGAGGGGATGTTCAATTTCATCAAGTGAGCCTATACTTTGTAATATGGTGTGTTGGGAATGTGGAACCGGAGTTAGGGAGTGAAGAACCGGCGGTTTAAACCGGGTTTTAGCATCAAGAAGACAAACTGGTCAGAACAAACTGGGTTCGAGTTAGTTTGGGATAACCGTCGTTTGTGACGAAGCAGTTGCAGTTAGTGACGAAGAAAACCGTCACATTTGTCCGGTAGCTCAGCTTAGCTTCTTGCAGTTATAACTTCCTGTTCAGTTGCATTCGAGCTTCGATTCATATATCATTGTAAAGCTCTCATTGAGGAGAACACAACTACGATCGCATTATCTCCTGTATTTTAGATTAGAGAGAGTATTTAGAGATTGAGTGTTCGTGCCCTAATTTGCATCAGAATTTGGGCATTTCATTTCTTGAGCTTATTCTCTGTAATTGATTGAAGTTCTTAGTGGATTGAGGTGTGCCTTGCCTCCGTGGATGTATTTCATCTTGAACGAACCACGTTAAAACTGTGTTTGATTCATTTTTTATTCCTGTTCTGCGTGAGCTTCATTCGGCCACAACTCTGGCCGAACAGAAAGAGTTTCTTCATACGTTTCTCAAGTTCTTTGGTGTTGTGTGTTCAAGAGTTATTTTCACTAACATAAACAAATATCAATCCTAATCAACCACCAAGATAATTCAAAAATAAATGCAATAAAAGAAATTAGTTCAACTATATAAATCCTAAGTAATCATATGCTTATCTGCCCGACTCGGCTCCCATCACGCAACTCCGAGTCAACCTGAAAATGTTAGTTATGGGGGTAAGTTACACTAGCCTCTTACAAGTCCATATTAAAAATATATGTTGAAACATAAACATGAATAACAGTCAACTTACAACATAACATATGTATGCATAGGTTTCCCCGGATCACACCAAGTTAAAGGGGATTGATCAATCAAACATATAAATGCAACTTAGGTCTTGCATTTTTTTAAACATATAATGCAACGTAAGCCTTGCATTTCATAAGATAACAATTATAACACGTAAATGGAACAAGTTTATTCAATTAATAAGGAAAGTAAGAACCCCACCCTTAAATCAAGCAGTTTGAATAAAATCTTGAAATTTCACGCAAGTATCTAACCACCGTATTCTTGATCAGAGAACCCTACGTTAAAATAATGTCGTATTTTAATAATTATCTTATCTTAATTCATTAGGGAATGAAACATAGTGAATAACAAATAAATGGCTAAAGTTGTACTTAGACATAGTTTGAGTAGGCTGACCCATTTGGATTAGTGGAAGAATTAATGGTAGTTTAATAAATAGAATAACTAGTTTACTTTGGAAATCCAATTTCTATTCCTTTCCCCATTGCTTCAGTAAGTGCAAGCCTCCAAAACATCATTCTCACTAAAATAATAATATCCTGCACTTCCTCTCTCTTCATTAAACTAAACCCACGTCTTCCTAATTCATCTCTACCTATTCTCTATTTCACATAAAACATAAACTCACACACACACACGCAGTGACCCAGACACATACTTATACACGCTCTGAAAGACACACTAGGACACACCTGTAGTACACACACATTCACAGCATCACTCCTACTCACACACACGTATACTAAAATATAATCACACACACACACACACACTTGCGCATGCATACACACACTCACACAACACAGACGCAACACATGCACACACATAAAGTGCACACGCAACACACATATTCACGCACAAACACCCACTGGATCACACATGAACACATACAAAAAACACACACACCCACACACCCATACACACACATCTGCACGCACCCACGCACTCACAAAAACACGGCTTCTCGTCTCTTTTTAGCTAACAAGATGTACTATATATATAAACTGTTGCAGTGAAATTTGACACAGAAAACTAATTTGTAAGAGATGAATTCAATTCCTAAACTGAAGTATTCCCCTAACTAAAGAGATTGATTTTATATGAAAACAAATAACTTTAAGAGAACTGACCAGGTAAGTTTGGAGAAGATGAAAAACGATGAACTATGGCCTCCGCGAGCAATGACAGTACCCTCTTTCTTTCTTTCTTTTCCCTTTCTACGGTTGTGTTTAGGAGCGTATTAATAGTTAGGATTAAATCTCCTATTAGGGTTAGGTTTAGGGTTATTGAATTGGTTTTCTAAAAGATAGAATAATGATCTGATATATATAGGAAATCTGATCAAGAAACACGCTAATGTCGTCACCTTACGGATATGCAGCTCAAAATAAATTATGACTTGGGCCAATTAACGGCCCATTTTCATAAAATAAAAATAATGACTTTAGGCCCAAATAAATTAAACAAAGAATTGGGCCTAAAATAAATAACGATGCATGAATTGGACTAATTAATATGAGACATAAGCATAAGAATAATATCGTATATATCAGACTCAATCATGAATTCAAAATATAATTTCGTGAAATTTAATTGACTTATCGTAAAAAATATTATTTTGGGCCTAAAAATATATTTAGCCCAAAACTTGGAAAAATCAAATAAAATATGACAAATAAATTATATACATATATAGTAAAATATTAATATGGACTTTATTTTTCTCTCTAAGCTTATTGACAAAACCTATTTTATGTTCAAGTAGCTTTTCACTTAGTGAGGCTGGCACAACCAAATCAAATATATGTCGTTTTATCATAAAATCAAGTTGTACTTGGATTGATTCTATCAATTTAGGTCTATATACTCTTCGTTAAAGTATTGCAACAAAGCATGGTTCGATATCATCATACTCTATGATTCCTTGAGGAACACTATACATATCATCAATGTATGAAAAAAAAAATTCCATCAACTCATACACATTTTCATATCTATTCAGATTTCTTCGTTCTTTGGAACCATATCAACTTTGAGGCGTCCTCTAGTGATTCATGGACATAATTAATTAGCGATAATTTCATGAGAGTAATTATTTTCATTGATAGTTAAATCAAGTTGTGTTATACCTATCATGTTCTTCCTTGGGCAGGTGTTCATCGAAACAAGTGGCGTTCCTCATTTCCTGTTGGGAGCCACAACCTAAGTGTGGTTGCAACACCTTTATTAGTCGTGTCATGCCCTTAACTAGGGACTTTTGACCTTACAGACATATTTGCAGTTGGTATATATGATCGATAATCCGTTTTACTTACTTTTTCATTATGAGGTGTGGGGATACTAATGTGACATACTTGGAAACACTTCTTATCGTTCCCTCATAAATTATTTTTCTTTTTTTATCTCTCCATATCATTTGTCAAATGTTTCAAATAGCGGGTAATAGTTGCAAAATCATATCCAACACAAATACTTAGTTGTCTTTAAAGGCCAATTTCGATGCATTGTAGGAGCGCAACATATACTGCGTATCCAAATATGCATGATTTTAAAAATATCAAGCTAAATCTAGTTACCAACATATGCACATAAATTGTTGATTAGCAGTGAGTCTTAAATGAATAAGTAAAGTTGCAGAAATATTTCATATCTCATGTCAGATAGGCATTTTAGTGCGAATTTTCAATTACATAGCCTCCATCAATATCCTTTTGATTGTGGCTTCTTGAGACCATTGGTAGCATCCTAATTCTCTATACTACTTCTAAGTATTCATAAAGTATAAAAACAATGCCAAGCATTTTATATTATTTTGTTTTATTACAAACTATTTTTTTTTTCAAATCAAGTTATTACGAAAGAGTCATTTAACATAAATCATCTATGATTTCATGTCAAAATATTTGACGAAATAACGTATAATAAAATCAATATGAAATTAATTTTAAGGATTTAAAAAATAGTATCACGTAATTAGAAGCGAAAAATATAAAATTATAATTTTGGTAAAAATCTTTAACATATCCTCAATTGATATTGCATCCTTGAATAAATCCTAATATTTTTCATGTAACTAAAGCAAATTATAATATAACTCAATTTTTTTCCTAAGCATGTACCTAACACATGATTTTATCATAATAACTTCACCACACATTTAACTAGAACCACTAATTTCACAATGTTAGAGTTTGAGTATTCAAACTCTTATCTAGATCCTCTATTTTTATTTATTTATTTATTTATTACTATTATTATTATTATTATTATTATTATTATTATTATTATTATTATTATTATTATTATTATTATTATTATTATTATTATTATTATTATTATTATTATTATTATTATTATTATTATTATTATTATTATTATTATTATTATTATTATTATTTTGCCTTCTATACACAATACATGTTTTTTCTCTTTTAATTAAGGCCGAATTATAGTTTAGTCTGGATGTTGAATTGCTAACAAATTGCAGGGACATTAGTGCAATAAAACAGAGAGTTGAAGACTTGGTCTTGTGTCATTGAGAAGAGAAAGGCGAGGACTTGGTCCTCAACAAAGAGGACCGAGTCTCTCTCTCTCTCATTCATCCAACTTTCTGGTAGTGTAGCCACTAACCACTAGCTCCCTCAATTGTAGGAGGTGGTGTTATGTAAGAGTTTTCTCCAAGCTACTAATTGCACTGTAAATAAGGTTCCAACTACCAATAGAAAAGTAGAAACAATACGAGAGAAAGATTGAGTATGTCTAGTTGTTGTGTCGTCTAGGGGGTTTAGTAAACCTCATGTCCGACCTAAAGAGTCCACTTTTAGTAACATTAAGAACCTTGGCCCCAGCTTAACCACACTAAGATTTATTCAGTCTAATTGGAAGTCTGTTATTGAATCAGCGCTTTCAGTGGTTCGCGACTCCACTGCCTAGAGTTGAGACTGGTGGAAGGTGGAATAGGAAAGGGCTTTGATCATTGCATTTAATATGCTCTTTCAGTGCACCTACTCAGATTCAAGAAAGGGTCTTCTTTGCTAACTATTCTAGTCTAGGTCGGCATCTAAGGCTAACTTCACTTCAACAAGGCTCCTGAAGTGGCTTTTGTCTAAATACATCAGCCAACTAAAGGAATGCTCTCATGTTCAGAATCTCTTTTCAATAAGATACTTGTTAGGATGGTTTTTTATAGGTTATTTAGTACTCTAGACATTATTTATTCGTCCATTGAAACGTTATGATTCTTGAAGTGTGAATCGAAGTTTGTCTGCCACATTCTGAATCTTTTTGTAATTCACAAGTGCTATAGTGAGTTATTTCGCCCTGAAGGCACCCACAAGTGATTTAAGGCTTGTGGAAAATTTAACTGTGATTGCCTTTTATATTTCCGCTATGTTTCACTCTAGGTTGGGTAAACTGCGTACCCAACCTCCATTTATTACTGGGCAACACACTCTTTCACATAAAACACCTTAAACTCCAGACATATCACAATATATTAAATCTCAACTACACACACTACAAGTCCAAACTTAACCATATTTTGAAATAAAATTATCTTAATATATCACAACTCCACATAATCCAAACAAACAAGGTACCAAGACCAAATGAAAGATTACTTTAATTATTAAGACACCATATGCTTTCCGGCTCCGTCTCCACTTCAATCACACATCCCAGTTCTATCTGAGGTTCAATAATAGGTTGGGGTGATATTCCTTTTGCTCGTGGAGGCACATTTACCATAATTAATAGCACGAAATGAGACATATCATGTAAAACTATTATATTGAATTGTAACATGTAGCAAAATAACATGTTAAATGATATTATGCTGGGATATGTAGCCAAGTAACTTGTCGAATTGTATTGTGTTGCAACATGTAGTCAGATAGCATGTTGTATTGCTAACCGTAAATATTTATACAGTCCTAAGGATATAATCAATTATAATTAACCGTAATTAAGCCCACATGAAAAATGCGAGATGTGTTAAATGATGCAAATGCTTGGAATTAGTTTGTAGTCCTAGCACTACAAGAAAAAAGCTAATTGGACACTTATAAGCATCTTATTAACTGATATAATATGATGCTTTTTACGAAATGACGCTTTCAAATTGTCTTGTATCTTGGCAACACAATAAGTGTAATAGGACGTGTAATATGGAAAGATATTTGGGCTAAAGATCAATGATAATTATGCTTACGTTATATGAAAGACATACATCAGCACCATTAATATGGAAAGAAATGCTAATGATTAGCGATAATTGTGAATCTTCTACACTTTTGTCACTCAACCGAAATATATAACCAAAGTAATACGTCCGGTACAACCAAAATTCGGGGGATTTACCTGCAAAATTTGTAGGGATCAATCACCATTATAGACCCCATTTTTTCGTCTACTATTCTCTAATACTAGATGTTCACCCTTGCGATGCATGGGATGAGTACTTTTTCCATAATAATAATAATATAATAAAATTATCAGCCCATATATTATTTAACAATATATAATCGAGAGTTGGTATTTTTTTGTTCAATTATCTTTCTTCCTCCTTACATAGCATTTTCTACATATGGATTTTTTTTATACCTAATACCTTCCATTATCACAAATTGAAACTACCATTCTTATTTTCATAAATTTTGTTAATTCAATTTTGAAGGCACGATCTGATGATGCTGAATATTTTAAGTAAAATTTTAAATACAAACTTGAATTTGATTCATTTCTCTCCCTATTATTTCAGTAGTGTATTGTACAAGTCGTAATAATTACATATGCATATATATAAGGACAAAATAATGTCAAATATTTTGAATATTTATCATTTGAAAGCCACATATATTAAATAACATAATATTAATATAAGAAACCACGAACGTATTAGTTACTTAAGCATATGAGAGGTAAACTATATTATCATGTCATATTCAAATAAAAGTAGTTGACTTATTATTTTCATAGGTAACATAATTTTTCTTTTCACAAAATGGAAAAGAAAATAATAAGCTAAACTAATTCAATCAACAAATCACTTGAGCATATATATTTAAGCTTTTTTCTATCGTAAATCGTAAATCTAACAAATTTGTAATTTTTATGAATTTTTTAAAACCAAATAATTAAAACTATCCAAAAATTATTAAGATAAATAGTATAAAATTTAAGTAAATAATCTTAATATTCTAAAAAAAATTATCCGTTCAAAAAAATATTATTTTTGGAATTATATCACATTTTAATTTTATATAAAAATGTTTAGAAATCAAAATATATCATTATCATCCTAAAAAGGTATTTTACACTTAAAAAACAATATTTTTATTATAATATATGCATTATAGATGTTAAATCGAAGATTGTTAAAAGATGAATAATTTATTTATTTATTATGGAAAATCGAGTTGAGAGGAAAAAATTATAAGACCTTGAGATTTATTCGAAGGGAAAAGATAAAAAAAGAAAAGGAAACACAACTGATTGGAGGAGAACCCACTAAAGGATGATGAGACACACGTCTCCCTCTTTTTTAAGGGGCTCTCCTTTAATATATAGTAGGGATAAATAGAGAAAAAATAACAGAATTTATGAGGAGAAGACACGTGTTTTCACCTACTTTCTTGCAACCCTCTTTTAGTATTAAAGTTAGAAGTGTAAGCTTTTCTTCTATTTCAAAAACTAGAAATAGTGAAATCACATTGGTTCAAGTAAGAAAAAAACTAACTGAAATATAAAAGCATGCGAGGTAATATCGTTGGATTCTACTTATAAACATATCAGCAATAACATCTAGAAGATGGTGTTGATAATAAATCTTCCTCTTCATATAGTACAACACAAGTTCCTCATCGGTGGGGTGAAATCGGAACCCCGGCGTAAAAATATATACGCTACTGAAACCACCTGATTTACATTCATATTTTGATAATATATATGTGTGTGTGTGTGTGTGTGTGTGTGTGTGTGTGTTCAAAAGAATGGGTGAAATCAGAGTTTTCACTGTGTGTGTAATGGAGATGAACCTAGAAGGAAGATGGAGGGAGAAAAAGAGGTAGAGTAGGAATTGTTCTTTCCTCCTTCCTCGGTCAAAGAGATGAGATATACACACATGAGATTTGGGGCTTTCCGGCATGATAGTCTGATGTGGAAATATATTTACACACATATATTTCATTAAGTGATGGCGTGGAGGTTTATTTTCTAAATACATATTATAATTAAACCTAAAATAAAACAAAAGGAGAGATGGGTAATAAACAAAGGATTGACTACTAAATTTATTCATTTCATTTGTAATGTTGTATACCTCAAATGCATGTGAGTTAGAGATTGAGCCTTGTGACATTATTTCAGATATGGGTGAGATTTTTCGATTTGAAAGACGAATAAATTGTCCCTAGGGTTTAATCGTTCCTCAAAACTAGAAAGAATGGAAGTAACGAGAACACCAAGAACAGAGATTGAGAATAGTAGTTCTTTTTTAGTGGGCTAGGGTTTATTGGTGATGGGAATCATAAAAAAATGGAGTGACGAACCATCTTGTATGCAAGAATTCCCCTCATCAGGTAAGACAATTGATGTTTAAATAAGGGAAATAAATTTCATTTTTGCCTGCTAAAGATATGAGGTGTAGTGCCACATAAAAAAAAAGAATTCCCTGTCAGACTAACATTAGAAAGCCCCAAATTTCCAATGCACATGCGCGTCAAGTGCCAGATCCGGCGACTTAAGTATTTTTCGGCAAAGAAAGTCCTCAAATTGGATAATGTGTGAACATATGGGACTAAAATTAAAATTAGCAAACTTACAAGAGTTTTTTGGAACGGTCCTAATTTATAGGACTAAAGTTAATTTTTCCATATTTATGATACTGATACTGAACATTTTAATGTAATATATTAAATTTGAAATAAACAATTTTTTGTTGGTTGATTATTGTACTTGAATGTGTTAAAGTATTTATATTGGATATGAATTGCAAATACAAATAAATTAAATATTTTTTATTAATAATTTAAAGTTATTAGAACATTTAATATTCTTCAATGAACAAAAATTAAGTTATTCAATTTATTTTATCAGTTGTTTTTTTTACAAATAAATATATTTTAAATTATGCATCGTACGACAGGATGTTTTAGTTAGGTTACATGTATATGTATATAACTGAATAGGTGCTTTTATAAAATAATAGAAAACAGAGTGTTTTATAAGAAAAGAAGCAAACTCCAAAATGCTCCAATTTAGCTAGAAAAGCTAAATAATCACAACGCTGCGCAAAGCGCATGAATAATAAATAAACCCGAATCTACCACAAGCCAATAGCAGACTGAAAAATCTATCAAGATCTAAGGCGCCAATGTGCAGAGGGGGACACGTATGTGAAAATCAGGTCCAACTATGCCGAAAAGCATGAGGTAACACTTATGAGAGGGATGAGATCATGAACTTCAGTGCGGGGCCCACCGGGGATATCAGCCGAGCATGGGGGCAAGCAGACTGGAAAAGCAAGTCCAGTGTGAGAGCAGCAGAGCAATGAAATGCTAGGATGGACCAATCCAAGCAGATAGAACTGCTGGGCATGTCAACATCATCATACGCTGGGGGACAAAGTCCCAAATGCTCGAAAGCATCAATGGGTGCTCCTAGAGTGGAAGGAACCTTGTTGGCCTCGTTAAAACCCCCTATTGGAAAAAACCTATGGGAAAAAGCCAATATGAGGAAAAAGAGTACCAATGCATTGCCAAAGGAAAAAATACCATCAATATCGTCAGTACAAGTGATAAGCCTAATAGGCCCGGGACCTACAAAAGATAGCACAGGGGAGGGTGGGTAAGTATATAATGCTGGTCCTAGCATCCATGTGATCAGCAATCCTGTAAAAACAACTGGGTAAGGGGTCATAAGGAGGTCAATGAATGTGATAATACATAGTAAAGAAATCCCAAAAGGATAGATCCAACACATGGGGGGAGGGGGTTCCATCAAGTGAACTCAGACCGGAGCTTAGAGAAGGCATCAGCAGGCTGATTGCCTTCTCTATAAGCATGAGAAACCCGAAAGGATATGCCATATATAAAATGTAGAATACGAATCCAACGAGCCCGAAATCTCCATGGAATGTCCATGGTTTGTGACTGGAAAGCATCACCACATACATGGAGTCAGACTCAAGCCATAACTTGTTCCAATCTTGCTCCTTAGCCAACTCCACCGCCGTGATAGCAGCTTGAAATTCAGCCTCAAGAGCGAAACCTCATCCAAATGAGGCCGAAAAGCCACCTAGGGAGAACCCACGACAATTCCTAAAGATGCCACCACCAAAGGAACTGCCAGGCATACCCTCCGCACTACCATCTCTATTCACTTTAATCCAACTAGGAGGGGGCGGCTTCCAAGAAACAGTAATCACCGTCTGAGGTTTAGTAGGTACACCTTGTACCCCAAGCCCATTTAGAATGGCAAGTTCTTTGACCATATTATGCATATGACCCAAATATATATATATATATATATATGCGTGTGTGTGTATATGTTTATATATAATTAGAGAAATTATGCTTAGTTTCGATAAGCACTATGAATTTGAATTGATTTGGAGGGTTTATATATGTCAGAAAATACCACAAATAGAATTAAAAGTCAGATCTAAATATAAGTAATCATGCCTAATAAGCACAAGAAGCCTAAAAGTATTTTTCGAAACATCACATATTCCATTTTTTTAACAACAAATACGTGAGGTGCACCTTTATAAGATTTTTTTTTCCATAATTATGCTACATCAAGAAGCTCAACCTATTCATGTTCATCAAACAAGATGACTTTATGTCAACAAGAAAAAAAAGTTTAAAAAGAAATAAAGAAGAGCAATCAAGGAACATATTACAAAGCTAAAAGGAAAAAAAGAAAAAAAATAATTCATAGTTTATTAACATGTCTTGTTACCCCCTCCTCCTGAGTCAAATACAAAATTCATCATTCAACAAGATTCATTATTTATTCCCACATCAACGGTTATTAACAAGCAATTAGTCACAAAATCAACAGTTTTAGATTCAGTTTTATAATAAATATATATAACGTAGAAGAATCATTAACTTAACATACAATCAAGGCAGAATACAATTAAAAAGGAGGAGAAATAGCAAGTGCTTGATCAAAGTTCTCAGATTAAAATAAGAAATTTAATCTTACAAGAACAAATATGGAAGCATAGCCAATATATATGTGTGAGTATGTGCATGCACATTTTATCCTTTTATAAAACTGCACTTTTTGAAGTGATCCAAGTGGTTATCTAAAATGTATCCGTATCAAGGGGTCACAAGTGATCAATAGATATAATCCGGAATATAGAAAGCCCTACAAGAATAAGTAATCGATGCACAAATGGATTTGTCTAACACACCCTGTTGCATACGATGTTCCCAAACTTGATTATGTCATTCTGCATGTCATTAAGGATCTTTATCGCCCGTAAGAAACCATGTAGGAGTGTTAAAAAGATAAACATGGCATCAACGAAATTACATTCCTTGTTCTACGTAGACAATGAAGTAATAAGAAAAAGATTCCAATATTAACAATACTTCATGCACTTCAGCCAAGCTAGTGATCAAGGTTAAGTAGAAAAATGACCAGATGGAATGCATAGATCACTAAATTAGTGCAAAGTCAACCCAAATGCATTTCCTTCAAATTAGGAGCTGGATCTTAGCACAGGATCATGATACAAGCCAATTGCATTTGGCTCTACAAGATGTAAGAAAATATGTAGAATACATCAAATTAGAAGAATCAATTAGTAAATCATGAAAATCCACTCAAATTCATCTTATTAATTATAAAAAAGGTCGTGATGTGCCATAAAATATGTTGTTATTCAATATACAAATAGTAGTCAAGGGTAGGAAAACTATCTGAATCCGCCTTTACTTGAAAATGCACTATTTTCTATTGGACAAGTCTGGTATTAAATTGAAAATTATAGAAGTTGTGACCTTTCTCCACTTGTTTGAAATCTTGTGATAAAAAAAATGTACAATCTTAATAAATAAACAAAAGTATATAGATGTCTCATAACATATAGAGTATTAATTATTTATTTATACAAAACAATTAATTCTAGACAACAAAGCACAAAGAGCATTCAAATGAAAAGCATGTAAAACTACACATAAAACAACCAGATTCAAGCATTTATTTAAATTGAAACACTTCTAATATTAAAGCATTGTAATAGGAAATCAAGACATACAAACAAACAATTGAAAATTAAAAACTTTTGGAAGAAGTTGATCAATTACCTAGGTACCTTAGATTAATGAAGCTTCTTTGTGCCCCGAGTAACGCCAAAACACAATATTATCTTGGAAACGGTTTCAGAGAACTAAACACATGCATACTCAATTTTCCGTATCACAAAGCACCATATACATTCACACACATTCTATGGAAAACAACATATGTACTATTTCTAAGAAAACCCGATGGTTATTTGAAACGTGTTAGATTGTTGGAGCCAATCTTTCCATCCCATATTGTGTAACACCCCAGCCTCATAAGCAGGTTGCCACTAAAACAACCCCAGCCTCATAAGCAGGTTGCCACTAAAACATGCATATACTTTTAACTATAAGCGGAAGACATAAAAAAATAAAAATACAAGTGAGAAATTTTTCAATAACTAATTTATTCTCTTCATAAAAGTAACTCGTAAAAATCCACATCTTTGAGTCAAAATCCATCTATATTTTAAGAATATCATACGTAGTAGTAACTTCTAATTTATAAACATTTAAAAGTTACAACATTTATAACTTTAACTTAACCAATATAATTTTAATACTTTTTCTATTTTAATACTTAAATCTTAAAATTACATTTTAAAATACTTGTTACATTAACGTCATTGTAAACTATAATCTTCTACTCTGCTACGTAAACCTTAAATACATCTACTTCTTATTAAATTTACATTTACTTTACTCTCTATCCTTCTTATTGGGAACTTTCCCGCGCTAGCCAGATCTCCTACCATTCATTGTACCTGAAAATGTTTAAACATAGCATCATGAGTTATGCGAACGCAGTAGGTTACACTTATTTAATATTCTATAAGATTATATACTGACATGCAAGCATTATAGTAGCCAATCCGTTGGCCAACCAACTACTGACCCAAAGGTCTATCACCTGAAGGTCCCTGTATAACGGAATGACACTCGTGTCAAGCTGGTGACCGGAAGGTCCTATATACGGAATAACCGTGAGGCCAAGCCGGGTGACATGAAGGTCTTGTGACTCGAAGGTCCCTGTATAATGGAATGACCTTAAGATCAAGTCGGTGTATACAAGAATATACAAGTAGAAGTATACTAAATAAAAGTTACCCACTTTTCATGTAGACTTTCTTTGACTCATGTAGATGTTCTTTGGACTAAATTGCTCAGAAGAATCTCCAAAGGTTGTTTGGTCCAACTCGTACGACACTTGCTGATTTGAGACATTTAGTTTTATAACTTTCTTTGTTATTCCTCTGTTTGTCAACTTATTTTATTTATCCAAATCTTAGCTCGTACATATAATCAGTGCACATAAATACTTATATTTTTATACTAATAATGCGTAATCCGGTTATCAAATAAACTCCAAACGCAAAGCCCCCTGGTAACGAAAATCAATGCAAGAAACTTAAAGAACACAGGATGTACGTGGTTCGATCCGGAGATCTACGTCCACGAGCTTAAAAATATCAGCTGCCGAGGTGTTTCTTCACTATCTCCTTTAAAATTACACGCAACCGTTTCAGAACACAAAATGCCAACCCTAACTCTGAGTACAATTCTCCTACTTATACTACTCAACTCAAACCCTAACTAACTCCCTACAATCGCGCCTATTATCGTTGCATGGAGGTTGGGAGAAGATCGTGGGAGAAGATCATGGGGATCTTGTTTCCCCAATACGCCGCAATTGGGCCGCACTATGTTGAGCACATGTTTCTGGGCCGGTTGTTGGGCTTATCCTCCTGGTGTTGAGCGCACGTTTCTGGGCCGGTTGTTGGGCTTATCCTCCTGGGCTCAGTTGCTCGGGTCGGGTTGATCTGGTCCGGGGTGTCAATCCGACCCGAAGTCCAAAGCGACATATAATATTACGCCAGACGAACTTTAAGATGTTCTGACCAGTGATGGTAGTAAGAGGTTCGGCCTCTACCCACTTGGTGAAGTAATCAACAGCGACTACAAGAAATTTAAGTCCCCCCGGAGCGACTGGAAACGGGCCCACAATATCAATTCCCCACTGGATAAATGGCCAGGCACTTTGTATTCCAGTGAGCTCGGTTTGTGGCAGATGTTTCACATAGGAGTGACGCTGACACTTGCCGCACTTGGTCACCAATTCGTGGGCATCGTTAAACAAGGTTGGCCAGTAGTTACCCCACCGAATAATTTTTTTGGCCAACGTCCTTGAGCCGATATGGCTGGCGCAGCCCCCTTCGTGAACCTCCCGAAGAACCTGATCAGCCTGGGCAGGAGCAAGGCACCGAAGATTCGGTTGCAAGTACGATTGTCGGTACAAGATTCCATCGTGGAGTGAGTACTTGGGTGCCTTGAGAACTATCCGCCGAGCTTGCAGCTTGTCAGTCGGCAAAGTTCCATCCCGGAGATACTGGACGATGGGGGTCATCCAATTGAGACCACTTTCGGTCAATACTGAGACCGTTGCCTCATGAATTGCTGGATGAAAGGCATCTTCGACTATGATATCCGGAGACACATTAGTGAGGACCGCGGAGGCCAGTTTACTGAGAGCGTCAGCTTGAACATTCTGTTTACGTGGTACCTTCCGGATATCAACCGAATCAAAAGTTGACATAAGTTTAAGTGCTAAAGCGAGATACCTGATCATCGTTTCATCCTTAGCGGTATAGGTGCCCTTGATCTGACTAGAAACAACCTCGGAGTCCGTGAAGAGCTCAAGATGGGGGATTGCTAAGGATTGAGCGAGCCGGAGCCCAGCGAGAACTGCCTCGTATTCCGCTTCATTATTAGTTACCTTAAATTTAAACCGAATGACGTACTTAAGTTCAACTCCCTCGGGGCCAATGAGAAGCACCCCAGCACCACTCCCTCGAGCCGTGGAAGCACCATCCACATATAGTTGCCACTTGCGGGGTGGAGATTCAAGGGCAGCAGGGTGATGTCTATCGTTATCTGCGGAAGATTCATGATTATCCACTGGGGTCTCGGCCAAAAAATCTGCTAGTGCTTGACCCTTGATAGCTCGGCGTGGAAGAAATTGAATATCATACTCTCCTAGCTCGACAGCCCACTTAGCGAGGCGTCCTGACACCTCGGGCTTGACAAGAATTTGACGAATGGGGTGATTAGTTAGAACCCGGATCTCGCGTCCTTGGAAATAAGGCCGCAAGCGTCGGGCCGCCATGACGAGAGCGAGTACTGTCTTTTCCACCGTGGAGTACCGAGTTTCTGCCCTGTGAAGTACTCGGCTTGCAAAATACACCGGATGTTGCACACCATTGACCTCGCGCACAAGAGCCGCGCTGATGGCTTCTTCGGTGGAGGCTAAATATATGTAAAGCGGCTCTCCGGAGAGAGGAACGGACAGAGTGGGCAGTTGCTTAATATGATGCTTTAGAGCCTCAAAAGCTTCGGTGCACTGCGGGGTCCACTCAAATAACTTCGCCTGCCGCAAAATTTTGAAGAATGGGAGTTGACGCTCCGCGGCCTTAGACAAAAAACAGTTTAAGGCCGCCAAACCGCCAGTGAGGCGTTGAACGTCTTTTATTGTCCTTGGTGGTTGCAGGTCTAACACATCCCGAAGCTTGGCCGGATTGGCCTGGAGGTCGCGCTGCGAAACCATATAACCGAGAAATTTTCCGGAGCCAACACCGAAGGTGCATTTTGCTGGATTGAGACGCAAATTATAACGCCGCAAAGTACTCAACGTTTCAACAATATCTTGCACACATGAAGATTGAGAGGTACTTTTTATGACTAGATCATCAACATAAACCTCAACATTGCGACCAATTTGACCTCGAAAAACGCAGTCTATAAGACGTTGGTATGTGGCCCCTGCGTTCTTGAGCCCGAAGGGCATTTTCTTGAAGGCAAAACATCCAAAGTCAGTGATAAATGCCGTTTTGAGGGCATCCTGACGGTCCATGTGGATTTGATGATATCCCTTGTATAAGTCCAAGAAGCAAAGCGCCGCGTGCCCAGTAATGGCTTCGGCCTTTTGGTCGATTGAAGGCAGAGGATAACAATCCTTTGGCCAGCGTTTATTAAGATCGGAAAAATCGACACACATTCGCCATGCTCCGCTGGACTTTGTTACCATCACCGGATTAGACAACCAAGAAGGATAATGGACTTCAAACAAGATATCTGCATCTAGGAGCTGTTGTACCTCAAATCGAATGGCCGCGTTTCGCTCCGGAGCGAATTTCCTTTGCTTTTGCTGTATAGGTCTGACATTGGGATCGATGTTCAACTTGTGGGTTATGACATCAATAGAGACCCCGGGCATATCCTAGGGAGACCAAGCGAAGATGTCGGAGTACTCCTGCAAGGTCTAAATGATGGCACGATGTAGCCACGGCACGTCCACAGCGCCGACGGTTATAGTTTGCTCGGGCTTGGATGGATCAAGCGCCGACGGTTACCTGGAGCTGCTGCTTAGGAGGAACCTTTGTTGCCTTTTTGAGTGCGACGTACATGCACTCCTTAGAAACCCGCTGACTGCCGCGGATAGCCACCTCGCCATGTGATGTAGGGAATTTCAGTGCGAGGTGGTATGTGGAGCATATGGCTCTTGCTGAAGTAAGCCAGTCCCGACCCAAAATCATATTATATGGGGACGGAGAGTTAACCACGTAAAAATCCACAAAAATGGTTTTTATCGCCGGATAAGTTCCAAGAGACGCCGGGAGATTAATAACTCCGTCGGGCTGAACTTCACCCTGGGTGAAGGTCTGTAACGGTCCGGGGCCGGTCGAAGCTGCTCACGAGGAATCCCCATTTTTTGAAAACAGTCGGTGAATATGACACTAACTGCGGCTCCATTGTCTACAAAGACTCGCTTTACTGTAACATTAGCTACAGCCATGTCAATGACGATGGCGTCGGTATGGGGGGTAAGCTCGGGAACGGGGTCTCTATCTGTAAAATTGATAGTTTCAGATTGGTGGAGGCGCTTGTGACGCGGCTCCTCGGGAGGAGGACGGCGTGCCTCTGCCTTCAAGGCATTTAGAGAAGCCCCAGTTGGGAGGGCCCCGTAAATCACGTTTATGACATAGGTAGGCAAATTGTCTCCGGGTCCTCCCGGAGGAGGTGGTGGTGGCAAAAAATGGGGTTGTTGACGATTTCCGTGGTCCTGCCGTGCATAGTTGTTTGACCCCGGCCTATTATTCTGCCATTGTGGCCTGTTTTGACGTGAACCACGGTCATTATAGCTTCCACGGTTTTGTGATGAACCCCCATTCTGGCTTGACCAAGGCTTGTCGTCGGTCTGAGCAACGTATTGTCGCAAGAAACCTTTCTTTAGACAATCTTCAATTTCCTTGCCGAGCTCTCGATACTCCTCTGTCTCATGTCCATGATCATGGTGGTATGCGCACCACTTCTCGCGGTTTCGCTTTTCAGCTGGAGCAGTCATCCGCGGACACGACCGTAGATCGTTCTTGTAAACAGAAAGAATTTCGGCCCGTGATTTTGTAAGCGGGGTGAGTTGTGGAATATCCCCTCGAGATTCTGAACGTCCCCGGTTCAGACGAGAAAAGGCACTGGGTCGCGTACTGGGCCCAACTGGTGCCCTATCGGACTGCCGTTTTCTAGCATGCTTCTCACGCTTACGACGAGTCTGCTCCTCGGCCTTAGCGTATCTGCACACAGTATTAAACAAAGCCCGGGTTATGACCGAAGGGTTTCGAACCAACTCGGTGTAAAGCGGTCCGGGACGAAGGCCATTCATGAAGGCATTGATGATAACATCATCCGAGCGGCTTCCTACTTTAAGACTCTCCGCTGTAAAGCGGTCAAGAAATTGGGTAACGGTTTCTCCATCCCGTTGTTCCATATTCATGAGGTCAGCCAAAGTGGCCATGGGCTTTGCCCGCGTATGAAAACACGCCCAAAACTGCTCGGCGATATCACGAAAAGAAGTAACGCTGCCCCGTGGTAAAGAGTCAAACCAAAGTCTGGCCTCGTCCTGAAGGTATTCAGGAAACACCTTGCACAGATGGTGAGGAGTGCAATTGCGATTGAACATAGCGTACTTAAAGGCGTTCAGGAAATTACTCGGATCCCTAGTGCCATTGTATACAGCCACTGGAGGGAGTTTGAAACCATCAGGGAGTGAGGCCGCAATATTCTCGTCTGAGAATGGGGTGATAATTTCTCCGTTAGCATCAAGGCCCAAGACCTTGTCGAGCTCCGCGGCGAATTGAGCCTGCTCTTGTTCCACAGGATCCAGCACACGAGATGGGTCAAGACGAGGACGCTTCGGAACGTCAACAGGTCGACGGCGAGGTGCACTGTCATATACGTCTCGGGGCCTCGACCCATTAGAGCTGCGATTATCCACCGGAGAAACTGTCCTTTGTCTTCGGCGTTCAAGTCTCGCTCGATGAGGGGGATCCTCATCCAAGTCACGAGATGAGTCCCGAGGCGGATTTCTTGCCCGTTCAGCGCCATTGTTGGCACGCTCACCGGAATGTGCGTGACGGTTATTCCATTCTTGGAACAAAGCAGCGTGTTCCTGAAGGAAGGCCTGCTGCACATGCGACAGCTCGGGAGCTGGCGGGGGATTAACTTGCACTGGGTCCTCAGCAGGAGGATGATTTGGAATATTAGTATGCTCCGCTGGCAAAGTCTGGTGTCATTGACGGGGCAACGGAATCTAGTCCACAGGAGGATCACGACGGGACCGAGTAGGATTAGTGGACCTACGAGTATTCACCATTGCGACTGTGATGAAAAACTAGGGTGTTCCCACAGACGGCGCCAATTGATAATGCGTAATCCGGTTATCAAATAAACTCCAAACGCAAAGCCCCTGGTAACGAAAATCAATGCAAGAAACTTAAAGAACACAGGATGTACGTGGTTCGATCCGGAGATCTACGTCCACAGGCTTAAAAATATCAGCTGCCGAGGTGTTTCTTCACTATCTCCTTTAAAATTACACGCAACCGTTTCAGAACACAAAATGCCAACCCTAACTCTGAGTACAATTCTCCTACTTATACTACTCAACTCAAACCCTAACTAACTCCCTACAATCACGCCTATTATCGTTGCATGGAGGTTGGGAGAAGATCGTGGGAGAAGATCATGGGGATCTTGTTTCCCCAATACGCCGTAATTGGGCCGCACTATGTTGAGCACACGTTTCTGGGCCGGTTGTTGGGCTTATCCTCCTGGTGTTGAGCGCACGTTTCTGGGCCGGTTGTTGGGCTTATCCTCCTGGGCTCAGTTGCTCGGGTCGGGTTGATCTGGTCCGGGGTGTCAATCCGACCCGAAGTTACTGGGCCATACCTATCATATACCTTTAATCACACACATAAAACATTAAGATAGTTGTGCATAACACAATAGAGCACATACATAATTGCATAACAATACACGAATAACTTAGCTAACGTACTATTTTATTCACATAATTACACAAAGTTAGATTATGTTAGGAAATTTATGTTTAGTTTTGATGATGGCAAAACCTTTTGTAACTAGGAACTAGTTCCCTCAGAAGTTTTGTAAATCTTTAAAATAGATAGGACTAGTTCTACTGAGGTAGAAGTTGCAGCAAGAAATCAACAAGAATCAAGTTACTTAAAACAACAATTTCGCTATCATGGCAAGGAACATAGACTACAGTGAGCATGCAACAAGGTTGCCAATGTCAATCCAGCATATAGCATTGCTTGTAGCAAGGAAGGTACAACTAACAAGCAAGAGTCATGTCCACAGTGTCAAAGTCAAGGTCAGATGTCAGGGTACTCGAATTCAAATATATAGCCAGTGGACTCAAGTTTAAAACTTTGTACTGACTATCCAATAACATGGGAACACGTCACTCGACAAAAACCAAAAGCAACACTGGACACTGACACCAAACCGCAAACACTCTGACAAACTCCTTGCGAGAAAGGACAAACGGCTATTTATCGTACAAGGAGCATTAAATGTCAACAGGATTATTTTTCTCTCTTCAACGATAAGGAATCCCAACTACTATAAATAGAAGGAGATGGAGGATGAAGTAGAGGGAAAAGAAACTCAAGCATTCAACAATTACGTAGCATCAAGCACTCAACATTCTTATTCAAAGCTTCAAAGCATACACTTTGATAATCATACCACTGTTTAAGCAAAGGATATTAGAGCAAGATAGCAAGTAGCAAGCATGCAAATGATGTTAGTGAACTCAACTCTTAAACACACAACTATACAGAATCTGGAATTCGCACAAAGATCAATTTGAAAACACACACGCAGTTCGGCCAAAGTTGTGGCTGAATTGAACTCACGCAAACCAGGAACTGAAAATGAATCACACACAGCTTTTACGTGGTTCGTTCAAGATGAACTACATCCACGGAGGCAAGACACACCCCAATCCACTAAGAAATCCAATCAATTACAGAGAATACACACAAGAAACGAAATGCCCAATTCTGTTTACAAATTAGGGCAGAAACGTTCAATCTCAAAATACTCTCTCTAATCTAAGAAACAAGGAAATTGCTCGACGTAGTGTTCTTCTCCTTGATGAGAGCTTTTCAATGATATAAGTATTGGAGCTCGAATGTAACTGTACAGAAAGTTCTAACTGAATGAAGTTGAGCTCAGCTACGGGACAAAAACGACGGTTTTCTTCGTCACAAATTCTGAACTGCTCCGTCACAAATGACGGTTATCCTCAACTGCCTCAAACCCGGTTCAAACCTCTGGTTCTTCACTTCCTGATTCCGGTTCCACATTCCCAACACACCATATTTCAAAGTATAGCTCACTTGATGAGATTGAACACCACCTCACAAATCTCCACCTCAATGAATCAAGTGTGCCTCTTCCTGCCTCATCACTACCTTCCTGTTAATGCTCTTCATGACATTGCTCAAGCTGCAGCAAGCTCGAACAATGCTCCACTTTGTTCCCAGGTACACCCTTAGTAAGAAAATCAGCAGGGTTATGCAATGTGTGTACCTTCTTCACCTCCACAGAACCAGAATCAATGATATCTCTAGCAAAATGCAACCTAACATCAATGTGTTTTGACCTTTCATGAAATGCTTGGTGTTTCACAAGGTGTAGAGCACTTTGATTATCACAGTAGATTGCCACACATTTCTACTTGATGTCCAAATCTCTCAAAATCCCTTTAAGCCAGATTGCTTCTTTGATAGCTTCAGTGAGAGAGATATATTCTGCTTCTGTTGTTGACAGTGCTACAACTGATTGTTGTACACTTCTCCAGCTGATGGCTGTTCCAAATAAGGTAAACACAAATCCAGAAATAGATTTCCTTGTGTCTATGTTTGCTGCAAAATCAGAATCAGCAAACCCCTCCAATGCAACAGTGCTTCCATCCACTTTCTTTTCAAACTTCAGTGACAAGTTCACTGATCCCTTCAAATACCTCATCACATGTTTCAAAGCTTCCCAATGCTCAACTCCTGGGTTTGACATGAACCTGCTTACTAAGGACACAGCATAGGCCAAGTCAGGCCTACTACAAATCATTCCATACATAAGACTTCCAACTCCACTTGCATAAGGGATATTGCTCATATGTATGATTTCCTCTTCAGTCTTTGGGCATTGTTCTTTGGAGAGTTTCTTCTGTAGATTAACTGGAGTGGAGAGAGGTTTGGCTTCATGCATATGAAACCTCTCCAACACCTTCTGTAGATATTGCCTCTGAGATAACCAAAGCACTCCAGCTTCTCTGTTTCTTAGAATGTTCATGCCCAAAATCTTCTTGGCCTCTCCCAGATCTTTCATGTCAAATTCAGTGTTAAGTTTATCCTTCAACCATTGTACCCTCTTCTTGTTCCTGCTGGCAATTAGCATATCATCCACATACAATAGAAGGAAGACTTTATCTTGCTTTGAACCTTTGTTGAAGTAAACACAACTATCATAAAGACTTCTTACAAAGCCAACACTGATCATGAAGTCATTGAACCTCTTATTCCACTGTCTTGGACTTTGTTTGAGTCCATATAGTGACTTCTTCAGCAAACAAACTTTGTCTTCTTGTTCAGAAACAACAAAGCCTTCTGGCTGTTTCATATATATCTTCTCATTGAGTTCTCCATGTAAGAATGTTGTCTTTACATCCAGTTGTTGTAGTTTCATGTCCTCTTGTGTAACTTTTGATAAAAGCAACCTGATTGAGCAATGCTTTACCACTGGAGAGAAAACTTCATTAAAATCAATTCCTTCTCTTTGTGTAAAGCCCCTAGCCACCAATCTTGCTTTAAACCTCACCTGTTTGGATCCTGCAGTCTCTAGTTTCTTCTTGTATATCCATTTAGAGCTTACAAGTTTCTGACCTCTTGGTTTATCCACCAATATCCAGGTCTCATTCTTTTCCAGGGACTCCATCTCTTCAATCATTGCCTGTATCCAGTGTTCACCTTCTTCACAGTCTAGTGCTTCTTTAAAACTACTAGGCTCTTGTGATTCCAGGTCTTCAGCAACACTTAAGGCATAGTAAACACTCCCTGCTTGACCATAGAATTCAGGTCTATTGATTGTTCTTCTAGGCCTGTCCCTTCCAATGCTGTATTCTCTAACATTTTGTGAAGGTCCAGTTTGTTCTTCTTCTTCAGATGATGAATCACTATTTTGTAGATTTTCTTGTGGTTGAGGTGTGTGATCATCTTCAGCAGGATGCTCCACCTGAATTGATATCTCTTCTGTCTCTTTAGCACCATCAAATTCTTCCTTAGAGCCTGTAGAAGTGTAAGCCATCACATTCTCATTAAACTTTACATCTCTACTTGTGATTATCTTCTGATTTCCCTTCTCTAGACACCACAATCTGTAGCCCTTTATTCCATCTGGATATCCAAGAAATACACATCTTAGAGCTCTTGCATCTAACTTGTCTTGCTTGACATGGACAAAAGCAAGACAACCAAACACCCTTAAACCTTCATAACTTGGTTTCTGTCCACTCCACACCTCTTCAGGTGTTTTGAACCCAATCACTGATGAGGGTGACCTGTTAATGAGATAACATGCTGTAGCAATGGTTTCACCCCAAAATACCTTTGGCAACCCAGCATCCAACAGCATACACCTAACTCTTTCAAGAAGAGTCCTATTAAGCCTCTCAGCAACTCCATTCTGTTGAGGATTCATTGGAACAGTCCTGTGTCTCTTGATTCCTCTTTCTTCACAGAAGTTTGTAAACTCAGTAGAGAGATATTCCAGTCCATTATCAGTCCTAAGGTGCTTCAGCTTCTTCCCTTTGACATTTTCCAGTTGAATCAACCATGTTTTGAACTTATGAAAAGCATCACTCTTATTCTTCATCAACATGATCCACACCTTTCTGCTGTAATCATCAATCAAGGACATGAAATACCTTGCACCACCATGAGACTCTGTCCTTGCAGGACCCCATATGTCAGAGTGAACATAATCTAATGGCTCTTGAGTTGTGTGAACACCCTTTCCATAGGGCAGCTTCTTGGATTTACCCAAAGCACACTGATCACAAAACTCCAGATCTTGATTTCCCATATTTCCAATTACTCCACTTCTTGACAGTTCCTTCAACCCTTTCTCTCCTATGTGTCCAAGCCTCTTGTGCCATTTAACAAGCTCAGAACTGCTCAAGACCATATCCACACTCCCAACAACAGGTGAACCAATCAAGATAAACAACCCATTATGTTGTCTACCTTTTATCACCATTTTTCCATGTTTAGTGATATGCAAGAAGCCATCTACTGAGCTAAACTGACACCCACTAGTTACTAAAGAACCAAGAGATAGAAGATTTCTTTTAAGGCCAGGAACATATCTTACATTTGAGATGACTCTGACCACACCATCAAACATCCTTATGCTCACTGATCCAACTCCTTTGACCTTACATGATTGGTCATTTCCCAGGAGAACATTTCCACCATCTTCTCTTTTCAGTTCATCAAACCATGACTGGTGTGGACACATACGAAATGAGCAGCCTGTGTCCAAGACCCATTCCTTTACCATTCTTGATTCAGTAACATTTAATACCTCTGGAGGATCTTCTTGATGATCAATGGCAGCAGCTTCTGCCCTTGATTTCCACCTTTCTTATTTCCCTTAGGACAGTCTTTCTTCAGGTGACCAGGCTGCTTGCACTTGAAGCATTTCCTCTTCTCAACCCATTCATTCCCCTTCTTAGGATTAGAGTCTCCTGCCTTTGGATCCTTAGCATTCTGTCCCTTCTTGCCTTGCCAAGGTTTCTTGAATTTGACATTCAAACCTTCTCCAGATTGCACCATGCCTTTATCACCTTGAGTCTGGAAACATTTAGACCTCAGAGCCTTCACTATTCCATCATAAGATAGCTGCTCATCTCTCCCATACATCAAGGCATCCTTAAAGCTTTCCATGGATTTTGGAAGAATGTTTAACACCATCAATGCTTTGTCATCCTCCTCCAATTTCACATCCAGGTCTTCCAATTCTTCAACCATCTTAATGAACTCATCAAGTTGATCAGAAATTACCTTATCTTCAGTGATCTTGAAGGCCAACATCTTCTGCTTCAAGAACAGCTTGTTGGAAACTGACTTAGATTGATACAGATCTTCCAATCTCTTCCATGCTTCTGAGGAACTCTTGCATCTTGAGACCTCTCTCAAAGGTTTATCACCCAAACACAGAAAGATAAGACTGAGGGCCTTCTTATCCAGTGATGCAAACTTAGGTTTCTCACTTTCTTCCAACGAATCCAGAGGTATCAATGCAAGATCAAGGCCATTGTGAACCAATACTGCATTCATCTTGATCTTCCACAGTGTGAAATCATTTCTTCCTGTAAACTTCTCAAAATCCATCTTCATACCAGCCATTCCTTCTCTTCTTCAAGCTGTGAGAGTTGATTCCCACAGACGGCGCCACTTGTTAGTGAACTCAACTCTTAAACACACAACTATACAGAATCTGGAATTCGCACAAAGATTAATTTGAAAACACACACGCAGTTCGGCCAAAGTTGTGGCCAAATTGAACTCACGCAAACCAGGAACTGAAAATGAATCACACACAGCTTTTACGTGGTTCGTTCAAGATGAACTACATCCACGGAGGCAAGACACACCCCAATCCACTAAGAAATCCAATCAATTACAGAGAATACACACAAGAAACGAAATGCCCAATTCTGTTTACAAATTAGGGCAGAAACGTTCAATCTCAAAATACTCTCTCTAATCTAAGAAACAAGGAAATTGCTCGACGTAGTGTTCTTCTCCTTGATGAGAGCTTTTCAATGATATAAGTATTGGAGCTCGAATGTAACTGTACAGAAAGTTCTAACTGAATGAAGTTGAGCTCAGCTACCGGACAAAAACGACGGTTTTCTTCGTCACAAATTCTGAACTGCTCCGTCACAAATGACGGTTATCCTCAGCTGCCTCAAACCCGGTTCAAACCTCCGGTTCTTCACTTCCTGATTCCGGTTCCACATTCCCAACACACCATATTTCAAAGTATAGCTCACTTGATGAGATTGAACACCACCTCACAAATGAAGACCCAAAAGTTGCAACAATTCTCAATTCAAGCTAGCCCTCAAACTTTATTTCGGTCATAATCCTTCTCAAACCAGGAAGCTTGCTCACATCTCAATTCTATTCAAGTTTAGTGGTAGCTACCAGAAGTTGAAGAAAAGCTTTTATTAAACCAACCTCATAATTTTTTTTAAATGTGAAGTCTTCATTTAAATCAGGAATTCAAAGCTGACTTGTGTTTCGAGACATAGGTGTATAATAGACGGGGCTTAAATCATTTTTTGTCCCGTAACTTTTCACTTCTACAATTTTGGTCCCAAAAAAAGTTAAAAATTCAATTTAGTCCTGTAACTTTGGAATTGGTCCAAATTTAGTCCCTTTTTTCGTCGTCGGTGATCAATTTGGCCGGAAAATTGCATTTACTGGCCACTAGACTCATTTTTCCATCCAATTTTTAAATACCTGGCATCGGTAAGTGATTTTGAAGTAAAAATAACATTAAAAAATAAAAAAATTAAAAGAAAGAGGATTTTTTTATTTTTTTATTTTTTTTTCGTTTCTCATCACTTGTTGGTGCCACCTATTAAAAATTATGTTGGAAAAAATGAGTCATGTGAATGATACATGCAATTTTCCAGTCAAATTGGTCACTATCGGAAAAGAAAATGGACTAAATCTGAACCAATTCCAAAGTTACAGGACTAAATTGAATTTTTAACTTTTTTTGGGACCAAAATTGTACAAGTGAAAAGTTACGGGACTGAAAATGATTTTAACCCATAATAGACGAGTAGCATTCTGAGGATAGAAAAAAACTATTGTAAGGAGCTGACCTGGGCTTAGATTTTTTGGGGTAGCTGAGTTGTATTGTGTGCAAACTTCTTAGTGAATTTTTCCACTGTGTGAGGGAGGAGTGGATGTAGAAGGATTACCCCCACCTCCGAACCACTATAATTATTGTATCTATTTTATAGTGTTTTTATTATTGTTGTTAGCATATTACATATCTACTGCATCGATTTGTAAGAAAACGTTTAAGCATATTCCGCTGCACGTAAAACTCCCTTGAGCATTATTTACTGTAAATTATTTAAGCCCAGTCTGCTTTGTGCCTACCGCCTAAGTAAGCTTACTGTAAAAGCTTTGCTGCAAGAACAAGTTTCTTGTAGTAAGCAGCAATGGTGTGCTTAAAGTATTTGAAAAAGAGAAAATTGATTTAGAGGTTTATTCACCCCTCTTCCTCTCCAGACCTCTACCACCTGGGACCAGCAAGTGGCTTCAGAGCCATTGGTTTCGCACACCAATCGCCTTAAGTAGCTAAACCAAAGCCAGCCATTTTCTAGCCAAATAGTAAGGTTTTAAAAGCAAAACATTTTTGAGTAAAAAACCACAACAATGGAAACTTCTTCAACTAAAGCTCCCATGTTTTCCTTTAAGTAATATGAGGATTGGGCTATAAGGATGCAAATATACTTGGCCTCTATGCATGATGAAATGTGGACAATCATCATTGTAAGTCCACCGTTAATCATGAAGATCAACACTGATCTGTGAGTGGATGGAGAACCTGCACCTCCTCCCACAGTGGAAAAGACACGTATTGAATGGGCTGCTGATGATAGGAAAAGGTTAAACTTGGACAATCTAGCCAAAAACTATGCTTTTCGCTACATTGGACAAGGAAACCTTCACTATAGTCAAGGCATGCAAAGCTGCCAAGGACTTTTGGGATGTGCTAAGGGAAATATGTGTTGGCTCAACTCTACTTTGAACAGGTTGGCTACTGCAACCCTGACCTTTGAGCTCTTCAAGGCTAACCCTAAAGATTTTCTAAACGATCTAGATATGGGATACATTGCTATCCTAAATGAGTTGGAGTCTGCTGGGAAAGAGTAAACTCAACAGGAGATAAATACCAAGCTGCAATGAGTTCTCACACCGAACAAGGATGTAAAGACTATTCCGATGAGAAACTCAAAGAAGCTAGGTAAGAAGAGCATTCACGAACTCTTATCTGACCTCAAATCCTATGAATATGTCATTTATCAGAGAAGAAGAGAAGAAGAAGAGAATGGTGTTATCACCAAAGCCCTAGTAGCAAGCAGACCTCCCAACAACTCCAAATAGTTCTAGAAACCACCATCGTCTCGAAGCAGCAACATCATGTTGTTGCTGAGGAGGAGCAAGCACCTGAAGAGATGGCTTTAGTCATGAAACGATTCATACATTTTATGAAGAAGCATCCAAAGGGAAACCCATCCCAACCTCAATATACCAGGCCCTCAGAACCCCCAGGATAAGTAAAGAAGCTGGAAATCTTTGCTATATACTGCAGGAAAACTGGTCACTTTGGAACCGAATGCCCATATCCCAAAGTGCACAAGTATCCTGAGGAAGTTCGCAAGCAAAGACAAGACTCTCTTGAGTGGAGCAAAAGCCATCAGAGTTGTTCCGCTATCTTCAAGGGAACCTACAGCATATGAAGACTCAGACTTTCACAGTGACTCTTCATATTCTTACAGGGAAGAACTCATTTGTATTATGGCAAAAGAGATTGACGATCATGATGAGGTAGATTCTCCCAATACCTCTTCAAGATTAGAGAGTAATGATTATGAGAACTTACTCTTTTCATTCAGATAGATTATGGCTGACTTTGACACGGTCAATCAATCATATGAAGAGCTGAAGGCCGTGAACGTGCAACTTCTTGGAGAAAATGCAGTGCTTATAGTTGAAGCTAAGAAACTTATAGATGAAGCAATTGATTGTTGCTTTATTTGGGAGGAAGTAAGTAAGATAAAGATGTCTCTTGCCCTTCAGGCTGAGAAGGAAGAGAAATTGATGTCAACCATCATGTCTTTCAGTAGATCATCTAGGCACCTTAATGAGTAGGCATGTCAAAATCGATCCGCCCCGCCCCGATCCGCTCCGATCCGAGGTCCTTGGGGCGGGGCGAAATCCGCCCCGATAAAGAACGGGGCACGCCCCGCCCCGTCCACGGGGCGGGTCAGATGCGGGTCATGACCCGCCACGCCCCGCTCCGCCCTGCTCCCTCCCTTATATATATAATTTATTTTAAGTTTAAATATATATTATGTAATATTATATATATATATATATACACACATAAATATTAAATATGTGTATATATGTATTTATAATATCAAATTTTATATATGATATGTTATATATATGCCATCCTAATACATTAAATTATGATTAGAATAAATTTAAATAATCAAATTCCATTTTCTAATAATTAATTTTACAAAATATAAAAAATGTTAAAACAAAACTAATGTAAACCTAAAAATTAAAACCCTATTAATTTCAATTATAAAAAAAACAAGGTTTTTAATTAAAAAAAATAGTTTTTTTTTTTAAAAGAAAAAATAAAAAAAAAAAAGATAAAGGCGGGTCGGGGCGGGGCGGGGCAGATCCGCCCCGTGCGGGGCAAATCATGGGACAGATATTTTTGCCCCGTGGCGGGGCAAGGGGCGGGGCAGGTCAAAAAATTCAAAATCCTCCCCGCCCCGCCCCGTTGACATGCCTATTAATGAGATATTGGATATTCAGAGAAACCTATGTGACAAGACAAGGATAGGATTCTTTGACATAGTTTCTAACTTTCAAGCAACTAGTACTTCTACAAATATTCTAGTAGTAAGTGTGTTTGAGTCATGCATGCTCCCCAAACAGTGTAAAGGTAATTCTAAGAGGATGGAGAATATCTTACTAGGAAACCTAGACTAGAATCAAGCTATAAACCTGACAAGGGAAAGTCAACTGCTATAAGCACACCAGGCCCAGATGCAGTAGGAAGTAATAGCATGCAGCAAGCTCTAGCTACTGAGTGCAGTAACTCCCTACATTAGCTTGAGAGCAACCAGCAGAAGACTAGGCTCAGAGGCTTCCACACAAGGCTAGGAGGAACCATCTCAGGTAGATCCAATCCAGGAAGCAACCTGCAAAAGGTAAACCTTCCGAGGTGTACACTAAGCACTCTGGCCCAGAAGAACAACTTGCTACTCAGAGTTTCAGTTATAGACATGTTGCAAGAAAAATTAATCCCCAAGGACCCATTATGCAATTGGTACCTACGTACCTAAGTCTACTTGATTACTTTGCAGGTCAAGTTGCCTACTTGACATAGTGATATCTGGTACATCGACAACGGATGTGCTAGGCATATGATAGGCAACAAGAAGTCTTTAAAGGATTTAAAAGATTACAAAGGAACCAAGGTGGTGTTTGGAGACAATGTCAAAGGCATCACCAAAGATGTTGAAACTTTCTCTAAAGGCCAGGTCAACATAGCATATGTCTACTTCGTCAAGGGCTTTCAGTAAAATCTACTGAGCATAAGCCAATTATGTGACAAGAGACTCTCTGTCGAGTTCACTCAAGAGAAGTTCTTAATAAGAGATTCCAAGTCCAACCAAATAAAGCTCACAGGCACTAGAAAGGGTAACATCTATCTAGCTGAATGGGAGACTATTAGAGGACAGCTCTCTTACTTTACAGCTAAAAGAACTCCTTAATTCAGCTGCCTATGGCGCAAGAGAATAAATCATCTAAATTTCAAGACTATAAAAAAAGGGGCATGCAAAGGGTTGGTTAGAGGACTACGAGATGTAGCATACAGGAAGGAGAGTGTGTGTGATGCATGCTTGAAATGCAAGCAGATTAGGAAGTCCTTCAAAGACAAACATGTAAGGTCATGTCACAAGCTTTTGAACCTACTGCATATGGACCTTTCCAGACCAATTGAACCAATGCGTCTAAGTGGGATGAAGAACTCACTTGTAGTAGTCGATGATTTCTCCAAATACTTGGACTGTGTTTCTAGCCAAGAAATCAGACACTCGGAAAAATCTTTCAGACTGTATGAAGCAAATTCAGAATGTGAAAGGCCTCAACATTGTCAAGATATAATTAAATCGAGGTATTGAATTCACTAACAAGTTCATAGATTTTATGCAGTAGCAATGGGATTCATCATGAGTATTCAACTGCTAGAATTCCTCAGCAGAGTGGAGTAGCAGAAAGGAGAAACAGAACATTGAAAAAAGCTGCTAGGACCATGATTGCTGAAGCACAACTTCCTAAGAGATTCTAGGCAAAGGCAACCAACACAACATGCTATACTCTGAATAGATATCATCAAAGATCTGGATAAGACATCATACGAGTTGTGGACTGGAGGAATGCCTAACACATACTTTCATGTCTTTGGTTGTAGGTGTTTTGTGCTGAACAATGGGAAAGAACATCTAAATGATTTTGATGCTAAAGCTGATGAAGGAGTATTTTTGGAATACTCCTCAGTAAGAAAATCATTAAGAGTGTTCAACAAGAGAACACTTGTGGTGGAAGACTCATCACACATGGTCTTTGATGAACCCTACTGCAACCTAGAAGGAATTGAAGGGATTACAACAAGGATAGAAAAGATTGGGTTGAAAAAGGAACTTGTTCCTTATGTGGAGATCCAGCAACCAACTCTGACTGATGAAGAGCCTACTATAGAGGAGAAAGTAATTGTTGATGGTACTGTGAATCCTACAACAAAGATTACAATACCAGAACCTACAACACATCAAGAAGCTCAGCGGACAGCTCAAAAGGATGTTGTGAATCAAGGCTTGGAACCAAACAGGAGATGGTCAAGGGATCATCCACCCATCCTGGTCATAGGGAGAAAAAATGATGGAGGAAGGACAAGAAGATCTGCACCTTATGAAGTGATATTCTCCTTCTTTGTATCTCAAACAGAACCTGGTACCGTTGAGGAAGCTCTATGGGATCCTAATTGTGTTCAAGCCATGCAAGAGGAGCTCAATGGGTTTGAGAGAAATGAATTATGGAATTTGGTTCCTAGGCCTACTCATCAAGGTGTAATTGGGACCAAATGGGTGTCAATAAATAAGCTAGATGAGTCGAGGCTTGTTACTAGGAACAAAGCTAGGTTAGTTGTCAAAGGCTACTGTCAGGAGGAAGGCATATATTTCGATAAAACCTTTGCCCCTGTAGCTAGACTTGAAGCTATTAGAATTGGCCTATGATGCATATAGTAACTTTACTATTTCTCAGATGACGTGAAGAGTGCATTCTTAAATGAACTTCTAGCTGAAGAAATCTATGTTGAACAACCTCTAGGTTTTGAGAATCCAACTGAAGATAAAGTCTACAAGCTGAAAAAGGCATTATATGGCCTTAAGTAAGCTCTTCGAGCTTGGTATGATACTCTCTCGTAGTATCTAGTCCAAAGCGGATTCCAAAAATGATATATTGTTAGTCCAAATTTATGTTGATGATATTAATTTTGGGTCAACTGACAAACAACTAAGCAAGAAGTTCTCATAGTTTATGCAAAGCAAGTTCGAGATGAGCATGATGGGAGAGTTAAGCTTCTTTCTTGGACTTCGTGTAGCGCCCCAATTTCACCTTTCGAGATTGAGGTGCCACAGTGGGACAAATTCATACTCCCTCCGTCCCGGCCTAATTGGCCTACTTTTTGTTTTTGTTTGTCCCAACTTAATTGACCTAGCCCATAAATGACAAATTTCTCTCACAATCTCCACCCTCAAAATCTCCACTCTTAATCTCCACCTTTGAAAACGTCAAAGATTCCACAAAATCTGCTTTTTCTTAGTCTCCATGCCCGACCAAGGTAGGCCAATTAGGTCGGGACGGAGGGAGTAAATTATTTTCTTTAAACTTTAAAATTGTATAAGTGGAAGCATTTGTGATTCTAAAAATAATCTTTATTCCAAAAATACGGAAAATAAAATTCCGAAATGTATAGATATATGCGGAAGCGTATAATTATTACAGACTTGAAATATAAATTATTTATAATCGTCATCAAAATAGTTTTATAAATATCAAGGGCCCTAAGTGGAGTTGAACGGAGCTCACGAGATCCACAACAGCCCGTTGCACGTCTCCTTCATCCTGAAATGTTTGTAGAGGGTATGAGTTTCAAAGAAACCTGTGGATAACTCTGCAAGCAGTTATATTATGTAGGATAAATAAAGTCAATCACATAAACATTCATATATAGGTAATGCCCAACTTTTACGGGGTCCAATACCAAATCCAACTCATACGGGGTTAATTTATGTGGCCCAACTTTTACAGGGTCCAACCCATCTCATACGGGGTTAATTTCTCAGGTCCAACTTTCACGGTGTCCTGCACTTTCAAAATATGTATAGGAACGCAATATCAATTGAAATCAATATGCATTACACTATAACTTTATGTCTCATACCCGAAGGCAAAAAACAAGATATAACAATATAAATCATGTCCACATTATAACTGAAAGCTAACTTGCAATCATCATTACCCACCTGTTTTGCTTTTTCAAAAAGTAGTGTCGGGATAGTGTTCTTCGCGAGCTCCTGAACTCAGTCCGCACACCTATCAAGTATCCTTTGTCACGTATTGGGTTCCTTTTTATCTTTAATAGAATTTATATTCTCAAATATTTACTTAAGTGTAGACACTTTTCGAACTTAAGTATTTTATCTCAAATATGAAATAATTTTTAACTCAACTATATAACATTATAAACAACTTCATTTTACTCATATAAGAATTTAAAAAATATAATTAATTTTCGAAATTAATATTTTAATAATAAATAATTAACTTAATAATTAATATTTACATATTAAATAAATCAATTAACAAATAATCTCATATTTATATAAATTAAAATCGCATAAAACATGTGACGTACTTCTCAACTTAATTAGCGTCTTAAGTATGTCATAAATATACGAGTAACAAAATATCTATTTATTGTTCACAAATATCTATTTACTAATCATTTCCTATCCATAAAGTATCTACTTACTATTCATTTTTCCGACAATTAATAAAATCTCCCATAGTGTTCATTTCTATTTTTTTATGTACTCTAAATTTATTCCCCATATTTTATTTTTTTTACGAAGTTTCAAGAAAATCAAATATCTTATAAATATTCGTTTTCTTAAAAAAAAAATCATAAACCGATTTTCACTTTGAATAAAATTCTAGAAAAATACTTTTTATACTTCTAGTTACTTATATATCTTAGATATATCAAAAGAAAATCTAAATAAAATCATTTCCTATTTTTTGTAATATAGGCGAAAATATTAGGCTTTTCCCCAAATAAAATTTTATATTTTATTTTCTTACACCTTAATGAGAGATATAATTATATCATCATCATATATATATTAAAACATGATAATATTTTAGTTATAAGTATTAAAGATTATACTTTCCTTATTTTTCTTGTATTTATTCCATTATAACCCTATTATCTTTCAAAATTTAATATAATAGTTTCCAATAACTATTTTAATATTTTGACAACATAAATATCTTTATAATATATAAATCACAACCCAAAAAATTAAATTTTCAGTTTCTAGTTTTCTAAAAAATAAAGAAAATTAGAAACCCATTTAAAAAGATTCTAAAACCTATATTTCACTCTTTAATTCTCTTTTAAATTTTTCAACTTCAAATATACCATGTATATAACTTATTATAAATATATATTTATAAAAAAATTCAGATTTATTTATTTTTCGGAATTATCCCCTTTTTTTTCAAAAAAAAAGCTGGTTTTTAGTGTTTAATATGTTTTAAAACCTCTTTTAAATTTTCCGACTTCAAATATACCACATATAGAACCTATTATACCTTTTTATACAAAAATTAAAATTTTCAGAATAATAAAAAAAACGAAATTTAACAGTTTTTATTTACATGAATATATATATATATATATATATATATATATATATATATATTCTTTGAATTTATTTTAGTAGAATAAACTATAAAAAATATTTATTCTTCTTTATTTTATTTTTTTAACCATAAATATATCTTATACACACTTCAACACACCCATATATCTCATAAAATAACTTCCCAAATTTTATAAAATTTCGGCATTATAATGACGTGAAAAGGTCATTACCGAAAAACAAAAATAATATTTATCTCATCTTTTATTCTCCCTTTTTATTTTTCAACCATAAATATATCTTATACACACTTCAACATACCCATATACCTCGTAAAATAATTTCCAAAAGTTTATGAAATTTCAGCATTATAACGATGCAAAAGGATCATTTACCAAAAAACAAAATAGGGGGAAGAGGGAGTTGTTTCATTCCTCAACATACTCTCAACAACAAATTAAACAATCAATAATTCAACGATATTTAAAGAAAGCAGTAAATACATAGAGGGGTTGAGCCCCTATTATATCGTTTACATAATAGTAGTTTAAAATAATATTTCTTCGATTTCCACGGGGGAAATAATTTTTCCTTGCCATCCTACATGTTATAAAACATGATCCTAAGACTATATAGACTTTAGGAAAATTAAAATCGAAGAAAAGAAAGTAGGAGAAGAACGTACACCGGAGCCATAGGTCTGACCCGGACTCGAGAATTAGAACTCTCGAAATATTTCTACTACTACTAGAAACTAAGAACTACTACATTTGAGAGAAATTTGGGAGAGAAGAAGTGAATTGGTGAGTTTTTGGAGTGAGGGGAGGGTTATATTTATAGAAAAATGAGTGAATAGTAAGGAGGTTACGATTCTTGATATTTTCTATATCCGACAAATTTTCTGTTTTAGAAATTCGTTCCGTAAGCTATTCGGAACTTGTTTTTATTTTTTGTTGTTCTACCATCACATATACTATAATAGACAGTTATTCTCTCAAACCATTTTTCTTTTTCGAGTAAAAAGTTATATCTGTAAATTTCTTTTTTTATAACTGTATATCGTAAATTATCAAAAACTTACTTTAAATTTTTTCTTTTTGTAAACATCTTAAACACCATTTTTAATCATTCCATTTTTTCAACTTTAACACTTTTCTGAGCCTAAAATCTTATCCGTAAATTTTTTGTTTTACAACTGTATATCGAAAACCACATAAAACTAATTTTTAAATTTTTTTTTTTACATTTATCCCAAGTATAGTTTTTAACCATTCCATTTCCTTAATTTCATCCTTTTCTAAGTTTAAAATTTTATCCGTAAATTTTTTGTTTTATAACTGTATCATGTAAACTATCAAAACCTTATTTTTAAATATTTCTTGTTCCCAATATCTCAAGCATATTTTTTCACCATTCCATTTATCTAGTTTTATCCTTTTCCGAGACTGAAATTTTATCCGTAAATTTTCGTTTTATAACTGTATATTGAAAACTATCAAAAATATATTTTTAAATTTTTCTTTTTACAAACATCTTAAATACAGACTTCAACCATTTTAATTTCCAAATTTCTTCCTTTTCCGAGTCTGAAATTTTATCCGTAAAATTTATGTTTTAGTATCTTGAAAACTATCTAAAGCTTATTTTTAAATTTTTCTTTCTACAAATATCTTAAATACAGACTTCAACCATTCCAATTTTCAAATTTCTTCCTTTTCTTATCCGTAAGATTTCTATTTTGTACATGTATCTTGAAAACTATCTAAAACTTATTTTTAAATTTTTCTTTTTACAAATATCTTAAATACAAACTTCAACCATTCCAATTTCTAAATTTCTTCCTTTTCTGAGTCTAAAATTATATCCGTGAATTCTGGGGTTTTAAAGATAATGTTATTTACTCGATATAAACAAGATTTTAAATATTTTTTGTTTCATATATATTGAACCCAATAGTAAACCTTCTTATTTCTTAAGTCTCACCTTTTTCTGAGTCGTAGGTGCGGATGAGTTCTTGCATCGCGGTATCACTTTTCCGGAAAAAAAAAATCACAAAAATTATTTTGCTAGTTAAATATCGTAACATGGAAATATTTTAATATATAATTTGAATATTTTTCTAAGGATCCAGAGGTTTGGGGCATTACACTTCAAGTAGGATAATTGGGTGATGGCATCTTCATCACTCACGTGATAATCAAGAAGTGTGGAAAAGACAACTCAACTTCAGTGGGAGTTCCTATGATCACCTCAACCAGACTTGATAAAGATGAAGATGGAATGGGTGTTGATGTTACACAGTACTGAAGACTTATTGGCTCACTTCTGTATCTTACAACAATCAGACCTGGCATTTTTTCGGTGTAGGATTTTGTGCCCAATACCAAGCAGCACTCAATGAGTCTCACCTCCAAGTAGTGAAGAGGATTCTGAGGTATCTAAGGGGCACAACTGGAGTAGGATTGTCATACCCAAGAGATGGTGGGATTGAACTTAAAGGATACTCAGATTCTGACGTCGTAGGTTGCAAGATTGACCGCAAAAGCACGAGTGGAACATGTCAGATTCTTCGAAATAGACTTGTTTCATGGTTCAAAAAAGAGTAGCAATCTATCACAACATTTACTACAGAAGCAAAATACATAGCTGCCGGAAGCTGCTGTGCACAAATATTGTGGATGCAACAACAACTGAAGGACTATGGGATACTCCCAAGAGAAACTCCTATCATGTGTGATAACACCAGTGCAATTGCTATCACACAAAATCTAGTTCTTCATTTAAGGACCAAGCATATAGAGGTAAGACATCATTTCATTCGCGATCATGTTGAAAGAAAAGATGTCGAGCTTGAAATCACACACACAGACATGCTATTAGCTGATACATTCATTAAACCTCTGTGTGAATCACGTTTCAGTATGCTTCGGACCGAATTAGGGATGCTACTTATGTAGGAGAACCCCTGTAGGTAAAGTTTTTTTTATGTGGGAAGCATAAAACAAACATTAAAATAGTTAACTAAAAGGTTACCAAAACCCTACTGGAGTAAGGGGGAATGTTGTAAGGCATGGTGATATGTTGCCTATTATAAGCAGAGGTGCAGTAACTAAAATGGCAGTAGACAGTGCGTGGTGATTCACGAAAGTACCTCGCAGTAAGAAGAAACCAAGTAAGCTGAAATACGGTGATTTGTTGAAGCTTACTGCAAGTGACCTTACTGTGACACACAAGGTGGAAGTATTTAGTATCTGTAACATTTAAAGCTTACTCCACTAATTGGTAAATCATTTAGTGTGTTGAACCTTAAAAACTTTTCAGTTTTTAAAGTGGGAAACATTCATTTCTCATCCAAACAGATCTTTCCCCGCATTTAATGAACGCTCATACATTTTTTGTGCCAAAATTGTTGCCTCTCGTAGAGGTAATTATGACGGTTTGTATTTGAGTAATGCATCCATTAAATCGCACCCACTAACTCAAATTCATTTCTCCATCAATAAATTTAAAATGTTCAAATCACACTGATTTCTTATCAATGAAACCAAGAGTCGATCCTGATTATCTATAGTGGCAAGTTATACAAACCTAATATTAGAAGTGGGAAAAGATTTTTTATCAAAACCTTTCAAAAAGAAACCCTAAAAAGATTCAAACAAACTCAGATCTTCGAAGGTTCTTCTTCTTTTTCTTCTTCAACAAAGCTAAAAATGGCATCTTCGAAATCTACTCCAACCAAAAAATCTGACTTCATTGAAGAAAGACTTGCACTCTCGAGTTTCTACGGATACAGATGGCTAAGAGAAATAAAGGTTCTCAGTTAATCGAGACAATCTAGAGGAAGTTGTCTTCGAGTCATCTGGCCTTCTTTCTTGGTGCTCACACACCAAGATATTCGAAAGATTTGGTGGAATAGTTCTACTTAATTACAGAGGTCACTCGCAATTCCAGGGGTGAACCAACCACCATCACATGCACTGTTGGGAGGAGTACTATTGAGATTACTCCTTCTACGATCGCCAAGATCTATTCTATTCTGAAGGAAGCATTGACTCCAGCACAACTGAAGATCTTTGGTGGAGATCTACTGCTTGAATACTAGAAGGAATTCACAGGTGACCAACAAACAATAAATTTCATGAATCCTGCACCAAGGTCACTTTCATTCCCGAGTTTAAGTTTATGCATGTTATATTTTGTTTTGTCGGATTATAGAGTGAAAAACTGGGAGTTATGATAAGTGTACTATTCCCATATTTATGTTGATGATCAATCAGTTGAAGAGGAGTCAGTCAGTTGGCCACTTTTCCTCTTCACTCATCGTGGTCAACTATGTTTTGTATAATCTCGGTATCGGAATCACCGGGGGTGTGGAACTAACAAAGGGAAAGTGCATAGGTTGTACGTGGGAAGTTACCAAGTGAATGGATGAAGAAGAGGGCAAGGTCACCCATGCCCCTACTGCTCCTGCTGGGAAGCAGAAGATGATGGTTCTGAAGGCCCCTTCCAAGAAGAGATCTCAATGGTCCGTAAAGGAATTAATCATTTCTTCTAGTACTATTGTGGAAGAGGAATATCATAGTTCTGAGAAGGAGCCTTTACACAAGAAACTGAAGAGGTTGGCCAAAGCCCACCTCAAGTCCAACACTGTTAGGCAAATCTTTGATGAGCCTGAAACAGCAGCCACACCACCGCGATCACCATATCCTGTTTGTGAGTCAGTACACGTAATGTAGGAACAAGAGGACTCTACTCTTGCTCATTATGATGTTTTCTTTATCACGCCTTCTAGCCATAACCCATCTCCTTCTACTCCTACAAACCAAGAAGAAAAAGAAACAAATGCTTTGAATCAGGCTGAAGAGTTGTCGATTCAAACAGAAAACCGAGTAGGCAGTCCCCAACACACTTCACAAGTAAAGGTTGAATCTTATGAAGTCCAGGATGGACAATGTGCAGTAGGTGATGAACTAAGACTTATTGCCGAACAAAATGATGCCTCGCCCCAGAAACATGAATAAGGTAAGCTCATTGAGAAGTTGTTGGAGGAAAGATGGAAAGATACAACATATGGCGCTCTAATAGGGTAAGGTTGTACCATGCCATCTTAAACTGGGATAATTGGCGTGAGGAAGAAGAATGTCACCTTTTGAGCACAACGTAAAGACATTGCTGAGCTGACCTCTAAGGACTTCAGTGATTGCATTCGGACAACAAGAAGGGTTTGCCTAAAGGAGAAGGTTTCCCTCAAATGCTCTGCTAACGACAGTGACTCCGAGGATGAAGATGGAACTAATGATAAAGTGCTTCGACGAGTACTAAGGCACAACAACATGATACCAATCGGAAGCACGAGGTTCTAGTGGTAAGGGGACCAAGAAGCTCGTGGCAGCAACCTGTTGATGATTCTACAGTAGCACAACCAACTGCTGCAGAAAGCTCTGGGAAAGATCAAATTCCTTTATCTGCTATTTTCAGAGTTAGGCAGGGAATTACCAATGAATCTGTTGTAAGGGATGACACGGTAGACAAGGTAACAACAATCTCTTAGAATGCCCACGAAGTTACCAAAAGCACAAAACATGTACCTGAGGCAGATGCTGCAAATGCTAATGAATCTATATTGATGAAGTGGTAGCACACAAGGAAACAAGCACTTCACAATTCGTCAATGAACCTAATGTAGGAGAGATTGCAGTAGACAAGGCAGTGCCCATCTCTCACACATCAAGTGTACAAGTGCCAGGGAGTACACAAGGTAGGATCTCAGAAGTAGTAGAAGATATATAGAAATTACTTCGCAACAGCAGGCAACAGTAGCAAGTGAGGAGCAGTTTCACACACTTAGCGACCTTGCAGAAGTTACAACACCTTCTGCTGAAGATTAAGTTAATATTGTTGCTGAGGTAATCATACTTGAAGATACTCTAGACTCACAGACAGTTAAACAATATGAAGATGAATAGTTATTAGATTACAATGATACACCTTCCTAGAGCAATGCAGATGAGGAGGAAGACTATATGTTGGAAGATGAGAATATGGAAATGATCCAGCTATTGATGATGGTTCTTTCAGGCTAAGTGGCAAAGCGTCAACTATTATGGATGATATAGTAGAAAATTAAAGGCTATAATGACATAACAGGAAGCGGCAGAGGCATTGCCATAGGAGAAGGCTGATGCAGCTTGTGCTGAAGCAAGCTTAGCAAATGAGCAGCAACTTAAGACACAGAAGGAAATTTGGCTACAGAGCAAGCAGACGCTACCTGTACTGATGCTAGATCTGTAAATAATGTAGTGGCTCAACCAACAGAAGCTGAACAAGGTTTATCAAAGGAGTCAGCTGATGCATTTGGTTTATACAAACTCTACATATGAAGTTGAGGCTCAAGGCAAATCAGATGTCAGAGTAGAAATTGAGTTGTTTATTCAAGCTACTGACTAGCACAAAGGATCAGATGAGGGGGAATGGCAGCTGTTAAGTTCACATAGAAATATAAGAAGGCCACTACTGATGGTGAGCCTACTGGACAATCTCATGGAGCAGCAAAAGTAGCTGCAACTCGAATATCGCATGTGGAAGAGATAAGGAGACCACCAGCTCCAACTCCAACAACCACAACTGAAAGTTCTCATGAAGACTTGGATATTTGAGGAAGTAATGAATCATCACTTCCTGAAGAATTCAACTTACAGAAATGGCTCAGGCAGCTTTCTAGTAAAGAACAGGTGGCAGCTAAAAGACAGAAGAGACAAGAGGAGAAGTCTCTTGAGTGTGACAATGAAACCCTAGAGGGAAATAGGCAATCCCATGTAGAGTTAAATCTGCCAACGAGTGATGATATGCAAGAAGTGTTAGACAGATTTGATCGTACGCTACAAGCAACTGAGTTCTCGGTACAACAGCTGTGAAGAGCAATGGTATTTTTGGGGTACTCAAAGCTCTTGGATCTATGTGCGACGAAGTATCTTTGGTTCCCAAGAACATGCAAGACCTAAAGATCCATTTCATGAATGAAGCACGAGTTGAATGGTAATGGATGGAGGAACGTACCAAGAAGTTTAACAGCTACATCAATGGATAAGTTACTGGCCTCACATCCATCATGAAGGAAAGGTGGTACACGTGTCCCGTGCACGCACTTTAGGGCACTTTTAGTGTCATTTTAGTGTCAATAATGTGCACAATCACGTGTATTTAGTGCTTTTGTATTCTCATGGGCAAAATAATGTGTTTTTGGTGTTTATATGTTAAAACAGGTGCAAAAGGATCGAAAAAGAACATCAAACGATCGCGGAGCCGAAGGATCAGTGAGGCAACAAGGGATAGGGTTGAAGGATTGATCTCGGCCGAGACAAGGCACAAATCTCGGCCGAGATACCTCTCCAGGGAAATCCTGGAATCTTGAGAGACTGAAGATCTCAGCCGAGACAGATATTGCATCTCGGCCGAGATACCTCTCCAAGGAAAAGTCAAAAATTCAAGAGAAGAAGATCTCGACCGAGATGCAACCCAATCTCGGCCGAGCTAATCCTAACCCTAAAAAGCCCTACATTTCCCTTTTTATGTCTTGGCCGAGATGCAACCCAATCTCGGCCAAGATCATCCCTCGGTTTGCAATTTAAAAAAGCCCTTTTTCACGTCTCGGCCGAGATACACTTGCATCTCGGTCGAGATTCCTTGCCCTGTTTTAAATTTCTGAACGGAATTTTGCCTTAAACTGAAGTAACAACTCTTCCCCTGTATATATATCCTCCCTTTCGAAATTAACCTATCTTGGGACATTGAATAACATATTTTCCAGCCTCCATCATCCTCAAGAGTACATTGGGAAGGAGATTGAAGGCTTTTCATTCCTTCTACCCAAGTTCTTGGTTTCTTCTACAATTTTATCATGTCTTATTGTATTTTCTTTGATTTACTGATTGTATTAGGCGTAATGGGTGGCTAGCTCCCTTATTTCAGCCCTTGATTATTAGTTGAACCTTAGATTGAGAATGTTTATGTAATTTTTACTGTTGTTAATCGATTGTATTATGTCTTTGGAATTCTCTATGTTATTTGGGATTATTGATTCACACTTATGAATTGGATTGTGGTTTGATTATCCATTTGAATATTTGTTAGTGTGTTGCTAGAATTGAGTTTATAATTCGTAATTGTTATGAATTCGATTCCCGGGTAGTAAACAATAGATTCATTTTGTTGGGGATAACATTGATTTCGACCACTACATCCGAGCTTATGAGTTCTATGTTGAATCTACTCCATTGTCTTAAGTCGTAAAACACTCGACTATTGATTCTTAAAGAGCTTATTTTAGGATTTGATAAGTTGAGTAGGATTAATTGAAGAGCTTATTTTGATTAATCATCCTTAAGAGACATCTAGATAAATAGAGCTTGTTATCAATCTTGGAGTAGGAGTTCCATGGATAACTAGTTGATTAATGACATTAATTACATAGATTGTTTGAAACTAGGGGATACTTGATCAAGGGTTGAATACTTTAATCATACTTTAAAAATCCAAAAATTAATCTATCTATCTTGCTATCTTTTGTTAATTGAATCTAAAGCTTAGTTGATCATAGTTAAATAGTTGTTCCTAATAGTTATTGATAGTTTATAGTTTGAAAAACAAAACCCCCCCACCTTTATTGCTTCGTTGTTTGCTTTTGTTCTTATTTGAATTATACAACTGCTTGACATATTAAAACAATATTAGACTGTCGTTCCTCGTGGGATCGACCCTTACTTATCGCTCTACTGGTTACAGTTTCAGGTTAAGGTTTAGTGTATATATATATTCATATATACTAATTTAATTTGGTGCAACATTTGACACGTACCAAATTTTGGCGTCGTTGCCAGGGAACGGTGATAAGAAGTGTTTTTTTTTATTTATTCAAGCATTATGTTTAGTTTATTAGTCGTTTATCTATTTCCTGTTTATCTAGTAATCTGATATTATCTAGTTTTCTTGTTTTTTGATGGGTAGTTAATGTTCTTACGTTCCCAAGGGGAAAAATGACTTTTATACGAGCCAGAGATAGTTGAACGGGAAAGGTTATTGAGGAGAAGAGCAAGGTTACTTGAAGAGGTCCGAGGATCATTTGAAACCTTGAGAATAGAGAGTGAGGAGATTGAATTGGAAGAGATGGCTGGTGAGCAGAATCATGAAAGAACCATGAAGGAACTTGCCAACACAAGGGTTGCACACGTACCCTTGTGTATTACATTCCCGGAGATAGGGAATGATACCACTTTTGAGCTCAAATCGGGGCTCATTCACCTCCTGCCGTCATCCCATGGGCTATCCGGGGAAGACCCGCACAAGCACTTGAAGGAATTTCATGTGGTATGCTCGAGCATGAAGCCGACCAGGGTGACTGAAGAACAAATTAAGCTCAGAGCATTTCCCTTCTCATTGAAAGAGCTTGCAAGAGACTGATTGTACTACTTGCCACCGGGTTCCATTACTACTTGGGATCAGATGGAAACACAGTTTCTAGAAATGTAATTTCCTACATCTCAAGCCACCAACATCCGAAAAGAAATTAGTGGAGTGAGGCAAATGCAGGGAGAAATATTGTATGAGTATTGGGAAAGATTCAAGAAGCTTGTAGGGAGCTGCCCACCACATCAAATCACTCCACAGTTGTTAATCCAGTATTGGTACGAGGGACTATGTATAACCGAACGGAACATGATTGATTCAGCCAGTAGAGGGGCTTTGGTCGACAAGACCCCAACCGAGGCACGAGCATTGATCTCCAAGATGGCCGCCAACACCCAATAATTCGGTTGTAGAGAGCCTGTGAGGCGAGTCATAGATATTATCGATTCAAGTGTTGAAGAAAGATTGGACCAGCTCACCGACCTGGTGAAGAAAGTGATTTCGGGGAGCACTCCTACCCCAATACCGTGCAGAAAATGTCAGATAACCGAGCACTCCACTAATACCTGTCCTATTTTTTGGAGAAGAAATGGAGGCTCATGCCAACGCAGTTCACAATTTTAATCCTAACCCTACTGGCAGGAAGTATGACCCCTATTCGCAGTCGTACAATCCGGGGTGGAGAGATCACCCCAATTTCAAATATGGGAATCAAGATCCAAATATGCATCAACAGGGTGATCAAGGTGGACACAATCGACCCCCCTACCCTAGGGGGATGTTCCAGCAAAGGCATCCCACTGAACCAGTACCCTCTGATCCATCCCTTTATGACATAGTCAAGAGCCTAGCAACCTCAACTACAGAAGGAATCAAGTTCAAGGTTCCAGAGTATTAAAAATCAAGCCAGTCAAATAGCATCAGTAGTATCCCGTCTGGAGAATACCCAAGGTGAGAGATTGCCTGCTCAACCTGAAATCAACCCTAAAAATTTGGCTAACGTGAGTGCAATTGGCATCATTAGTAGGGTAATGTCTGGAGAGCTTGAGAAGCCCGGGCAGCCTTCACGTGCATAGAAAGACAGACCACATAACATTTTGGATGAAGAAAAGACCTCAACTCCTCAAATTGTTGAAGTTCAAGTCCATGTACCAAACTGGAAACTTGCAAAGGAGTCAAGGAAACAAAAGGAAGCAGTGGCGGCATGTTTCTCCAACCATTTATTGCCATTCCCCATTAAGAGGTACTTCTCATCTAAGGAAACCGAGAAGGTGAAAGATAAGGGAGAGACAAAGGCCCTTCAAGAGGTAGAGAGTAAAGTTGAGAATGTTAGTGTAAGTACCTTGAGGAGCGGAAAGGTGCTCGAGAAGCCTCCCAAGAGCCTCCCTCACTTGGAGGATGAAGAAGAAAAGGGAAGAGAAAGAGAATCTGTCGAAGGAAGAACCATACCAATCCCCCTTGAGGATCCAAAGCTCAACACTCCAACACTGATCGTGACCCCACCACTTCCATTCTCGTGCATAATCAAGAAGGCTGTAGACAAAGACAAAGAACGGGAAATGCTCGAAATATTTCAGAAGGTGGAGATCAAAATTCCACTGATTGAAGCTGTGAAACAGATCCCACGGTATGTAAAATTCTTGTAAGGTCTATGTACAAATAAAAGAAGGCTTCAGGTAATAACAAGGTACACAGGAGGGAAAGTGTTCTGCAATATTCCAAAAGAAACTCCCTCAAAAAGTGCAAGGACCCGGGAATGTTCGTCATCCCGTGTAAGCTTGGTAATTGTCTAATTGAGAAAGCTATGCTTGATTTAGGGGCATCAATCAATGTGATGCTCATTCGATGTTTCAGAGCCTAACCTTGGGGCCATTGAAAGATACTAAGGTTGTTATTCAACTCGCCAATCGAAGTACCTCATTTCTGGATGGGGTGGTTGAGAACGTGCTTGTTGAGGTAAATAATCTTATTTTCCCGACCGAATTTTATATATTAGATGTGCAAGGAGACACAACAAACTCCACACCTATTTTGTTGGGACGGCCGTTCATGAACACTTCCTAAACCAAAATAGATGTGCATGAGGGGACTCTCACCATGGAGTTTGAAGGTCAAATTGTGAAGTTTAATATATTCAAGTCCATGAAACACTCTGAAGTTGTACATGGTGTTTTCTCTATTGATTTCATTGACTTGCTTGGGAAAGATAGTGTTGATTTGAACAACAAGAAAGTTAGGAAGAGATTGGGTGAAAGGAAGGCAAAGGATGTGGAAAGAACAAGTTTGGGGATCCAAGAGGATCTGGGTGAAATTGACCCGGAAATTAAGTTGTCAGAAGACTGTAAGGAAGAGTGGGAGGCCCATAAGGAACCACGGGAATTGAATGAAGCACGGGAGGAAGGGACCGAGGAACCCTTTCCGGTAAATTGAAGTAAAAGATCATCCGCCGAGCCAACGACGTTAAACAAAGGCACTTGTCGGGAGGCACCCCGACGGTATCTTTAAATGTTTGCATTTTCAAATTCATAGTTAGATGCTCAATAAATGCCTTGTGGCATATTTGATGTTTTTGTTTAGAATTATGCAGGTATCAATCAGAATAATCAAAAGATAGCATGGAATGGGGGGTGAAGGAGACCAAAATGAAGGAAAAAGTTGTTGGAGATAAATCTCGGTCGAGACACACGAGGATTCTCGGCCAAGATGTCACAAAGGTAAAAATAGGTAAAATTGTTGTAAAAGTATCTCGGCCGAGACATACATTTATCTCGGCCGAGATTTAACAGAGCTCAAATTGGCCAAAAATCGCTGGAAGCCAATCTCGGCCGAGACGCCAAATCATCTCGGCCGAGATCAACTTGTCCAGAAAATTGGCCAAAATTGCTTGAGGCCAATCTCGGTCGAGACACCAAGTCATCTCGACCGAGATCATTTTGTCCAGAATGTGGGCAAAATTGTTGGGAAGCAATCTCGGCCGAGACACATACGCATCTCGGCCGAGATCCTCTGCTGAGCCAACCAAGCCTGAGACAAAAGAGCAGATCTCGGCCGAGACATAAATTTCAAAAATGCATCTCGGCCGAGATTCCGCGCGGGTATAAATACCCCTGCTCGGAACAGCAGGTCGTTCTTCTCTCCCTCCATACGCGATTTTACGCACGTACAAGCACACACACTCTCAAAATCGCCATTTTTACTCAATTTCTCCCTCTCATATTCACACCACACCTCATCCACATCACCACACACACTTCTATCCAAAAAAATTTGGATTTGGAGCAAGGTTGGAGTCGGGTCGAAAAGGGCGCGAAAAAGTTCATCTTCAAAATCTTTCGATTAAATCCGACAGGTAAGTACAGCTATTCCTTTCCCTTAGTCTTTATTTGATTATTATGAACTTTATTGTTAAGGTTAAGGGCAATTTTTGTGTTAGAATAGTTACTATATTGATATTGGTTATGCACAAGTTTGTTTTTGTGATTTTTTTGCCAATGTTGACTGGTTTTAAGTATTCTAATACTAAATTTGTAGTGGTAGCCTTTGTAACCGCATGATTGGTTGATGAGGGATGAGGATTAGTTTGAGAATCATTAAATTTGAAGTTGAAATTGATTTTGCCATATCACTGAGCACTTGACATGCATTCCTCCTTGTTATCCTTTTGAAGTTTGGTTTGATTACTATGCTTGATTATTAGGTTGATTAGTTGAATTTGTGTGAAGAGTAGGCACTTTTAGACTGTTGTTGATAATGAAAAGAAATTGACCTATTTTTGTTGAGCATTGGTAGAATTTTGTTGCAATAGGATAATGATTGGGAGTGTTTGCCATATATGCACATTGTATCATGTCAATTGAATCATCTAGATTGTAAGTTTGCTTGTGATATTCCATGTCAATTGAATATGAGTGATTGATATAGCTAACTTGACCTTCTATTTGATTAAAGTTGATGTTTAAATTGGTGATAAGTGTTTAATGTGGGAGATTTTGATGTGTGTAATGTGTGATTATTTGTAGGCATACAATGGCCCCACCCAAAAATACAAAGAACACAACTTAAGAAGGCACTTCTGGAAGACGGTTAACACAGAAAATCCAAAAAAGCCAAGTCAAAGGCAAGGAGAAAGTCGTTGAGCCCACTCCCGAGGCTCCCATGCCGGAAATTCCATCAACCACCACTGATAAGTCCACAAAGCCGATTGATTTTGACATCGTGCTGAGCACAGAGGACCAGAGAAAGAGATTTGATAAGTTGATTAGGAGGGGGGTGTCAGCCACCCGTTATGGTGATCCCAAGATTCTGGACACCATGGGAATCCAGCAAAATGTTCTTGAACTGTTAGACAAAGCAGGTATAGCCTAATGCCTAGCACCTCGCCCTACTTTCCTCAAATTCGTGCTAGAGTTTTTTAGCACCCTCGAAATCGAGGAGTCTCTTTCCTGCTCGACCAAGGTCCACCTTATCAAATTCCAACTTCTGAATGAAGAAAAGATACTGAGCCACGACAACCTGAAAAGTATATACGGCTTCAAAAGGCCAACCGTCAGCGATGAAAATGAGTTGAAAGAGTTTGACGTGCAACAATTCTGGGGGCAAATCACTACCGCCCTTGGAATAGTTGCACCCCAGGCCTACAACCCAAGGAGCTCCAGGTTGACTTTTATCAGAAGCCTGGTCGTGAAGTATCTGCAGAAGTTGTTGAGCTCCACCATATGTGGTAGGAAAGAGATCAGTTCTCCCCGATTGTACGAGATGGAGATCTTATGGGCTATTATGGACAGGAAGTTGAGGAATTTTCAGTGTGACCTGATATCGATCTTTCAGAAAATAGTCAAAGAATTGAGGACAGAATGGAAAAGAGAGACAAAGGTGTCCAACCCGATCTACTGTGGAGCTTTGATTACCCCCATACTCGAGCATTACAATGTACCCCTCCCAGAATACACACCCATCACCACTGACCATTATTTAGACTAGGAGGAGATGGAGAATATGAGAATTGCCATGCTCGGGTACCAAGAGGGAACATCGGGTCCGGCTGTCCCCTATGTCCTCCAGAATGTGGGACCGTACCTCCGTCTACCCAACCCCAGTCTTACCTACATCCAGCGCCTAGAGACAAGCATGCCAAACTTGGCGCTAAGCTCAGAAGCACATTTAAGAGAATCAAAGGAGCCGACTAGCGCCGAGTTAACACGCTATCATAGGGGGAAGAAGCCACGAACTGTGGCCAGGGAGATGAGTACGGGGACTGCAGAAGGGAGCAGTCAGCCCAGCAGGAAGAGACGGGCATCTGTGGTGCGGTCTCGGGCCGAGATTCGAGAGGAGCACAATGACCGGCTGAGCAGTTTAGAGTCGGGCATGCAGGACATCAAAGCTGACATCAGTGCACTTAGAGGAGATGTTCATCAACTGGGGGCGGAGATGAAGGAAATTAAAGAGAGTCAGAACAAGCTACTAGCCTTGTTCAAAAGCATCCAAGGATGCTTTACTGGCTCGAGCTCCCGAGACGTCAGGCCTTCGAAGTCACTGTGAGTAGAGCATCGAGAATGCCTTGCCCGTTTCTTCACAAACTTAGTTGAAAACTAAGTTTGGGGAGGGGGTGAGACATTCTTGGCCGCTCGAATTCCTGAACTCCCCTTCTGCCTCTTTTCTGATTCCTCATGACTATTGACTGCTTTGGATTGTATTATTAGCTCGTGTGCCTCTTTTCTGAAACTTGATCATTTTGGTTTGATGGCCTGTGTGCCGAGTAGATTTGACTGATTGTCTTTGGTAGCCTTCTTGAATGTGTTTTGTTAATTGTAATTGAATTTGGTGGGCATGTGGCCTTTGTTTATCTTTTAATTGATTTATGAGCATTACTGTTATTACTTTGATTTGGTATTTTGCACATTTAGGAATGATGGTTTTGTTTAATTTGTTTTTAGTAGAATGGGTTGAATAATATGGTTAATTTCGACGAGCACCAACTTGTACTCCTCTTTTTTCACAAACTTAGTTTGCAACTAAGTTTGGGGAGGGGTGGGATTCGTACAAGTTGGCAGCTCGAGAAAGCTATTGGATTAGTTTAGGAAGGAAAATTGTGGCGTTGATTAATGATGAAATTTTCTTTTCGAACAAATATTTTGAAAGAAGCACATGGTAGAGCATGATAGGCTTTTTGAAACGAAATTGAACATACACTCAAAACTTTTGATCAATTTTGCAGCCAACTGAGTCTTTGAGCCTAATGCATACTCCTATTTTTGGAGTAAATCAAATTTCCTTTCGGTGCGAAAATTCTTTGAATGTATGCAATTTCCTCTAGAACTTGCCCTAATTCTTTACCCTTGAATAAGTCGGTATGTGTGGTGACAATGAAAATGATTTTAGGCATTTCTTGGTTTAAGCCCTTTTCAAAAGCTGAAAACAATTCCTTGTGACAAAAAATGTACAAATTGCCTCTAGTTAGCCCTTTGAGCTTAAGATTTTTTGTTTGATACCTAACACTACAAGAAAATTTACCTTTCATTTAGCCTTTGAAACCCAAATGTACTATTGAGTATGAGGGAGGCAGTTGGAAGGTGGTTAGTTTAGAAATTGGGATTGAATTTGGGTAAACTAGTGGAAAACGAAGAAGGGTGAAAGGAAAAACATAAAATAGGCTAGAATCGAGAACATTAATCTCTCCATAATTTGTAACTAGTAAAAAGAAAAAAAAAATGAGCAAAGTCGGAAAAACCAGAAAAACAAAAGAAAGAGGAAGTGTATATACCAAACAACTTTTTTTAGTATTTCCTTTTTGAATTGGAGAGGTTAGTGAAAATCACATCATTTTGTGTTTACAATCCCTTGTTTAGAAAAGTCTTAAAAATATATTTATTGTGAGGATTGATAAGTATGGGAGATGTAGGCAGGAATAAGGTGAAGAAGTCGAACTTTAGGTTCGACTCGATTGGGAATTGAAAGAAGTGAGGTTGAGTGACCGTTGTTTGAGGGGTAGATGGGTAGTGCACGACTAATTTAGTCCATTTTATAGTCACTTTTACCTAAATTTTATCCCACCTTACCCCTAGCCAACATTACAACCCATATAAAGACCTAACTGATTCATTGTCACGCATGTCAAGTACAATTTCGTGTTCAAATGATTGGCAAGCCTATGGTAGGCGTTGTATGCATTTCAATGTGAGTGTAAACACCACCCTTTCTAATGCACTCGAGAGAGAGAGAGATACACTCACCCGGTGAGCATCTTAAGTTAAGAGTGTTATGTCTTGAGAGTAGTGGATCTAGTCTATGATATATGCTCACTTTGATCATGATCGCTTTATCTTTTTCATGAAAACTCTCTGAAATCAAATGCCACTAAACTCTTCCCTAAACACGTGTCCTTTTATCTTTCTCTTTATTGTTCGGGACGAACAAGTTCTAAGTTTGGGGAGATTTGGTACACGTGTCCTGTGCACGCACTTTAGGGCACTTTTAGTGTCATTTTAGTGTCAATAATGTGCACAATCAAGTGTATTTAGTGCTTTTGTATTCTCATGGGAAAAATAATGTGTTTGTGGTGTTTATGTGTTAAAACATATGCAAAAGGATCGAAAAAGGACATCAAACGATCGCGGAGTCAAAGAATCAGTCGAGGCAACAAGGGACAGGGCTGAAGGATTGATCTCGGCCGAGACAGGACACAAATCTCGGCCGAGATACCTCTCCAGGGAAATCCTGGAATCTTGAGAGGCTGAAGATCTCGGCCGAGACGGATATTGCATCTCGGCCGAGATACCTCTCCAAGGAAAAGTAAAAAATTCAAGAGAAGAAGATCTCGGCCGAGATGCAACCCAATCTCGGCCGAGATAATCCTAACCCTAAAAAGCCCTAAATTTCCCTTTTTACGTCTCAGCCGAAATGCAACCCAATCTCGGCCGAGATCATCCCTCAGTTTGTAATTTGAAAAAGCCCTTTTTTACGTCTCGGCCGAGACACACTTGCTTCTCGGCCAAGATTCCTTGCCCTGTTTTAAATTTCTGAACACGATTTTACCTTAAACTGAAGTAACAACTCTTCCCCTGTATATATATCCTCCCTTTCGAAATTAACCTATCTTGGGACATTGAAAAACATATTTTCCAGCCTCCATCATCCTTAAGAGCTACATTAGGAAGAAGATTGAAGGCTTTTCATTCCTTCTACCCAAGTTCTTGGTTTCTTCTACAATTTTATCATGTCTTATTATATTTTCTTTAATTTACTGATTGTATTAGGCGTAATGGGTGGCTAGCACCCTTATTTCAGCCATTGATCATTAGTTGAACATTGGATTGAGAATATTTATGTAATTTCTACTGTTGTTAATCGATTGGATTATATCTTTGGAATTTTCTATGTTATTTGGGATTATTGATTCACACTTATGAATTGGATTGTGGTTTAATCATCCATTTGAATATTTGTTAGTGTGTTGCTAGAATTGAGTTTATAATCCGTAATTGTTATGAATTCGATTCCCGGGTAGTAAACAATAGATTCATTTTATTGGGGATAACATAGATTCCCGAGCTTATGAGTTCTATGTCGAATCTACTCCATTGTCTTAAGTCGTAAAGCACTCGACTATTGATTCTTAAAGAACTTGTTTTAGGATTTGATAAGTTGAGTAGGATTAATTGAAGAGCTTTTTTTGATTAATCATACTTAAGAGACAATTAGATTGATAGAGCTTGTTATCAATCTTGGAGTAGGAGTTCCATGGCTAACTAGTTGATTAATGACATTAATTACATAGATTGTTTGAAACAAGGGGATACTTGATCAAGGGTTGAATACTTTAATCATACTTTCAAAATCCAAAAATCAATCTATCTATCTTGCTATCTTTTGTTAATTGAATCTAAAGCTTAGTTGATCATAGTTAAATAGTTGTGCCTATTAGTTATTGATAGTTTATAGTTTGACAAACAAAACCCCCCACCTTTATTGCTTTCGTTGTTTTTGCTTTTGTTCTTATTTGAATTTTACAACTGCTTGACATATTAAAATAATATTAGACTGTCGTTCCTCGTGGGATCGACCCTTACTTATCGCTCTACTGGTTAGAGTTTCAGGTTACGATTTTGTATATATATATATATATACATATATATACATATATATATATATATACTAATTTAATTTGTTGCGACATTTGACACGTACCAAAAGGCTGAAAGAGTAGAAGGACGGTTTACAGTCCTTGAAGGATGAATTCTCCCTACTGCGCTAGGAGAAAGCCGAGGACAGAATAATATTGTTCAATATCCTAAACATAGTGAAAGCACGTATTGGATCGATATTGATGATGTCAAAAAAGGGGAAGAGGAGGCAAGGGAAATACGTGATGAGCAATAAAAAAGAGAACATCAAGAGCGGTTTATTGCTGCTCAAAGAAGACAAGAACAGGAAACCAACACTAGATTACATCAATGGAAAACTCACGAACTTCGAGATTTTAAAAGATCTTTGCAGGAGTCGGAAGTAAGAGTACGACATATCCTTGACAAGGAGGAAGCTGAACTCCACAAGATCTATCTTGCTAATGGGATAGTCCATGACCCACGTGTTCACAGAAAGCGACCTGCCACCTCAAGTGTAAGAAAGCATGATGCCCCTCCCAATCTGTTAGTGAAAACAACTCTCGAACACCACAACACCAAAGAATCTGGAAATTGTACAAAGAAAACACTTCGAATTCACACATACGCAGAACAGGAAATAGAAATGGATCAAACACAGTTTTAACATGGTTCTTTCAAGATGAACTACATCCACGGAGGCAAGGCACACCTCAATCCACTAAGAACTTCAATCAATTACAGAGAAACAGCTCAAGAAATGAAATGCCCAATTCTGAATGCAAATTAGGGCACGAACACTCAATCTCTAAATATTCTCTCTAATCTAAAGTACAGGAGATAATGCTGCGTAGTTATGTTTTCCTCAATGAGAGCTTTACAATGATATATGGATTGAAGCTCGAATGCAACTGGATAGGAAGTTATAACTGCAAGAAGTTACGCTGAGCTACAGGACAAATGTGACAGTTTTGCTTCGTCACTAACTGCAACTGCTTCGTCACAAACGACAGTTACACCACCTAACTCGAACCCGGTTTGCTCATGACCATTCTGTCTTCTTGATGATAAATCCTGGTTTAAATCGGCGGTTCTCCACTCCCTAACTCCGGTTCCACATTCCCAACACACCATATTACAAAGTATAGGCTCACTTGATGAAATTGAACATCACCTCACAAATCTCCACCTCAATGAATCATGTGTGCCTCTTCCTGCCTCACCACTGCCTTGTCTGTCAATGCTCTTCATGACATTGCTCAAGCTGCAGCAGGCTCGAGCAATGCTCCACTTTGTTCCCAGGTACACCCTTAGTAAGAAAATCAGCAGGGTTATGCAATGTGTGTACCTTCTTCACTTCCACAGAACCAGAATCAATGATATCCCTAGCAAAATGCAACCTAACATCAATGTGCTTTGACCTTTCATGAAATGCTTGATGTTTCACAAGGTGTAGAGCACTTTGATTATCACAGTAAATCGCCACACACTTTTGCTTGATGTCCAAATCTCTCAAAATTCCTTTAAGACAGATTGCTTCTTTGATGGCTTCAGTAAGAGAAATATATCCTGCTTCTGTGGTTGAAAGTGCTACAACTGATTGTTGTACACTCCTCCAGCTGATGGCTGTTCCAAATAAGGTGAACACAAATCCAGAAATAGATTTCCTAGTGTCTATGTTTGCTGCAAAATCAGAATCAACAAACCCCTCCAATGCAACAGTGCTTCCATTCACTTTCTTCTCAAACTTCAGTGACAAGTTCACTGAACCCTTCAAATACCTCATCACATGCTTCAAAGCTTCCCAATGTTCAACACCTGGGTTTGACATGAACCTGCTCACTAAAGAAATAGCATAGGCCAAGTCAGGCCTACTACAAATCATCCCATACATGAGACTTCCAACTCCACTTGCATAAGGAATATTGCTCATATGTATGACTCCTCTTCAGTCTTTGGGCATTGTTCTTTGGTGAGTTTCTTCTGCAGATTAACTGGAGTGGATAGAGGTTTGGATTCATGCATGTGGAACCTCTCCAAAACCTTCTGTAGATATTGCCTTTGAGATAACCAAAGAACTCCAGCTTCTCTTTTCCTCAGAATGTCCATACCCAAAATCTTTTTGGCATCTCCAAGATCTTTCATGTCAAATTCAGTGTTAAGTCTGTCCTTCAGCCATTGTACACTCTTCTTGTTCTTGCTGGCAATCAGCATATCATCCACATACAAAAGAAGGAAGACTTTATCTTGCTTTGAACACTTGTTGAAGTAAACACAACTATCATAAAGACTTCTTACAAAGCCAACACTGATCATGAAGTCATTGAACCTCTTATTCCACTGTCTTGGACTTTGTTTGAGTCCATATAGTGACTTCTTCAGCAAACAAACTTTATCTTCTTGTTCAGGAACAACAAAGCCTTCTGGCTGTTTCATATATATCTTCTCATTGAGTTCTCCATGTAAGAATGCTGTCTTTACATCCAGTTGTTGTAATTCCATGTCCTCTTGTGTAACTTTTGATAAAAGCAACCTGATTGAGCAATGCTTTACCACTGGAGAGAAAACTTCATTAAAATCAATTCCTTCTCTTTGTGTAAAGCCCCTAGCCACCAATCTTGCTTTAAACCTCACCTGTTTGGATCCTGCAGTCTCTAGTTTCTTCTTGTATATCCATTTAGAGCTTACAAGTTTCTGACCTCTTGGTTTATCCACCAATATCCAGGTCTCATTCTTTTCCAAGGACTCCATCTCTTCAATCATTGCCTGTATCCAGTGTTCACCTTCTTCACAGTCTAGTGCTTCTTTAAAACTACTAGGCTCTTGTGATTCCAGGTCTTCAGCAACACTTAAGGCATAGTAAACACTCCCTGCTTGACCATAGAAATCAGGTCTATTGATTGTTCTTCTAGGCCTGTCCCTTCCAATGTTGTATTCTCTAACATTTTGTGAAGGTCCAGTTTGTTCTTCTTCTTCTTCAGATGATGAATCACTATTTTGTAGATTTTCTTGTGGTTGAGGTGTGTGATCATCTTCAGCAGGATGCTCCACCTGAATTGATATCTCTTCTGTCTCTTTAGCACCATCAAATTCTTCCTTAGAGCCTGTAGAAGTGTAAGCCATCACATTCTCATTAAACTTTACATCTCTACTTGTGATTATCTTCTGATTTCCCTTCTCTAGACACCACAATCTGTAGCCCTTTATTCCATCTGGATATCCAAGAAATACACATCTTAGAGCTCTTGCATCTAACTTGTCTTGCTTGACATGGACAAAAGCAAGACAACCAAACACCCTTAAACCTTCATAACTTGGTTTCTGTCCACTCCACACCTCTTCAGGTGTTTTGAACCCAATCACTGATGAGGGTGACCTGTTAATGAGATAACATGCTGTAGCAATGGTTTCACCCTAAAATACCTTTGGCAACCCAGCGTCCAACAGCATACACCTTGCTCTTTCAAGAAGAGTCCTGTTAAGCCTCTCAGCAACCCCATTCTGTTGAGGATTCATTGGGACAGTCCTATGTCTCTTGATTCCTCTTTCTTCGCAGAAGTTAGTGAACTCAGTAGAGAGGTATTCCAATCCATTATCAGTCCTAAGGTGCTTCAGCTTCTTCCCTTTGACATTTTCCAGTTGAATCAACCATGTTTTAAACTTATGAAAAGCATCACTCTTATTCTTCATTAACATGATCCACACCTTTCTACTGTAATCATCAATCAAAGACATGAAATACCTTGCTCCACCATGAGTCTCTGTCCTTGCAGGACCCCATATGTCAGAGTGGACATAATCTAATGGCTCTTGAGTTGTGTGAACACCCTTTCCATAGGGCAGCTTCTTGGACTTGCCCAAAGCACACTGATCACAGAACTCCAGGTTTTGGTTTCCCATGTTTCCAATTACACCACTTCTTGACAACTCCTTCAACCCTTTCTCTCCTATGTGTCCAAGCCTCTTGTGCCATTTAACAAGCTCAGAGCTGCTCAAGACCATATCAACACTCCCAACAACAGGTGAACCAATCAAGATAAACAACCCATTATGCTGTCTACCTTTAATCACCACTTTACCATGTTTAGTGATATGCAAGAAGCCATCCACTGAGCTAAACTGACAACCACTAGTTACCAAAGAACCAAGAGATAGAAGATTTCTTTTAAGGCCAGGAACATATCTTACATTAGAGATGATTCTGACCACACCATCAAACATCCTTATGCTCACTGATCCAATTCCTTTGACCTTGCATGATTGGTCATTGCCCAGGAGAACATTTCCACCATCTTCTCTCTTCAGTTCATCAAACCATGACTGGTGTGGACACATATGAAAGGAGCAGCCTATGTCCAAGACCCATTCCTTCACCATTCTTGATTCAGTAACATTTAATACCTCTGGAGGATCTTCTTGAAGGTCAATGGCAGCAGCTTCTGCCCCTTGGTTTCCTCCTTTCTTGTTTCTTTTAGGACAATCCTTCTTCAAGTGACCAAGCTGCTTGCACTTGAAGCATTTCCTCTTCTCAACCCATTCACTTCCCTTCTTTGGATTAGAATCTCCTGCTTTGAAGTCCTTAGAATTCTGTCCCTTCTTCCCTTGCCAAGGTTTCTTGAATTTAACATTCAAAACTTCTCCAGATTGCACCATGCCTTTATCATCTTGAGTCTGGAAGCATTTAGACCTCAGAGCCTTCACTATCCCATCATAGGATAGCTGCTCATCTCTCCCATACATCAAGGCATCCTTAAAGCTTTCCATGGATTTTGGAAGAATGTTTAACACCATCAATGCTTTATCATCCTCCTCCATTTTCACATCCAGGTCTTCCAATTCCTCAACCATCTTAATAAACTCATCAAGTTGGTCAGAAATTACCTTATCTTCAGTGATCTTGAAGGCCAACATCTTCTGCTTTAAGAACAGCTTGTTGGAAACTGACTTAGATTGATACAACTCCTCCAACCTCTTCCATGCTTCTAAGGAACTCTTGCATCTTGAGACCTCTCTTAGCGGTTTATCACCCAAACACAGAAAGATAAGACTGAGGGCTTTCTTATCCACGGATCCAAACTTGGGTTTCTCACTTTCTTCCCAAGAGTCAAGAGGTATCAAAGCAAGATCAAGGCCATTGTGAACCAAAACTGCATTCATCTTGATCTTCCACAGTGTGAAGTCATTTCTCCTTGTAAACTTCTCAAAGTCCATCTTCATACCAGCCATTCCTTCCCTTCTTCAAGCTGTGAGAGTTGATTCCCACAGACGGCGCCACTTGTTAGTGAAAATAACTCTTGAACACACAACACCAAAGAACTTGAGAAACGTATGAAGAAACTCTTTCTGTTCGGCCAGAGTTGTGGCCAAATGAAGCTCACGCAGAACAGGAATCAAAAATGAATCAAACACAGTTTTAACGTGGTTCGTTCAAGATGAACTACATCCACGGAGGCAAGGCACACCTCAATCCACTAAGAACTTCAATCAATTACAGAGAATAAGCTCAAGAAATGAAATGCCCAAATTCTGATGCAAATTAGGGCACGAACACTCAATCTCTAAATACTCTCTCTAATCTAAAATACAGGAGATAATGCGATCGTAGTTGTGTTCTCCTCAATGAGAGCTTTACAATGATATATGAATCGAAGCTCGAATGCAACTGAACAGGAAGTTATAACTGCAAGAAGCTAAGCTGAGCTACCGGACAAATGTGACGGTTTTCTTCGTCACTAACTGCAACTGCTTCGTCACAAACGACGGTTATCCCAAACTAACTCGAACCCGGTTTGTTCTGACCAGTTTGTCTTCTTGATGCTAAAACCCGATTTAAACCGCCGGTTCTTCACTCCCTAACTCCGGTTCCACATTCCCAACACACCATATTACAAAGTATAGGCTCACTTGATGAAATTGAACATCCCCTCACAGGAGACAAGTCTAAAACCTTATATTGACTATCCAATAACATGGGGACACGTCACCTGACAAAAAGCAAAAGCAACGCTGAACACTGACACCAAGCAGCAACCACTCTGACCAACTCCCTCTGAGAAAGGACAAACGACTATTTGTCGTACAAGGAGCATTAAATGTTAACGGGGTTATTTCTCTCTCTTCAACGAGAAAGAATCCCAACTGCTATAAATAGAAGGGATAGAAGACTTATTAGAGACTACCGAAACTCAAGCATTCAAAATTATTAAGAACTCAACATTCTTATTCAAAGCATACACTCTGATAAATGAAGATCCAAAGCAGCAACAACTCTCAAATCAAGCTAGCTCTCAAGCTTTACTTCGGTCATAATCCTTCTCAAATCAGGAAGCTTGCCCACATCTCAACTGTATCCAAGTTTATTAGCAGCTACCAGAAGTTGAAGAAAAACTTTCATTAAACCAATCTTACAAAAGATTTTTGAAACGAGGAGTCTTCGTTTGAATCATGTATTCAAAGCCGACTTATTTTTCGAGGAACGTGTGTACAATAGAGGAGTACCATTGTGAGAATAGGCAAAAACTATTGTAAGGAGCTAAGTTGGACTTGGACTTCGGAGTAGCTAAGTTATATTGTGCGTAAACTTCTTAGTGAATTTTCCCACTGTGTGAGGGACGAGTGGACATAGAAGGATTATCCTCACCTTAGAACCACTATAAATATTATGTTTATTTTCATATTGCTTTTATTATTGTTGTTGGCATATTACATATCTACTGTGTAGATTTGTAAGAAAATATTTAATCGTATTTTGTTGCACGTAAAAATCCCTTGAACATTGCTTACTGTAAGTTACTTAAGCTCAATCTGATTTGTGCCTACTGCCTAAGTAAGCTTACTGTAAATGTTCCAAAGCTAGGTTCAATCTGACTAAATGTTTTTCTTACTCATGTGATTAAAGACTGCAGGACTTTCGCCAATTGGAGTTAAGAACTAATTATGACGAAGAATCAAGGAGCCAAAAACATCTAAAAATGAAAACTAGATTGAAGCAGGATTAGATGGTATGACGAGCGATTTGTGAGCAGAGATGAAGAGGGATAGAGAGAGATGAGATATCGAGCTTGATAAGAGGAGAGGGCTCTTTAATCGATCATCCTGATTGGAGCAGGATTAGATGGTATGACGAGCGAGCAGCAGCAGTTTGCAATGTCGAGGTGGAGGAGCACGGTTAGAGAAGGGAGGATTCCTTCTTTGCCATTTACTGATATCCTCTCTTGCTTTTCTGTTTAAATCTTTCTTTCTTTTTCAACAACCACCTAACTAATACCACGTTTCTACAAAAATATCCTATTAACTGTGTAAAAGGACCTTTTACACTAAGGTGTCCTAATTAGTGCATTCTAAGACCATGTTTATCAACAACCCAACTTATTAATAAAATATTCATTTCTCTCTAATCTACCTACATAATCTACCCCACAATCTAAAAAATACATATTTATACTTTATCAACAACCCAACACAACCCAATATTTTAATAAATATTAATTTTTTTGTCCAAATATATAACTTATTTCCAAATAAAATTAATATTTTTGTTACGTTTTAATAATTGCATATTATTTTTAGCGCTTTTTCTAATATATTGCAATTTATTTTAAATTCACAATTACAATAAGGTAATTTTTTTCATGCACTTAAAATAACATGTGAACACAATAATTAATTAAAATTGCAAAAGTTGAATTACGAAATTGAAAAAAATGAATTAAGTTACAGATACATGTGAGAAAAGAGATCACATTAGGCTCTATTTATAAAGTGAAACAAATAAAGAGCTTCAAATTTAAATTCAAAATATGTCAACATTAGGCCTTACTTGTAGAGGAAACAAAAATAAGAATTTCAATAATTTATTTTAAAATAAAAATTATGTCATTTATTTATCATTAAAACTATATCTAATAAATAATTTAATACAACGAATGAGGTGTTGATATGTGACAGGTTATGAAATGAGATTAAGTTGTGAAATGAGTTAGTTGACCAACCCAAACCACAATCAGTCATGCTTCCTTTTCTCATTTTCAATTTTTTTTTCTTTGTCATTTCTTACGACCTCAATCTGAGGTTGTTGATAATCCTAGCATAATATACTACTACAAAAAAGCTAAATGACTACACTAAAAAGACAACGGTTTTCTGAAAAATCGTTGTCTTTCTATGCACAACCGTTGTCATTGTAGAAACCGTAGTGGTTCTGAAAATATTTTTCGCTAAAAGACAACGGTTTTTCAGAACCGTTGTTGTTTAACTGTTGTCGAATTATCTTTTTCTGCTTGACGACAACGGTTGTTACTTCTGTTGTTGAAATATCGTTGTCTATATACTTATTTATTAGATAACATAAAAGAATTACTTTTATGTGATCAACGACAACAGTTAAGCCAGACGTTGTTGATTGAACGTTATCATTACCCATTCTTTTATTAATTTTTATAAATACGGACTTTCATTTTTTATTTCATAATTTCATTTCGTCAACCCTAGAATTGTCGCGACCTTTTGCTTCACCACTGCACACGCACTCTCCGTCGATCATCGTCGGCGTAATCTCTCGTGGACATGGCATCCGGCGCAATCTCGCGTGGACGTGGCCGCCAGATTATTCTCACAATCTCCAGTGGACACCACTGCTGCTCGCAATACATCATTCAGATCTCGAAATCTCACATCGAAAAATGGATAGGACATGAATTTTTTTTGCATCCATAATTGCAGACATGTTTACAATTTTGCTTTCAAATAAATTTAGAGATTTTCCGCAATAATTTCATTGTTTATCACTACCACAGATCCGGTATTCTATCTATGAGTTCCTTTATTTCAAAAATTTCATGTTTTCCTTTTCCTTTCTGGTTTATGCTTTGTTTGATTTTGTTTTATGAATATATATACATATATATATATATATATATATATATATATTTTGGATGAACATCTTAAAAGGCTTTCTTGCGTCTGTGTTTCTCATCGGTGAATGTATTTAGACTTTCTCTTTATATAATATAATGATCTTGGTAATGGTAACAACAGTTTTTCCATAATGAAATGCTAGAAAATTGTTGCTTTAGATGTTCAAATATTTAATCTAGAGTCGATCTGGACTTGCAATTTAGGGGATATTAGGTGATTTGAGAAAGAAATTGAGAGGCTTTTTTTTTTAAATTATTATTATGTTTGATGTCATTTTGGATTTAAAAGTCAAGCCACCAATATGAAAGGTTGTCTCTTTGTAGAGTATAATAAGAACAGTTTAGAAATTTTAGATAGGGTACTAATATGTTATGTACATCTATTGGAAGACTCAGGTACTATCTGTGCCTTCAATTTGTTTATCTTTATTTGGTTGAACATAAGGTATATTTCTAGGATATGATGCAATTTAATTGGCCTTGGACTTTATGGACAAGTTTGAGCATCCCAAGAAAAGCTACTCTGATTATGACTAATCCCTCTGTCCCACCTTATCTTGCACACTTTCTTTAAACGGTGGTCCCACCTTATCTGGCACAACCTAAAAGATGAAAGTTATAACATAATTTTCACCCTCAAAATGTCCACCATCAATCTCCATCCTCAATCCACCTTTGCAAAGTCAACAAACAATCAAAAAATAACGTTTCTTAATATCCGTGCCGACCTCCACTGTGCAAGATAAGTCGGGACGGAGGGAGTATTTCTTAATACCTGAATTCTTAGTAGTGCTTGGTAAAATTAGATTTTATGTCTTAAACTATAGGAGCAGATTGCAACTTCATACTGATAATGAGATATTGCAATCTGCTTATCAAAGTATAGACATATTAGCAAAGGAGCATTCCTACCAAGTACGCAGATTAAATAGGTGTACTAGGACTTCTTTGGATATAAAGTCCAGAGCCAACTGAGTTGCACCTTTTAACTAACCAAGATCATTATATTTTATCTAATAATCCATGCACATTTTATTTCTTTTGTATGTGCATGGATTATTAGATAAAATGGTTTGACATGGTGTTTCGAAGCTTCTTTCTTGTGAGATTTAGATTGGAAAATAATAAATAAAAGACTATTAGAGAGATTTAGTTTTTATTCTTGTTTTCCTTGAAAAAACACTTGAGAAATATGAGGAAGATAATTTGACTGTTGGTACAAGCCAATACTAGATGATCAGTTGCTCCCCGCCTTAGTCTCCAATTTCAACCTTTATCTGTTTACAATTTTATTTATTTATTTATATTTTCTGAACCAATATGTTTACAAATTTTAAAATTTGTATATCCGTCATTAATTCTGAATTTGGAATCGTTTTCAATAATTATAATGTCATATTGAGCAGGGCATGCAACTATTGATAGAATTGTAAATGAGTTGAGTTGACTTGAGACAAATGTACTATTGTTCAAATTACTTTAAAATATTATCAAGTTGATATTGTTATGTTTGAACTTGTTTAATTGTTATCCAATCAAGCTTCAACGAGTTTTAGTCGAGCTCAAGTAATTTGACATTTTTACACTTGTTTTAATATTTTTAACTTATCGAGCTTGGGCTTTATCAATCATGAAAGTATTTTAGACTTGTTTAATATATTTAATATATTTTTTTAAAAATGACCTTGAATTCAGTATCGAATTATTTGGTTTTATTGTTAGCAGCTTTATGTCTCGTATACCACTGCAGTATGGTTCTGAATTTCATTTAAAAGTAAAACTTCTTTCTAAATGAAGTGTCAGTTCAGTTATCTCCTTCTATTTTTCCCTCAATTCTTTAATCTCAGCTTATTTAAACATTTCTATAGTATGTCACATTTTACTGTTGTATAACTTAATCTAATCTCTCTCTCTCTCTCTCTCTCTCTCTCTCTCTAAATCGCTCCCTTTATAAATCAATAGTATTTATTTGATGCAGAGATCAACAGAATGTGGACTTCAAGAAGATCGATGCTCAAGTTCATCTGTTCATGTCAGCAGCTCCAGGTACAGATTAAGTGCTTCTCTAAATTTCTTCTCATTTTTATTTTTTTCTTTTTTTGCATCAGGCTCAAGTGAATTTCAAGAACTCCCCGTTTAAGGGACTAGGGATGTAAATGGGTCGGGTAGGGTACGGGTATGCTTCCCCCATACCCTACCCTATTTGATTCGGGTACGTGTACGGGTAATACCCGTCGGGTAATCGGGTTACCCGCGGGTAATCGGGTTACCCGATTGATATATAAAAATATTATAAATAATATGTAATATGTATATATACCATACATAATGTGATACAGTAAATCAAATATAACATATATAATATGTAAATGTTACATTATATGTTATTTTATATATTAAATCATATATTATAAACATAATATATTAAATATAATGATAATTATATAATATATAACATGTAAAATAATACATAAGTATGTAATCGGGTAGGCGGGTAGGGTAATCGGGTAGGGTAAACGGGTAATATGCTAAACCCATACCCTACCCTACCCGATGGCAAAAATATCGGGTTCGGCCGATACCCGACCCTATTAACCCTACCCGACGGGTAAAATTGACATCCCTTAAAGGGACCGATTTGTGCACCATGTTCAATTTCAAGTACGGTCTTTTCAACATCTTCCTCTTTTGCATGTCTATCTTCGTATTTGCTTCCTTGTTTGTCCGTCATGTAGCATGGGGTGTCACCAAGACCATTATCTTCCAAGATAGTTGTAATATTTGTTGTTGCATTGCCTTCATCTAGCACTATTTTCCTTGCTGAGCTAGCTGCATGATCTTGTCTTTGAATACAAAGCAGTCTTCTATTGAATGCCCCACCAACCGATGATACTTGCAATACTTTGGGTCAGCAGTCCACCTAGCTTCTTCTGGTCGCTTCATTTCAGGTAATTCAATGAGATTTGCTTCTGTCAAGTCATCGAATATCCCAGAGACATCGGAGTCCAAGAATGGGTATTGTTTTAATTGCATCTCCTTCAGAGTGAACTTTCTTTGCCCCCGGTCTTGAGAGATGTCTTTTCCTTTGCTAGTCTTATTGTCTTCTTTTCGGCCAAACTTGACAGGCATCGCAGCTACCGTCATGGAATCTTGGTTTGCAAGTGTGGTAAAGGGTTTTCCCCCTCTATTCCAATCTTGTCTTTCTTTGAATTTTAGGAAGTCAAGGGTCGGTGGTCCTTCAACTCCACTTGCAGCCATACTTAGCTCCATATCATGGGCTCGAGTAGCTAACTCTCCGAATGTGTGCGGTCGAATTCCATGGAGGATATAACGAAGACCCCACTGCATCCCTTGTATGCACATCTCAATCGCAGAAGCTTCAAACATACGATCTTTGCAATTGAGGCTCAGATTCCTCCATCGGTTAATGTAGTCAACTACAGCCTCCTCTTTCCATTGGCGCGTATTGGTCAGTTCAATCATGCCGACGGTCCTCCGAGTGTTGTAGAAGCGATTGAGGAACTCTTGCTCTAGTTGATCCCAACTATCAATTGAGCTTGCATCCAGATTAGTGTACCAATCGAACGCGTTGCCTTTGAGTGATCTAACAAACTGCTTCACCACGTGGTCACCATAAGTTCCAGCATCGTTGCACGTCTCAATGAAGTGCGCCACATGTTGTTTGGGATTGCCCTTGCCATCAAACTGTTGGAACTTAGGTGGCTGGTAACCCATCGGCATTTTCAAATTGTCAATTCGTTGCGTATATGGCTTTGTATAGGTGAAAGAGGACTTCGAGTTTCCATCTAACTTCTCCTTGATCGTTCCCCTAATAAGCTCCTTGAGTTGGTCAATGGGGATCAAACCTTCAGCAGACACTTGGATCTCTTTTAAAGACTTTTCTTTGTGAGTAGAATCTCGCCTTTCAGATGTTTCAACTTCGCCTTCATCCTCAGTTGGTTCTTTTCCAGGAGCACGACTTGTATCAGCATGGTCAATTTTGCTCGTCAACTTTTCAATCTTAGAATCTTGTTCTTGGATATGTCTTGTAAGTTCTCCAATAACCTTAGTCAAACTTGCAAGTTGTTCTTCAAGATTTGAAGCGTTTGTGGTCATGACTTGAGCTACTTCTGAACTTGATGAAGAACGAGGAGTAGAGCACGCAGAGTCATCTTCCTCGGTGTTAGCGGCGAGCTGCTTCGGATCCTTCTCAACAGCTTCAAGAGATGACGATTGTGATTGAAGTGTCTTGGACATGCTCCTTGTGATGACCCCAACACTAGTACTTGGAGCACTTGAAGATTTTGAGGAATTTATCTTGACCATCAGAACCTTTTGAGTGGCCATTGCTAAACTTCGAGGGTCTTCGTCAAAGAGAGAGATGAGAGGTAGAGACTGTCCCACTGGGCGTGCCAAATTTGTAACAACAAATTCGTGTATAAAATGTATAAACACGAAAAGATGTACAAAATAAATTTATTTGGATCAAAGAGTAAAATTTACAACTTGTGAGTTCCTATCTCTATTTTTCCTCTGATTCTTCTCTCCATATATGTCTTCAAATTTGTTGATTTGAACAATGCTAATCCAAAGCTTGTAAGCTTAATTTTGGATTAAACGCTGTTTGTTGCCGATTTTCTCCAAGAACGTCGAAATTCCTTTCTACCGGAATTCATCGCTTGATTCTTGATTATTCGATGCACTTTAGACTTTTGATCCGCACCGAATATGAGTTCTTCATTTTATAACGTTAACTTCAAGGATTGGAGTAAAATCCTGAATCAAACGTTATCATGTATTGACTTTGTAACACCGGATTTTGGCTTTGTACCGTCGGGTTGGCTTTGTACCGCCGGATTTTAGCTTTGTACATCCTGAGTCTCAAGATTGGTTTTGTACCACCTTTTTTGAGCTTGTGTTATTGTGATTTTTGCTGGAGAATGAAGCTCTATTTATAGTGGTAGGATGGAGAAAACCCTAATGGGCTTGAGTTTGAACGGAGTGATATGATTGGTCCTTCATAATATCATTATCCATAAGATAATTCTTAAATTAATGGTATTTAATTTAATAATTATTGCAACAACTTGACACATGGAGCATTCTAATTGGTCCAGCATGACTTGATGTTTATCCTCATCTTCTTAGATAATTACTATATTAATTTAATTTAATTTAGTAATATATGCATCATCTTGACATGTGGCGGCTTTCAATTGGCCAATAAAATATAAATTAATCACCAATTAAATCGATTATTTAACTTATGTATTCTTATTCTAAAATTAAACTATAAAGTGATCTAGTAATGGCTTATTGGAAGAGATTAGGGGTTGAGAGGAGGCCTTAAAACTTAAAGTATTTTCCACACCACATATATTATTAGTATTATTGTGTTGATTTATTGTGATTAATAATTTTGCTAGGGTTTGATACACCAATCTCTCTTTATTTTTCATGTACAATATTTCAATATGTGTGGTTAAGTTGAAAAGCGAGCAATCATATCATTCATTATTGGTTAAAAGTTAGAATTTGGAATGTAATGTAGTCTTGTATTTAATTATTTTGTAGATGAAAAAGCCACGGACACTAGATTGTTTCTTTGAGAGAAAGAATGGAGATACTTGAGCATCTCAGTCTAATCCATCTATAGATAATGATGAAACTTGTCCTGCAAAATCTTTAAGGGTAGAAATCAATGAGATATTTGATACTCAAGCATTAGAATGTGATCCAGGATTACGGCCGCCAATATGGGAGTATCCTATTGAAAAACGTGATGAAGTTAGGAGGGCATATATCAAAGCTGGACCATACCAACATATACTTTCAACCTATCCAAGGTCTAGAGAAAAACATTCTCGCAGTTTTCAAGCCTCGTGGTTTAAGTTATTCCCATCATGGTTGGAGTATTCTCCGAGGATAGATGCTGCATTTTGTCTGCCATGTTTTTTGTTTCATACCAAAGGTGGTCCTTCTGGATTAGACGCATTTACAATCAATGGATTCCGGTCATGGAAGAAGGTTAGGGATGGCCTTAGATGTTCTTTTTTGGCACACATTGGGAAAGAACTAACTTCACCTCATCGAGATGCTGAGAGAGCATGTGCAGATTTAATGAACCAACAAACACATATTGCTCACGCTATTGAAAGAAGGGCTTCCCAAGAACGTGTTGAAAATAGACTCCGTGTGAAAGCTTCAATCGAGACTATTAGATGGCTTGCATTTCAAGGATGTTCTTTTAGAGGGCATGATGAGTCTATAACATCAGCTAATCGAGGAAATTTTCTAGAATTGTTAAGCTTCATATCTTCTTACAATGACAAAGTAAAGGAAGTTGTGGATAAAGCTCCAAAAAATGCAACATACAGGTGCCCAAATGTTCAAAAGGAAATTCTACAGGTTATGGCTACTAAAGTCAAGAATGTTATTCGTGAAGAAATTGGTGATGCCAAATTTTGTATCATCGTTGATGAAGCTAGGGATGAATCAAAGAAGGAGCAAATGTCCATTGTCTTGAGATTTGTGGATAAAGATGGATGTGTACAAGAACGCTTCTTTGGACTTGTTCATGTTAGAGACACCAATGCATCAACTTTGAAAGAATGTATCATTTCTGTCTTATCTCGGCATGATCTTGATGTTAAAAAAATTCGGGGACAAGGTTATGATGGTGCAAGTAACATGCGTGGAGAATGGAAAGGATTGCAAACTTTAATTTTAGGTGAATGTTCATATGCTTATTATATTCATTGTTTTGCACATCGCTTGCAATTGGCACTAGTTGCTGCATCAAGGGAAATCATTCCTGTCCATCAATTTTTCACCAAGTTGAACTTCATTATTAATATGGTTGGTGCCTCATGTAAGCATAATGATCAGCTAAAAGAAGCTCATGCCTCAGATATTGAATATTTAATAAGTATTGGTGAGCTTGAAACTGGGAAAGGGCTTAATCAAATTGGTTCTTTACAAAGGCCAGGTGACACTCATTGGAGTTCTCATTTGAAATCTATATCCAGCTTGATAAAGATGTTTGCTTCATGTAAAGTTCTAATCAATGTTATTGATGATGGAAATACCTCTGCTCAACGCGCGGATGCAGATGCAGCTTATGAGGCACTAACTTCTTTTGAATTTATTTTCATTCTACATCTCATGAGAAAGATTTTGGAGATTTCTAATATTCTTTGCCAAGCTTTGCAAGTTCAGTCTCAAGATATTTTGAATGCAATGCATCTTGTGTCATCTACTAAGTTGCTCATTCAAAAACTAAGAGATGATGGATGGGATGAATTAATTGCAAGTGTAAAATCTTTTTGTGAGGAAGTCAATATACCTGTGCCGGATTTTAATGCTCGATATATTGCACGAAGAGGAAGGGCATGCCACCAACTAGATGACTTCACAGTTGGACATCATTACAAAAATGCTATTTTTTTTGTAGTGATAGACACTCAAAGGGAAGAGTTGAACAATAAGTTCAATGATAACACGGTGGAGTTAATGGTTCTTAGCTCGGCCTTGGATCCAAGAGAGATGCGCACATCTTTCAGAATTGAAGACATCTGTAAGTTGGTACAGAAGTTCTATCCACAAGACTTCGCAGAATTTGAGATGCTACAGTTAAAGACTCAATTTGAGCATTTTGATCATGTGCGACAACTTCCTGATTTTGGCTTATTGGAGACTATTTCTGATTTATGTCAATAGATGGTGAAGAGTAGAAAATCGGAAATCTATCCGCTAGTGTATAGGTTGGTAACTCTCATCCTCACACTTCCAGTTTCCACTGCAACCATGGAGCGATCTTTCTCAGCTATGAACATAGTCAAGACTACGCTTCGTAATAGAATGGAAGATGACTTTCTTGAAGATTATTTGCTAGTGTATATTGAAAAGAAAATTGCAAAAGAAATTAACATAGATTCTCTTATAGATGATTTCCGTGACTTGAAGAAAAGGCGTTCTGAATTTTAATAGATTGTATATTTTATGAAATGTTTTGAATATTTAATGATGATTATTGATGCAGATATATTAGATATGAGCTTGTTAATTTGTCATAATATGTGTAATTTAAATTTTACGATAAAGTCGACTATTGCCCCCCTCCCCCCTCCGTTGCTCATCCTGGATCCACCCCTGGATCTGACTTCTTCCGAGCCGGTAAGCCGTTCGGAGTATTATCCTTGAGCTCTCCACACCATAATCCAGTGTTTAAGGAAAACTAGAAAAGAAATGAGAAAAAGAGGCACGTAGAGGCTGATTTCCTTTGCTTAACTTTTAAAGAAATGATTAAAGTAAATATTATGATAAAACTGCTTAAAATTAAAAGTAGGTAGTTCGTGTTTGAGAATAATAGTGATTTTGGTCAAAATGTAAGGGTATATTTGAATTGGGATTGAGCAATTCGGATTGGGGATGACCCAATCCGCTTGTATTTCACTTTATGGATCGGCCATCCGAATTGTCCATCCTTCCTCATCCACCTCATATTATCTACATCATTATCTAAATCATCTTTTACAATTCCCGATTAACTTTTTTATCATTACCTAACAATTTACATCATCTTTTACAATTTCCAATATAGTTTTTACAATTTACAATACATCTTTTTATCATTACCTAATCAACCAATCATTATTTACATCACCTAAAACATATCGATGTGACATCTACAGTGCACATCCTACCCTACTACACCCTTAAACAAAAATACCTTTATGGATGGACCAGCCGTGGATGTGCCCCCGCGGACAAGGCACATTCCACTACATCTCAATCCAAATATCCCCTAACAGCTGGAGTTTTGATACTTAAGCTGCTTTTAGCTTATGAGTGAGAAAAAAAATGATTTATTGATCAAAATACCAAAATGGTGGAAAAAAAAACAACTATTTTTACTTTTAACGTTTGTCCTAGAATCACTTCTATTAAACTTGAAGTTGTTTTTCCAAACACTCCAAAATAACATTTTGTGAGCTATAAGCTAAAAAATACTTGAGAAAAGCAATAACAATCACCCCATAATATTGTATTTTCTTAATCATAGAGACTATTATTTCATCCGTACATTGCACGATTAATATATGTATGATATAAATATAAAATATTGTAAATTATACTTTTGTTATTAATACAATAGAAAATATAAATAAATAAGTTGTTACTAAGGACGCGCTGCTCATATATAGTATACTTATATTTGTCTCACTATGTCGTAAACGAAATAGTAAACTATATTATTCACATCGTATGTATTTCGATATTATATATATAAATAGACTGAAGAATTTTTATGTTATTTTACTTTTTCCGCGTAAAAGTTTAACATTAATTTAATAAGATTTTGTCAATTTTGGTAAGTAATAATTTTTTATTTTTTTAAAATACAATAATTTTTTATTTTAAATTCGTTTTATATACATAATATATCAAATTATTCATCTTTTCACGATCTTCAATTTGACATCCATATATATCACATATATTAGATTTAAAAATAAATTATTTATTGGTTGATTATATTGGTTAGATTCTGGTTAGATGAGTTATTTTAAACTACAAGAAAATTATTTATTTTATATGACATGAATTTCTAATATATTTTCTTTACCTAAGTTACGCCCGGGATAAAAATCATTGTTTAAATAATGAAACTCTTATTTTATTAAGTTAAAGGAAAAAATAATATTTTGCAAACAATTTATTAAATAATTACTTATATCTACTAATATACTCCTCCATTTGTTTTTAATTGATTTAAAAAAAAAAAAATGGAATAATTAAGAATTCAATTTTTTTCCAAATATATCCCCAGTAATCTCATTTCTCTCTCACATCTATCCCAAATCTAGGTTGAAAAGTAAGAAATATTTTAGGATTGACAGAGGACAAAATTGAGAGAAATTATAAAAAATAGCTAAAAGATCAATTAATTCGAAAAACCATTAAATAGCTAAAAGATAAAATAAAAAGGAAAGAAAGGAGTATATTTTTTATAATAACAATGTTTGTTTGATTAGTCATGGAAGTATGGGAACTTAGAGCAAATGCATATTTAAATATCATAATTATTATTCAGGTTATTCTTTTATTACTAATTCATATTTTCATAATATGTATTTTGTTAAAATTATTTTGTTAAGTAAGTTACACTTTGCAACCTATATTATGACATTTGTTACATCTTCCAATCTTTTTTTAGTTGGTTTCTTTTACGTGACTAACCTCAACTAAATTTTTCTTACACTTTTTAATCTATAAAATAATTTGTTGCACTAACTAAATTCAACTACTTTTTTTTCTGTTTTTTTTTTTTTTTTTTTGCAACCTAAGCAATAGTTTTTTTTCATTAATCAATTTTATATTTAGATAGATATAATATTTTCATTATAAATATAAAATTTATTTGAATAAATTAGAATACCAAATAAAATATAGACATATTTAAGTATTTTTTAGAATTTACGTACTTTAAATTGTTATTCAAATTATGAATAACTTTTGAATTTTATTTTGTTAATGTTATGATTTATTTAGAAATATTTTGGGTATATCTGATATCATCAAGTAAAATATTATACTATCTCCTTTTTTTTTAGTTGTCATTCTAACTTTTTGTATAAAAATTAAGGGACTTAAGGAGTTGACAAATCAACTCTCAACTAATTTCCTTAAATCACTTATTTTTTTAATCATTCTATATATTGTTACACTTTCCATAACTATATGGTTAATATTGTTAAAACGGTGGTAAAAAAGCTAGAATGACAACTATTTACAAATAAAACAAATAAGTTAGAATGAAAACTAAAAAAAAACGGGGGTAGTAAGATGCAAATGAGAATCTAATTTTAGAAAGGAATAAGTAAATATTTATAGTTAGAACTTAAAGTTTATGTAGACATATTAAAAAACCTACACATATATAAAAGTTATAAGAAAGTTAAAGAATGTATATTGCATTTCCCAACCATTACATTTTGTGTTATTTATGGTTATTTGTACAAATGCGAACTTCTGAATTTTTTTCCTTTTTTCTAGAGAAGTACTTTTCCCAAATTTTAAATACAAATAGTATTTTGTATCATAACCATTTTTTACATATTATATATAAAATTAATTATCTTTCCATGATCTTTAATTTAACATACATTCCATATATATAAAAGTGTGAAATTTTAATAAAATAAAGGCAATTTTATATTGATTGATCATTTGGTTAGATCTCAGTACGTATTATGCATGTTTATTGGTGTCAAATTTAGGCTGTAAGAATTACTTAAATATTTTTTGTAAAAAAAAAAATCTATTTTTAATAAATACTTTAATTTATTTATTTATTGTATGTATCGTTCTATCTTACTTTTATTTGGTAAATTAACCCTAACACCAATCTGCCTTTAAACATTAAAATACCATCATTTACCGAATACAGAGGAATAGCATCGCCCTTTTGTACCTTAGAATGCAATTCTAACAGATAAGGATCGGTTCTATTCTCATTCTTGATATCTTGCAAGAGGCGACATTGTGGTTGGCTAATCAATGGAAAGAACATTGATTGCAATTCTGCCGATTCAGTTTCTTGTACCCGAGAGAGTGCATCTGCTGCCGAATTGAGCTTACCCGGTATGTACTCAATTCGGAAATTATACCCCAATAACTTCACAATATACGCCTGTTGTTCCGGAGTATGGATCGTTTGCTGAAAAAGCTCCTTGATGCTTCGATGATCCGTGCGGACCACAAAAAATGACCCAAGAGATATTGACGCCATTTGTGCACCGCTTCCGTTATGGCGTACAATTCTTTAATGTACGTTGAAGCCAATTGCATGCGTGGGCCTAGTTTCTTGCTGAAATATGAGAGTAGGTGACCATCCTGCATCATTACCGCCCCTCCCCTGACTTTGGAAGCATCTGTTTCAATAATAAAATCTTTGGAGAAATCCGGAAGACGCAACACCGGGGATTCCATCATAGCTTGTTTAAGAGATAGAAAAGAGGTCTCTGCCTCTTCGGACCAAGCAAAAGCATCCTTGCGCAGGAGTTCCATAAGCGGGGCAGCTAATGTTGCATATCCCTTCACAAAGCGCCTGTAATACCCCGTGAGACCAAGAAACCCACGAAGTTGATTAAGAGTTGTAGGAGATGGCCATTGATTCATGCATGCAATTTTTCCGGGTCTGCCTTCACTACTCCAGCAGAAACGACGTGCCCCAAATACTCCACCTGTTATTGGCAAAATGTGCATTTCGACAACCTGAGGTGGAATTATTGCGAATGCAGACAATCAAGCACCACCCCTAGATGATCCTTGTGCGTCTGAATGTTCAGGCTAAACACCAAAATATCATCGAAGAACACGATCACAAACTTCCGTAAGTAAGGGTTGAATAACAAATTCATAGCGGCTTGAAATGTAGAAGGAGCATTGGTAAGGCCAAACGGCATTACAACGAACTCATAATGTCCATCTACCGCTCGAAATGCTATTTTTGCAATATCTTCCGGGTGCATTCAAATTTGATGGTAGCCCGACTGTAAGTCCAGTTTAGTGAATATCCGGGCTGTACCGAGTTCGTCGAGAAATTCGTCTATAGTTGGAATGGGAAATTTATCTTTGATAGTGAGGGCATTGAGAGCCCTATAGTCGACACAAAAACGATAAGACATATCTTTTTTGCGCACCAATAAAACCGGTGAGGAGAATGGGTTGCGGCTTGGTTGTATCAAGCCTAAATCGAGCATTTCCCGGACCATTTTTTCAATTTCTGCTTTCTGAAAATGGGGGTAGCGATACGGACGAACGTTGACCGGAGGGCAGTCAGGAATCAAATGAATTCGATGATCGATTGCCCGTGGCGGGGGTAGCCCTGTAGAAGGAGAAAACAGGTGGGCGTAGTGTCGTAGAAGCTATACAATATCCGGTGGCAGCACCCCCGGAAGGTCCTCAAGCCACGTATCATCTGGACATGGTTGTTTGTCGTCCGTTAATTCGAAGAAGTGCACCTCTGAGATATAATCCACTGCTCCTTGGTTAACAATTGCTTGTAATTGATAGAAGGAAACCGGGGCGGGTAATCCGGAGGCATCCCCTTTGAGCACGACTGTTTGACCCCGGTGATCGAATCGCATGGTTAACTCGCGGTAATCATGGGCGACACACCCAAGCTCTTGTAACCATTGCATTCCCAATACCATATCTGCTCCTTCGATTGGTAATACATATAAATCTACCTCAAACTCCACCCCTTGTAACACCATACAAATTTGAGAGCAAACAACTTTACAAACCAAATGATCTCCGTTTCCAACATACACCTTGAAATTAGGGATAGGACGAACAACAAGTCGTAAACGCTCCACAATATTGGGACGAATAAAGTTATGGGTACTGCCGGAATCAATTAAGACTTGCACAGGGTGATTAACAACCTTACCTATGAGACGTAGTGATCTGGGGTTTGTACGACCCGATAAAGTGTTTAAACTCGAAATATCTGCCACTGGCATTTCATCCGGTGGATCCGGATCCATCTCAGTATCACCCGTGGGGGGTTGCTCATCGTCCTCCTCGCCAAATAATAGCAGAATACGGCCCTTGCAACGATGGGCGGGACTCCATTTTTTATCGCAGCCATAACACAATCCTTTCTCTCGTTTCTCTCTAATTTCTGTCGGCGATAAACGGCGGAGGGGCAAGTTGGGGACTGGCGTGGCAAGCGTTGGCGGCGGCGATAGTGTGAAGGGAACCGATGAAGGATCGGAGCAATTTGGGACCAAAGGCAGTTTGGTCGTGGGCCGCGGACTAGGGCTAAGAGTGGGCTTGGGTGACGAAGTGTACCCCTGGGTTAGTTTAGTTAGCGGGCCCTGTGTAGTTACAACTGGGCCAGAACATGAGGTGGTATCGGCCCAAGATTCATGAATACGAGCTTCATGGGCCTTGGCAAGGGAAAATGCTTCCATGAGGGAATCGGGCTTCGTGAATTGCAATTCCCGACGGATGTCGGCGCGTAGGCCAGTGATAAAGAAACTCACCAACAATGGTTCAGAAATGCCACAGACTTGGTTCATGAGTTCCTCGAACTCCGATTGAAAGTCGGCCACCGTTGATTTTTGAGTGAGTTTAGACAGCGAGCCCTGTGGATCGTGGAATAAGGATGCGTCGAAATGCTACTGGATATTAAGTAGGAATTCCTTCCAGGAGCCCAACAGGTTATTCGATTTCATCCAACGGAACCAACTAGCAGCCTTTCCGTCCATGTGGAAGGAGACGATCTTCAGGCAGAGGGATTCCGGTGTGGAATGGAAGGCAAAGAACTCTTCAATGCGGAAAATCCACCCTTCCGGGTCGAGCACGTCGAATCGAGGCACATCCATTTTCATAGATCGGAGAATGGGAGAGATGTCCACGTTCCCAGAACCAGAATCCAACGATACAGTCCTGTTTTCCACCGGCAACTGACGGTCGGATGGGGTGGATGGAGAATTGTGAATATGTGTTCGTAGTTCCTGTGTTTGAGAATGCAAAGCATCCAAACGGTTGTCCACCTTTGTGGCAAAAGTCTGAAATGAAAGAGCTTGTCGTTCGATCTGTAGTTGCATAGCTTTCAGCGTAGAAATCAAATCGGGATCGGCCATGAGGGGAGAACGAGCAATGAAAGTACCAATGATAAGTGTTTTGGCGAATTTTATATTGATAAAAAGGAAGAATTACAGATAAAAGATAGGTACTCTTCGAGTGAGTACAACTCCAACAAGAAAACAAAAATAATTCTCAGGTTCATGCATAAGAAAAACGTCTATGCAGGGGTGTGTACTATATATGCCACCTCCCTGTCCTCCGTTGTGTATTCATTCCCCTATTTGCCCCCCTTTGGCATCATCTCATAATCTGTCATCCAACTGGGAGGCCTGCGAGTGCGTTTTGGGCTTTTGTCCATCTTGAGTTTGGATTGGGCTGCTCCTTAACTTGGGCCCGTAACATCCCCCCTCCCTCAACCACCACCTTGTCCGCAAGTTATTGATATTTTCCTTTTTCTTACTTTTCTATTAATCAATACTAGTAATATTCCCGTGCGATGCACGGAAGTTTATTTAAAAAGTAATGATTTTAATAAAATTAAATATGATATAATCTATTCCCTCCATCCCAAATGAACTTGCACTGGTCCCCCGGCACACATATTAAGAAAAGTTATTTTTTTATAAATGTTGACGTAGCCAAATCTGTTTTTACCTTTATGTGATGACATATTTGTAATTATGTGATTATTGTGGGGTAGAGATATAAATTTTATTTCCTGAAATAGAAAGTGTGCAAAAGGGGTGGGACACCCCGATTAGGGAAGTATGTTAGTTCATTCGGGACAGAGAAACATAAATAAAATTATAAGTAATGTAAATATAAGTTTCTCGCACGTCATATATGAATTTAATATAACTTACTTTATATATAGGTATATATATATATATATATATATATATATTATAGATTAACATTAAGATAAATATTCGATATAAAAAGATCTTTTTCAAAATGATCATTTCTTATCTTTGAAATCCAAACACACATTCATTGTGTCTGCATCATTCTTCACCTATGTGCATAATAGTTTAATTAATTATGAATGTTAAAACAAACATAAATATCTAACTATCAACTCATATTATTAAATAAAATAAACTGGATAATGTTATAAGAAATTTATTTTTCTTTCATTTTTTTCATTTTACTTTAAATATTTAAATTTATCTAAATAAAGTTTTAAATTCTAACTATAAATATCTCCTGTTAAAAAACTTATTTGCAAGTTTTAGTACTTTACTTGGTATTTTCGATATACAAAGAATGACAAATTAACAAAATTAAATTCAAAAGTTATTCAAAAGTTGGAATAACAAAATAAAGCATAGGAGTGCTCCAATATTTCTTAATACTTTCATATATATGTTGAAAAGTTTCAATTAAATTATACATTTAAAGATATACATTGGTTAATGTAAAAAAAAAAAAAAAAATCTTAGGTAGCAAAATATGGAAAAAAAAAAAGAAAAAGAAAAAAAAAGAAGACATAATTGAGATTGGTTTATTTGGTCCAGTATTGTTTAGGTTGCAAAGTCTAAAAAACATATAGTTCTAGCTGGTTAATTTTTCTTATTTAGAAGAAGTTTATTTGCAACTTGTATAATATCATAGTATAGGTTGCAAGTTGTAATTATTTATAGAAAAATAACATTAATATATCTAAAATATAAAAAAGTAATAAAAAAAATTTAAGATTAATTATCATATATAAAGTTATATGTATGAGCAAAAATCATAATTTTGTGATTTACCAACAAAAATTATTATTATATCAAATAAACATTAATAAATTCAATAATTTAATAAGCTGATTATAAATCAAATATTAATTTGAGATAATTCATGTCAGATAAAACAAACTGATTAGTTGTGGTTTTAATGAAATAATCAAGTAAAATAATTTGTAAAAGAGAATTATTTGAATGATTTTTACTTTTATTCCAAACCAATACAATTTTTTGTACAACACACAATAAACACTGAAATCTTACTTAAATAAAATAATATAATATTTTAAAATAGAATATCGTATTATTATATATATATATACATATATATATATCATATGGATGTCAAATCAAATATCGTCAAAAAATGATTAATTTGATATAGTATATATAATAAATAGATTAGAGATGAAAAAAAAAAATATTTGCAACTTTAGAAAGTAAAATAAATTTTGATTCTTACCAAATGTGACAACAACTTATCAATCACAATCTAAAATTTTAGGCTGAGAAATGTTACTTACAGAAATGTTACTTACAGAATTGTCACTACTGTGGCTTATATATATATATATATATATATATATATAGATAGATAGATAGATTTTTTTTAATTTATAAAATAAGTTTTAAATTCTAACTATAAATAATTAAAAATAACCATAAAATATCCCTGCTTTTATTTTATATTTAACTTTTAATTTATCGAAATAAACTTTCAAGTTCTAATTATAAATATTTATTTTTTTCTTTATAATATTGAATTTTCATTTGCAATTTTTAACATTTCATTTGGTGATTTCAAATATACTTAAATAATTTTTATTTAATAAAATCTTGTTTTAACAAAATAAATTTCAAAATTTATTTAATTATTCGAATAACAAATTAAAGTCTTTGGTTTCTTCAAAATATTTGATATTTACGTATTTTATTTGGTATTATAAATTATTTATATAAACGTTATAGTCTTCTTATAAATAGTATATTTATTTGAAGATAAAAATTGATTAAAGCGAACAAATTCATTTAGATTGTTAAGAGTAAAAAAGACATTCAATGTTGATTTGCGCGACCAAGTATTATTTAGGTTAGAAAGTGTAAAAACATATAATTGAAGTTTTAGTAAACGTAAAAATTAAAAAGATTACCGAATATAATAAAAGTCATAATTTAGGCTACAAAGAATAAATTTCCTTAACAGAGTAATTTTAGCAAATACTCGTTATTAAAAAATATAAATAGGTAATCAAAAAAAATTCAATAACTATTTTAATACATAATTATATATATGCTCAAAGTCGTGATAAGAAGATATTTTAGCAGGTTTGATGATTTAATAAGTTGATTATAAAATATATATTGTTGTTTTAGCCTTTAATTTAATAAAGTAGGACTTTCATTATTTAAACAATGGGTTTTCTTCCTGATTTAAATAAAAAAAATATATATTTGAAAATTGACAAATAAAATGAATTGATTTTTTGTATTTAAAAAAAAAAATACTCATATTTTTTATAAAGAAATTATTTTACTAATTTTAGTTGTCATTAAAAGCAAAATATTATAGTTCAATTCACAATAAACATCAATTCTAACACAAATAATTAACCAACAAACAATTTGTTTATTCAAATCAAATTTCTCATTATAATATATGTGATATGGATGTCAAATAGAAGATCGTGAAAAGATGAATAATTTGGTATATTATGCATAAAAATCGGATTAAAAATAAAAAAATTATATGTATTTTAGAAAAGTAAAAGAAGTTATGAACTTACCAAATATAAGAAAAAGTTACCAATTATGGTCTAATCTTTTTGGAGGGAAAGCTACAATTACATTAATGCCCTCCATTCTGCTTTTATATATATATAGATGCTAAGATAAAAATAATGGTGGCTAAAATTTAGCTACATGTTTTACCTTAAATAGAAAGATAAAATGGGCGAAAAAAAAAAGAAGTTTTCAATAATGTTCGACTTCTGCTATTATATATATATATATATAGATAGATCTCTTTACATAACGTATCCAAAGTAGAATTATAAAAATTACATGAAATATAGTAAACGCTTAAATTATCCCTCATCAGTTACTTTTGATAAAGACACACTAACTATTTTTCCTTCAATATAAACATCCTTCTATCTCTCACTTTATTTCTACATCTAACCGTTTTTTCTTAATTGTGTGTGTGTTTATTAATTATGTTGTATTAATTTTATTTTACTTGAATAAAAGTGGTAAAATCAAAACAACATGTGGTCGATTGAACAGTTTGAAGACATTTTTCTTATGTGTGGGATTGACCGCACTGTCGGGTGTAGTCAAATTAGTTATTATTTTCCTAGCTTTCCTTTTCAAAATAGTAGAAAAGGTGAGTCAAGATCAATGTCACAGGGAACAGGGAAACTAATTATGCTTATGTATTTAACCTAATTATGCTAATAATAGCAATACGATGCAATATATATATATAATAAAGTATGGGGATAAGTTGGTTGGAATTAAGGAACCAACGCAGATAACAAATAAACTAGTATGTTAAAGATGAATCTATCTATATCTATATATATATAAAAGTAAAATGGAGGACATTTATGTCATTATAACTTTCCCGCCTAAAATTTTAACAATAATTTGGTAAGTTCATAATCTTCTTTCAATTTTTTAAAATGCAAATAACTTTTTTTATTTTTAATCCGTTTTTTATGTATAAGATATCAAATTATTCGTCTTTTCACGGTGTTTAGTTTGACATACATATCACATATATTATAATGATATATTTGATTTGAAAAATAATTTTTTTATTATTTATTATTGGGGTTATATTTGATTGTTTATTGTGAATTGGATTATACTGTTGGGTCTAGGCTGCAACTAAAAAGTAATAAAATAATCCTCTGATAAATAATTTATTTTATTTGACATTAATTTTTTATTTTTTACTTATGTTATACCCGAGATAAAAATAATTGTTTAAATAGTGAACCTCCTATTTTATTAAATTAAAGGCAAAAGTTAATATTTAAGTTTTACAAATAATTTATTAAATCATTACAATTATGACATTTGTTACACTTTCCAATCTTTTCTTTTATGTATACCAACCTCAACTATATTTTTAAATTTTGCAACCTTATAAATGCTTTGTCACACGAACTAACTTCAACTGTGTCTTTTTTTACTCTCTGCAACCTAAGCAATTTTGATCGCATTTAATCCATTTTATAACAAAAACGTATAATTTATTTGAATAAATTACCATACCAAATAAAACTTGAAAATATTCAAATATCTAAAAAAAACTCACATACTTTAAATAATCAATCTACTTTTGGATTTATTTTGTTAATGCTAGGATTACTAAAAAATAAGAAGTATATGAGTATATCACCAAGTGAAATGCTACAAGTTGCAAATGATAATCTGATTTTAGAAAGAAACAATTAATTATTATAGTTATAACTTGGAAATGATTTAGATATATTAAAAAAATCTACACATATATAAAAGCTACTCCCTTCGACCCCCAAAAAAAAAAGTGTCGCTTTAGACTTTTTTTGAAAAACTAAGGATGAGTGGAAATGATAAATATATCCCTACACAATCTATTTATATGTTTTGTGGATTTAAGAAAATATAGTCAACTAAATTAAATAGGTTGTTTATGTTAAGATTTGAAGAATTTTATTTTTCTTTCTTTAGTTGCTAACATTTTTTTGAACAATTTCATTTCCTCTAAAACGGTACATTTTTCAGACCGGATGGAGTATAAGTGAGTTAAAATTATAAATTGTATTTTTTCTCCGAAATATTTTGTGTTATTTATGGTGATTTGTACAAGTGCCAACTTTTTTATTGTTTGTTCATTTTTTTTTTCTTTTGCCCTTCTTTCAAAGAAAATTTATTTTTCTCATTTTTAAGTACAAATAAATTCATTTTTATTTTAAACACTTTTTGCATATTATATATGAAATTAATCATCTTTTTATTATCTCTAATTTTGGCATCCATATCACATATTTAAAAGTGTGATATTATATTAAACAAATATACAGTTGTTTAGTGGTTGATTATTCACTTAATTGTTTAGATTTGAGTACTTATTATGGATGTTTACTGATGTCATATTTAGGCTGCAAATACGAATTACCTTTTATTCTATAAATTAATATATATCTATACTAATATACGTCTGTGTGTGAATAATAAAATAAAATAAAAATAATATGGAGTCAAATATGTAAAATAAATCATAGTCTGTTCAATTGCAAATCAAACATTTTCAAGGATTTTATTTATGTATGTGTCCCTAAAGATAAGTTGTTATATTGTCAACATTCTATCACTTTGTTTCTTTGTTAACAACTTCTTTCTACTTTTTAAAATGCTAACAAGCCTTTTTTTTTTAATCTATTTTACATATAATATATCAAATTAATAATCATTTCACATTCTTTAAGTTGAATTATATTTTAAATCTTTTGTATATTAGACTATATGTATAGTGAATTAGATTATATAAAAATAAATCAATTGACAAATTTTAACAATAAAAATATGAGATTATTCAAAAAGAAAAATCTAATTTTCTTATAAATTATCAATGTACTTTATCACTATCTTATCTTTTTTTTTTTTTTAAATAAGTTGTGTGTTATTATATTTGTATTCTTATCCAGTACATGCAATCAATTGGACTATTTGTGGTTATTCGCATAGGTCAAGAATGATAAAATTAAAATAAAAGTAAGCATTTTTATTTATTATATTTAATATTTATTTCAGTTGTATCAATAACAATATTTTTTATTTATTCGTAAATAATAAGTATATTTTAATTCAAATTTTTTTGGGGGGGGGGGTGGTGGGGACGGGGGGCGGGGGAATGAATATTTACATCATTTAAAATTTTACTGTAATATAATTCAAAATTTTAAAATATTTATTTTTAAAGTATACAATATTTACATTTTTAAATAGTAAAGTAATATAAAATTGAATTTTAGCAGACTTTCGTGCATCGCACGGGAGTAATACTAGTATATATAAAAGTAAAATGGGGGACATTTATGTCATTGTAACTTTTCCGCCTAAAATTTTAACAATAATTTGGTAAGTTCATGTTAATTTTGGTAAGTTCATAATCTTCTTTCAATTTTTTAAAATGCAAATAACTTTTTTATTTCTAATCTATTTTTTATGTATAATATATCAAATTATTCGTCTTTTCACTGTGTTCAGTTTGACATACATATGACATATATCATATTGATATATTTGATTTGAAAAATAATTTTTTTTATTGGTTATAATTGGGGTTATATTTGATTGTTTATTGTGAATTGGACTATACTGTTGGTTCTATGCTGCAACTAGAACGTAATAAAATAATCCTCTGATAAAGAATATAAGTTAAGACTTTTCTATAGTACAATGAATATTTATTTTACTTGATATTAATTTTAATTTTTCAACTTATGTTATACCGAGATAAAATAATTATTTAAATAGTGAAACTCCTATTTTATTAAATTAAAGGCAAATATTAATGTTTAATTTAAATCATTTATTAAATCATTACATATATTACAATAAGAAGTATGAAAGCTTTATGCATATATATGTTTAAATATCATATTTTGTGTTATTTATGGTTATTTGTACAAGTGTCAACTTTTTTTTTGTTTGTTATTTTTTTCCTTTTGCCCTTCTTTCTAAGAAAATTCATTTTTCCCATTTTTAAGTACAAATAAATTTATTTTTATCTTAAATAATTTTTGCATATTATATATGAAATTAATCATCTTTTTATGATCTCTAATTTTGAGTACTTATTGTGGATGTTTACTGATATCATATTTAGGCTGCAAATACAAATTAGTTAAACAATTCTGTTAAAAATATATTTTATTTTATTTTTTAAATAATTTAATTTATTTATTTATTGTATTTACCTTTTATTCTATAAATTAATCTATATCTATACTAATATACATATAAATGTGTGTGTGTATCATAAAATAAATGGAGTCAAATATGTAAAAAAAAACCATAGTTTGTTCAATTGCAAATCAAATATTTTCAAGGATTTTATTTATGCATGTGTCCCTAAGGATAAGTTGTTATAGTAACATTCTATCACTTTGTTTCGTTGTCAACAACTTCTTTCTATTTTTTAAAGTGCCAACAATTTTTTATTTTTTTTAATCTGTTTTACATATAATATATCAAATTAATGATCATTTCACCTTCTTTAAGTTGAATTATATTTTAAGTCTTTTGTGGATTAGACTATGTAATTAGTGAATTAAACTATATAAAAATAAATCAATTGACAAATTTTAACAATAAAAATATAAGATTATTCAGAAAGAAAAATCTTATTTTCTTATAAATTATTAATGCACTTTATCACTATCTTATCCTTTTATTCTTAATAAGTTGTGTGTCATTATTATTTGTATCCAACAGATTTAATTAATTGGCCTATTTATGGTTATTCGCATAGGTTAAAAATGATAGAGTATGTTTGAGTTTTTAGAAAAAAATAAAATAAAAGTAAGCATTTTATTTTATTATATTTAATATTTATTTTAGTTGTATCAATAACAATATTTTTTATTCATAAATAATAAATATATATTTAATTCAAAAAATTTAGGGGAGAACCAAATATTTACACTATTTAAAATTTTACTATAATATGATTCAAAATTTTAAAAAAATTATTTTATCAAGTATACAATATTTACATTTTTAAATAGTAAAGTAATATAAAATTGAATTTAGTTAAAATATTATTCTACTAGAAGACTTCCGTGCATCGCACGGGAGTATTACTAGTTCAAAGAATATAAATGTTTTCCCGCTTTTAACCTAGTATCCCCTAGTATGGATTATCCTCGTAATTATTAATGCAATCGTTTGACAAATTAGTTCTGAAATTCATACCCCAATAATTAACAAGTACGCTCTGCTACCTTGTTACCCCTTAGGTGTAATTAATCACAAGTACGCTCTGCAATTGATCTATCCCTCGAGATTTGATCTCTAAAACATCGTTAACCAAACACATAAGGTACCAGGGCAACGGGATAGGTACGGTGTTGTACTCACAAGCTCGGAACAAGTGACCGCGACTTATATTATCTTAGCGAATGAATTCATTATTTGCTATTCGTAGACATAATTACGTAACAATTACGGATCACGATTTATGGCCTAGCAACAATTATCTGATTAATACCCGGGTGATCAATCCAAATAACAAACACATAAAAGATATAAATAAACCGAATAATATAAATAATTCCAGAATATGATTCAATCAAACAATTACTATAAGAACTACAAAAACATCCTCCTAGGGTTCAACATCAGTTAAAGACAGAAATAAAAGAACTTAGCCGATCATAACGATGGTTAAAAATAATGTAATAATGAAACACATGAAGATTAAACTAGAAAACCCGATACTACGAATCTTGATTCTTCGTGCTCTCCAGAATCCCCAAGTCCAAGCTTCAAAATCAATTCCAAACTGTGATTTTCAGACTTGGGGTCTTCTTTATGTAGATGGGGATGAAGTGGGCTTGAGTTAGGTTTGAAAAGGCAATCTTCGAGCAAATTACTATATAAACCGACTTTGTGTCTCGACTGAGAAGGATCGTCTCGGCCGAGAGTCATGTATCAAATTATCGACCGAGAAAGGTTGTCTCGACCGAGAGCCATGTATCATATTCTCAGTCGAGAAAGATTGTCTCGATCGAGAGTCATCTCCTGCTGCAATATGACCTTTCAGCTGAGACTAATTGTCTCGGCCGAGCACGGGTTTCTCATGCTTGGCTCGATTTTTCTTCGTTTTAGACTTGCGAGATTTGTTTCTTCATCCATCTTTAGTCGAGTTCGACTTTTCGGTCTAGATTTACCCAAATAACTCTAAAATAAGTCAAACAACGTCAAATTGCCCGATAATACAAACTAGATATGCATCCCAAGAACAAGAATATACTATTGTTAAGCTAAGCTAAGCTAAGCTATTATACGTGATGCCATTGAATTATAATTAAAAAAGGCAATGAAATGTATAATATCCTCATAAGAGAGAGAGAGAAAAACTTAAAATTTGTAATAATGTAAGTCCTATTATATCCTAAAACTTTCATTGTATCAATATGCAATATTGCAAAAATGAATTTACACCAAGAACTTTGTAGTTTGTCGAACTTGTACCTCGATAATTCTTGACTTGTAATCAAGAGGTCACATGTTTTAGATCCATTTGTGATTTAAGAAAGAAAAAAAAAAATGAATTTAGGACAATTTAAATCCTACTAAGACAGTCTTGATTAATATTTACTAATTAATAATTAAAATATAAACCACATAATCCTAAAATAAAATGTTTTGATTATATTCATAAACATTTATATATTATAATTAAATAATCAAATCAAAGAAAGATCAATGCAACAGTAGATGCAATACAAATTCTAAAAAAGCGACCGAAATCCACCGAAACTTCATAACCAAATTAATCCTTTAATCTTAAAGGAAGAAAATAATAAAAATCATTTTCTAATTGGCCGAATTCATATTTTCGTCTCAAAAAATAGTCCATTCTTCTTCTTCTTTTTTTTTTTTTTTTTTTTTTAATAGCAAATACATAATTTTATAATCAAAGTTTGGTCCATTCAAATGGCAAGATAATGAAGAACAAATTAAAATTCTAAAGAGTACCTTTGTCATTGCACTACCTAGGGTTTTATCTCATATATCACACAGCTTCGCTCCAAATCCGAACTTTGGCCGCTCTGATGTAGTCCTGAGCTTTGATTACAGAGAATAGGATGGGATTCCATAGCATCAGCACAGGGTACAACTCCGAGCCAATGATTTCCTGCTATATGTTCATATCCTTCAACCTATATAGCTCAAATGCATCAAACACAATTTGATTTGTTAATTAATATTGATCATTCGAACCTTATCATCAATGCATCAATCAATCATAAACTAACAAAAAATGTTCTCAAATATTTTGTTACATACACAGATTCATATAAAACAAAATTACAGTGGAATTGCAAAAAGAAACCTCAACAGAGGGCATCCCAAAAGGCTGCAAGAGTAAAAAAAAAAAGGTGGTTGCCCACACCAAAGCATCAATTTATAAAGCTTACCAGTTCTGGTTAAAAAGTAAAGCACATACTAACGTTAGGTCGGAGACGGATCCACCTACTCCATTGGTACGGTAATTCTCCATCATACAAATAAAAAATAAATCAGAAAGGCATCAAAAGTTTGCTACTGATAATCAATGGGTAATTTCATATTCAAACTAAACCTCTCCTCTCTCTCTCTTCCGAACACTCTACTCTGATGCGTAATTCCTCCTTCCATTTTGGGAATCGGATCCAATATAGATGTTATCGACGCTATAAATAATTTTCTAGATTGGGAGCTCCTCTAAACCAACTCAGATTCTAAGTCACCTCTCGAGTCCGGTAACTTGCTCGATGAAATTGATTCGAGAGGCTTAATTGAGGTCAATTATTTCTCATTGGACTCGCAGGATCGTCGCATGGAGCATGTGGATGATGATCGGATTTAAAGAAGGAGAGTAACAATCATTTAAATGCTTCAGAATTTGAAACAACAAAGGAGAACTAATTAATCCAGCCAAATAAATATAATTAAATTCAACAAAAAACTATAAACTGACCTCAAATAGGAAGCGACAAACTCCAGAAGCAGAAGGCACTGAAAATCAAAGAAGAAGAATAACACAATATTATGTACGTAAAAAATTAAGATTCTGAACAAACCAATTTGGTGCTCAAAAAGAATATTTGCAGCACAAAGAAAAGTTTATTTATGAAACCTTTTGTTCTGCTAAAAACACAAACCCTTGATTCTTAGAGAACAACAATTTTAGGTTCAAACTAAACCTCCATCCATACCACATCTAGATTTCGGCATAAGTCAAGTAGCGGGATTATGGTTTATTACTTTTGTAAGCAGAATATTGAAAATTCACAAACAATTGGGAATTAGGTTTTTTTTTTTTTTTTTTTTGTAAGCAGATTGAATTGAAAATCCATAAAATAATCAAGAGAACAGTTAGATATTAGTGTGGCAGAATGGCAAACCGTAGGTTGCAAGAGAAGGTCGAGTTTCATGCGGCATCTAGAGGAGGTCTCGCTTTCCTCTTTTCCTAGCGGCAGTTGCAAAAGAATTGTGAAGAAGCAGTTCTGTCATGTGAACGTGTTTCAAACCATTTTTAATAAGAGAAATTAAAATAAAAGCAAAAATAGTTTGGCGAAAATTACTGTGGAGACACGTGTTTTTCACGGCTTTCTTTTAGTAGAATAGGTTGATATGAACAATACACGATCAATTATGCATGCAAATGTCACTAAATGAACACTTAACTTGACATAATATGCATGCATAAACACGTGTACTAGATATTTATTTAATCAGGAGGTATATTGAATAAATGAAAAATAGACAGCTAATAGTCATTCCTTTTTAAAAAATGTTTTTTTCCCCTCATTTTTAAGGGGATACTTGGACTGGGTTAGTGACATTCGGATTATGAATGATCCAATCCGGTTCCATTTAACTTTATGGATCGATAATCCGGATCGGCCATCCAAGCTCATCCTCACATATTAAAAAAACCTAGTTTACACCCTATATTCCTCAACATTCTTTTATCATTACCTTATCATTCAATCATTACTTACATCATCTTTTACAATTTTCAATACACATTTTTCTTCATTTCCTAGCATTCAATCATTACTTACATCAACTTTTAAAATTTTCAATACAATTTTTACAATTTTCAATACATCAAATTTTTATTGATTTGACAAAAACTTAATTTACACAATTCTTAAACTAAAGTATATTTTTACTATTCAAATAAATATACTAGCCTTGATGTATCCCAATCCAAGTATCTCGTCAGAGATTACCTCAAATTTGCATTAGGTCTGTAGTCTCAAAAGCAAATTATATTTCGCTAAAAAGAATATTTTTTAATGTTCCTAAAAAGAAAAAGAAGAATGTTTCATAATTACAACATGGTTCCAAAGTTTTTTTCGTTTAAACAATATGTATCTTTAATTTATTAAATGACAATCCTAAGAGGATATTTATTTTGGGATGTCCCTATCCAGATGGGGAATGATCAATCTCCAACATATTTTACTTTACAGCTAGATGTCTCATTCATAGTAACAAAATTCTCCGAATTTTTCAATTTTACTCGTATTTATCTCGTATTTTTGAATAAAAGTAAAAAATACGATTAATACTCGAGATTTTTGAAATCGTCATATAAACAAAAATATCGCGAATAATACCCGTATAATTCCTGAGAAATGTGAAGCTCTTTTAGTATTTTTCTTTTATTTTTTTATTTTTTTTCAAATTCCCAATTTAAAAGTACTATGTTATAAAAATTCATAGAAATAGGAATACAACTTAGAATTATAAATTTATTAAATAATACACGTTTCAATAAACTTTAAGGTTAATCAATAGTAATACGTGCAGATCATAAGAAAAATTCATAATTTCGAGACTCAAAATATGTTTTCTAAAATAAAGAAAACTTAAGTAGTATATTAAGAAATACAAAAACATAATATAATAAGATCCAGTAGACATTCTAACAATAAATTACAATACTTATAAAGACTTTTTAAAACTAATTATGTTTGAGATTATTTCATTTAATGAACTTAATATAAATAACATAAAATCACAATAAATAACATGTTCGGTAAATGATAAAACCTGAAAAATTAATAAAATTAACACCTAAACATAAGATAATTCACAAAATAAAGAAAAATATTTAAGATTACGAAAATTTTAATGTAACGTATTAAACCCGATTTATTCCCGAATAATATGCCGAATTTGGTCAATTGGACGCTATTTTCCCGATATTATTCGTTTTATTCACGAATGAAATCCGAACTGCGAATAATTGACAATGCCGAATAAATCTTGTATCTGGATTTTGTTACTATGGTCTCATGCCTTCACATCCATACCCTATTACTTACACCACCTTTTACAATTTCCAACACACCTTTTATAATTTGAATACACATCCTACCCTACAAACCTCTTAAACAAAAATACATTTACACTATTTAAGTGGATGTACCATCCAAGAATGTGGCATAACGAACGTGGCATATATCACTACATCCCAATACAAGTAGAACCTCTATAAATTAATAACCTTGGGACCATGAAATTTTATTAATTTAGAGAGATATTAATATATCGATAAATTAAATTTTTATTAATTAAAAGAGAGACTTTTTAAATTCAGCAAATTTAGTACATATGTATTGAAAATAAATGAATTCGTATATGTTTCATTGATTATATTCATGCATCAACCAATTCTTTGTAACTTATTAAATATATTCATGTATAATATCAATTCATTGTATACAATTAACTATTATATTCATGGACGCATGTATCAATTCATTGGAATTACTTAAATATACATGTTTACATTAATTCATTGCACTTAAATAACTATTATAGCCAATTAAATATATTCATGCATGATGAATGAAACATATACTATATAAATCTCAATATGGAAATAAAATAATTCATAACACCCAACCATGTCTTCTCATCTAAAAGGCATCGCAAAATCATCCATGAATGATCAAATGCGTAAAGCATTATGTGAGTATAAGAGAGACCATCCCACATGCACTCAAAAAGATTTACAAGAGTGGGTTGATGAAAAATATCGTTTGAAAGTTAGTCAAGGTACAATATCAAACACTCTCAAGAGATCATCGGAGTACCTTTCAGCCAACTTTGAGAAGGGTGGGGATATTAAGCGACACAAATCGGTGAAATATCCAGATATGGAGAAGGTTCTTTATGAATGATTTCTTCAGTACCAAGATCGAGTCAACATGACCGGAGATTTTATTTTGGAGAAAGCAAAGGATATAATGAAGCTTTTGTATCCTCAACACCCTCCTGAATATCAATTTTCTCAAGGTTGGCTTGAAAAATTCAAGGTAAGACATGGTATTAAATCATTCCGTCGTTTTGGAGAAAGTGGTTCGGTTGATATGCAGGACATGGAAATGAAATTGGAGGCTATAAGGGAGAAAATAAACCAATTTCCTATGAAGGATGTTTTTAATTTGGATGAAACATGTCTGTTTTACAGGTTACAAGCTGATCACTCTCTTGCAACCAAGCAACTTGAGGGAAGAAAGCAAGACAAAGAGATGCTTACAATTGTTATTTGTTGCAACGAGGATGTTTCGGAAAAAATTCCTTTATGGATTATTGAAAAATATGCAAAGCCACGTTGCTTCAAAAATATCAACATGAGCAGCATCAATTGTCATTATCGTGCCAACAAGAGGGCATAGATGACTAGTGTGCTTTTTGATGAATATGTTCGCTGGTTTGATCACAAAATGAATGGCAGAAAAATCTTGTTGATGGTTGACAATTGTCCAGCCCATCCAAAAAATATTGAAGGGTTACGGAATGTTGAGTTGTTTTTTTGCCACCTAACATGACATCAAAGATTCAACCATGTGATGCAGGAATAGTTAGAGCTTTCAAGATGCACTATCATAGGAGATTATACAAAATCTACTGGAAGGTCATGAGTTGGGGCTACCTAATCCTGAAAAGATTAATGTTTTAGATGCCATCAATTTTGCAGTCTCCGCTTGGACAACCAATGTTTCTCAAGTGTCAATAGCAAATTGCTTTCGGCACTACAAATCCGTTCAAATGAAGAAATCTCAAGCAACTCAAGTGAGACAAACTTTGAAGAAAGCCAACATGAGCTTGAGAATATGGTCAAGGATGTTGGTTATCGCAATGAAATGGACGTCAACAAATCGGTGGACTATCCGGGTGAAAATGATGAATGTTCAATGGTTCAAAGTTTAGAGGAAATTGTTGCTGATATTATTGAAGATCCTACTAATGATGAAGCTGAAGATGATTCAATACCGTTGGAACCAGTCACGAGAATGGAGGCTTTGAGCGCGACAACAACTCTTCACAATTTTTTTGTTGCAGCTAGAGAACTCGATACCGGAACTCTTGGCTGCAATTAAAAAAGTTAGGGATGAAATCCAATTAGATTTAAATTTTAAGAAACACCAAGTAACAATAGATTCATATTTTAGCAAATTACCATAATATTTATAATTGTAATATTTATGAATTATTAATTTAGAGTTTTAATGGGACCTAATATTTATAAAGGGATTTTCTAAAAAATTATTATCTTATTATCTTATCGAATTTGATGATTTTTTACAAAGGTCCAAGTTGGGACCGGAAGATATTATTATTTTAGAGAGTTTATTAATTTATAGAGGTTTTACTGTATCTTATTATCTTATCGAATTTGATGATTTTTTACAAAGGCCCAAGTCGGGACCGGAAGATTTTATTATTTTAGAGAGTTTATTAATTTATAAAGTATTAATTTATAGAGGTTTTATTGTATCCCCTAAAAATATTATTAAATGACACATTACTACCACATGTAAGGAGTAGAGGTATTTAAGGAAGTCATGTAAGTTTAAATGATATGCATTTATATTTTTGTAATGATACTTAGGAAAAAATGTCTACTTAGAAGCGATTGTTTTCTCTCTCGGTTGCCCACCTTCAATAGTCAACGGCTCTTTGCCTAGGTAATATTTTGCCATTCTCTACTTTTTAACATGACCATCACATCTGATTGTTGTTTATTTAATTCGTTTTTATTTTATTTCGTTGATTTTAGGTTTTTATTCCAGTAGTCAATGGCTGCAAGCCCCTTGGATTTTTCAACTATCCAAGAGGAAATTTTCTTAGGGTGAAAGAGTACACATCATCTTGTGTGTGCATGAGACATCACCATGACTAGGGTTCCAATCCTTTGATTTGTGTACTGGTTTTTCGCTCCCGAAGACGCATCTTGCGCGTTCCCTTTGTTTTCGTTGGTGCAGATCTCGTGATTCATTTGGTGTGCAGGTTTGGTTCACCAAAACACCGGTTTCTCTTGAGGGCGTTTCACTGATTTCGCCAGGATCGTCGTGCCTACTGTCGCGATAACTCAAAAACAATTCTTTTTTTAACATTATTCTTACATAAAATATTTTATTAGTTTACCTACAAAATGTCCTCTATTAAAAATAAATTTTAAAAAATACATAGAAAATATAATTTTATTTTAGGATGAATTGAATCTTCATAGTCCATATGATGAGCTCATTCATATAAATAGAGTTGAATTTGGATTTAGAATTTTAAAAGACATAGATAACCTCAAATCTTTCAAATTTTTATCCAATAATCTCCTATATCCATAGAATGAGCTCAATAATATAAATAAAGTTGTATTTTGATTTAGATACTTAATAGATATAAAGAAAAATTAATGAACTAAACTATAAGAATAATCATGAAGAAAATATATTCTTTTGTCAATCTTATTAAATTGTATTGCCTTCGTTGTTTGTTTATTATTATTATTCAGTATGGTTTATTCCAAATTTTATTATAATTTAATATTAATTTTTGGGAGAGAGATGAGAGAAAAAAAAATCGAATAAAATTATTTTCGAAAAAAACTTTGCCATAGTGAATTTTTATATTTTTCTAGAGAGAAGAAATAAAACGGATAAAATAATCTACGGATAAAATAATTTTGGTAAAATAAAATATTGTATAGTGGAAAAAAACTAAAAAAACTGATTAAAAATATATGTAGCGTGTGTTTTTTTTGTGGGATGTGTTTGCTGGCCGAACACATCATGGGTGGACGTTATAAGAAAATCCATCAGTGGTTCTATATCATTATTGATATACAACAACCTTCTATATATAGTTTGATACATTGATTTTTACGAAATTTTTTACCATCCTTTTGCGCTCAAAATCCATCACTTATGTTGATTGTCCATCCTTTTGCGCTCAAAATCCGCCAAATATGTTGATTGTTTTCTCTTATCTTTTGCAAAAATTCTATCTGAATTGATTGTATACATATAATAATTGAATCAACATTACATTATACACGCGCGTGTTATTGAATAGTTAAAGAAACGCGTTATTGAATAGTTAAATAAACATGTTAGTAAATAATGTATAACCTAATATATAACCTTACAAAAGGTTACATGTTGTAAATAATGTATTGCTTTACAAAATGTTACATGTTGTAAATAATGTATTACTCCCTCCGTCCCACCTTATCTTGCACACTTTCCTTAAACGACCGTCCCACCTTATCTTACACAGCCTAAAAAAGGAAAGTTATAATATAATCTCCACCCTCAAAATCTCCACTCTCAATCTCCACCCTCAATCCACATTTGAAAAGTCAACAAACAATCAAAACGCAACTTTTCTTAATACCCGTGCCGACCCCCCTGTGCAAGATAAGCTGGGACGGAGGGAGTACTTTACAAAAGGTTGATGACAAATTAATTTGAATAGTATAGTTTCCTTTTATCATTTTTCAGCTTCATGTTGCTCCAATGAAACGATTTATTTTGATTGTCTTTTCCAAGTTCTTGCTGCTTCACTGAAACTATACATTTTTTGGATGTCAGCATATGTTCATTTTTTGGATGTCAGCATATGACAAAGGGTGAATGAGGATGTATCTATATATATAGATGTGAATACAGATGTTTTTTGGATGTCAGCATATGACAAAGGGTGAATGAGGATGTATCTATATATATAGATGTGAATACAGATGAAATTTTATACATTTGAATTTGAATTTTATTGTGTATCATGATTATGATGCATTTTTATAGATTCTTTTAATTAACATTTGAATTTGAATTTTCATTGTGTTATCTTGATTATGATGCGTTTTTACAGATTCTTTAGAATATTTTCCACGTGAGATAACAACGGATCCGATAAGATTTTCTTTTTTTCAAATTTTTAAAACGCACCATCATTATAGGAGCAATATAAATTCAAATTTTCAAAATATAACAAAAAAAATTGGATAATACAAATTCAAATTTTTTAATCTCTTACAAAAATAATAACTTAAAGAATGAGGGAGAAAATTTAAAACTTACTAAAATTTGCTGACTTTGGGTTATATATATAGATAGAGATGAAAAGCTATGGAAAATATCAATTTCAATTTAAAATAAATAAATACAGATGATAATAGATAATAGAAAATAAAAAAAGGAAAACTACTACGATTAAAAATCCAAAAAAGCTTTCAAATTAGAATTTATTGACAGGCCTTCAAACTCAGCTGAATCTCGAATGACTTGGTTTTCTCTAGTCTTTTGTCAATATTTTGTCTGATGTTAGCACAATGTAGTACTCAGCTGAATCTCGAATGACTTGGTTTTCTCTAGTATTTTGCCAATATTTTTGTCTGATGTTAGCACAATGTAGTGGAAATAATATAAATTTATTATATAAAAGAAATTGAATAAATAATGCTTTATACGGTTATATATTACCGTACAAAACGTTGATTGTCGGTAAATTCCAGAATCAACTGCTGTGTGGCTGATTTTCTGTATGACTGAAGGCTGAATTTTTCTAAGGCTGAAATTTTCTGTATGGCTTTTGGATTGTAATGGCCCTATTTTCGTAGTCCTTTTGGATTGTAATGGTCCTTCTGGAGTCTCCATTATAATGTGCCTATCAATCAGGTAATCCTTTTGGACTGTAATGGTCCTTCTAGAGTCTCCATTATAATGATGTGCCTATCAATCAGGTAGTCCTTTTGGAGCCTCCATTATAATGTGTCTATCAATCAGATAGTCCTTTAATCCTTTTGGATTGTAATGGTCCTTTTGGAGCCTCCATTATAATGTGCCTAAATCAAGGTTGACATGGACAATCACGGAATGAAGAAATGATTTTGGATTGTAATAGTCCTTTTGGAGCCTCCATTATAATATGCCTATCAATGGACAATAAAGAAATGAAGAAATGAGAGAAATAAATGAGAGAAATAAATGAAGAAATGAGAGAAATAAATAGGTAGCGCCTATCAGGTTGACATGGACAATCACAGAATGAAAAAAGAGAGAAATAAATGAGAGAAATAATCACGGAATGAAAAAAAAGAGAAATAAATAGGTAGTGCCTATCAGGTTGACATGGACAATCACGGAATGAAAAAATGAGAGAAATAGGTAGCATAAACGTGATTCACAAAAAATAAGATAAATTGACGTCCGTATTTATAGATGAAATTATGCAATCGGATAAGGATTAATTCAAAATTCAAAATTCAAAAAAATTTAAACTTATCCAGTTGGACAATATTCAATAGATTCGTTTTTCTACATTTTTCGATCAAAAAATAATTTGAATAGTTTAATTACAGCAGATTAAATCGGATAATTTGAATTCAAAATTCAAAAATTCGTCTATTAGTAGTAATTATAGTTTGGGCGGGAAATTACTAAACTTACTATATCCGGCTGACTTGGCTTATTATATATATATAGATATTATAGTTACATGTGTAATTTTTTTTACCTCTTTTTATGTTGTTCAATAGTATATATTATATTGCGTAATAGTATATGTTATATCGCGTAACATGTATCATATATCGCGTAATAGTATATGTTATATCGCGTAATAGTATATATTATAGTTACAAGTGTAATTTTTTTACCTCTTTTTATGTTGTATATTGCGTAATAGTATATGTTATATCGCGTAACATGTATCATTTTTTAATAATATATTATGTTGTTTGATAGTATATGTTATATTGCGTAATAATATGTGTTATGTTGTGTAATAGTATATAGTTACTGGTATAATTTCTTAATAAATATATTATTTTGTTTAAAAAACTATAAGAAGTGTTTAATAGGACTTGAACCTAGGCCACTATAAGCACATGCAAATGTTTATCCACTAGGCCACCACCTCATATTGTTATCTTAAACGTGGCACAATATATTAATATTAATAATAACACATGCAAATATATAGAAAAAAATTGCGAAGAATAAGGACAAGAGTAGGTTTCAAACTCAAGCCCTAAAGAAGAACAACCCACGTTTTTACCACCTTGGCCAGTGTCTCTTATGTGCCATCAAACATGCCTTAATATATATATATATATATATATATATATATATATATATATATTATTTATTTTACAGAATAAAAAAAAATCAGAGTTGCACGCTGCGCAAGGCTCAAACACGAGACCTCAACGTGCACGCAACAACACCGTGCCACTGCGCCACCATCAGCTTGTTGACATCCAAACACAACCCTTATTATATATGTAATTCTAAAATTAAATTGGGAAATACACAATAAACTTATTGTGTGAGTGCACCCAAGACCTACTCTTTTTGAAATTATATTATATCCCATGCTCAATTATCATTTTTTCTTTTTACATATTTTATTGCAATTTATTGTAGGATAATAAAAGTCTTTCTTTCACACAAAATGTGTGATTGTATATATATAAAACTAAACTATGCTTTTTTGTTAACCTTTAATTTTATGATTAATTGTGAAAATTAATTATGACGTGTTTACTTATCACTTGAACATTAACATTGAGGATTAAACATCAGATACTTCAAAAATAATTATGGCGTATTTTCTTTGGGGTTCCTACTTTGCTGTAAATATATTTACAAACATCACATCACTTTTATATCATATTTTGCACTATAAATAAACTCCAACCCAATCTACAACCAACAAAATTAAATGTCCATTGATTTAATACAATTTTCTCTTTCCACTTTATTTTCCCCAACTTACAATGCTACAGCCTCCTCTAGCCGTAAACAAAACAACCTTAGGGGATATTTGGTTATATTTTCAGAGCATCTTTTTCAATTTTTATTATGATAAACACATACATTATGTTTGTTTTATCAATTTCATCCATATGTTTTTTTTCCAAATCAATCATTACATTTAAATTAAATATTTATTTTGTGATCTATCATTACCAATTCATCTAATATAATATGATATATTTCAATCTTAATCAATCATTTTTGTGTTCTATCACCTATTATTTACTACTAATCTAATAAAATATTATTATCCAATAATATTATTCAATAATTAGTCATATCTATTTCAACATCAATCACATTTATCAAATTATATCAAATAAAATCTAGTAAAAAATACTGGAAACTCTAAAAACTGAAAGTTGAAAATAAAAAAAACATAACCAAACAAGCCCTAAGGGGATAATTGGATTGGGATGTAGTGGAATGTACCACGCCCGATGGGGTACATTCATAGACGGGACATCCAAAAATGTATTTTAGTTTAAGGGTATAGTAGGGTAGGATGTGTCATGAAAATTGTAAAATGTGTATTGGAAATTGTAAAAGATGTGTTGGAAATTGTAAAATGTGATATAGATAATAAGGTGTTGATGTGGAGGGATGTGCCATTTAGTTTAAAATAAAATAGGCAATATATATCTTGAAGTCCTTAAAGTATTGATGTTTGTTTTAAATAGTCCTTAAAGTATCATTTTGTTTTAATTGGTCCTTAAAGTTCTAGTTTTTTTATTCAATTGGTTCCCTGAAGTATTTTTTATTTTAATTAGTCCCTTATGTTTTGGAATTATTTCAATTAGTCCTTAAACTATTACAAAAATATATTTAAGGTCCCTAGAAGAAAAAAATACATAAAATATGTGAAATCGCCGATTTAATTCAAAATGATATTGTAGCATATCTTTTATTAAATAAATGTTTTGTAATTTATCATTATGATGCTTTCCCCCTGAAATGAAGGTGAATTATACTAAAATATCGATTTGAATAAAACTCCAAGATTATATTTTTTCAAGAATTTCATCCAAACTTTGAGAAAATACTTTGTGCTACTTTATTTTAGTTAGAAACGTGCTAATTTGATCCAGATATTTTGAACTCTAACTATATTGAATTTAAAGTAAAATTGAACATTATCAACGAAATAACTTTAATTTTTTTAAATATTGTAAAGACCTTCAAACATAAAATTTAAAAGTCCTTTCGTTAATAATGTTCAGTTTTACATTAAATTCAAGATAGATAGAGTTCAAAATATCTCAACTAAATTATCACTAAAATTAAAGTACCACAAAGTATTTCTCAAAGTTTGGATAAAATTATTGAGAAATTATAATCTCGAACTTTTGTTCAAATCCTATTATAGTATAATTCACCTCGTTTGATGGTAAAAGTATCATAAACAAATAACACAATATTTATTTAATAAAAGATATGTTATAATATTATTTTGAATTAAATCGACGATTTCACATATTTTATGTATTTTTTTTTTCTTTTAGGGGGCCTTAAGATAGAATTTCGTAATAGTTTAAGGATCCTATTGAAATAATTGTAAAACATAAGGGACCAATTGAAACAAAAAATACTTCAAGGACTAATTGATTTAAAAATTTATAACTTCAAGGACCAATTAAAACAAAATGATACTTTAAGGACCATTTAAAACAAACATTAATACTTTAAGGACCTTAAGATGTATAATGCCAATAAAATACGTTGAGGATGATCCATGCCACATCTTAATATGAACATCCCAATCCAATTATCCCCTACGGATTCCAAGCTTTTAAATTTCCACTGAAGTTCAAAATATGAGTATTTTATATATGTGTCCGTTGGTATTCCACTCGTTAGGGTATAATTGGATTGGGATGTAGTGGCATGTACCACGTCCGATGGGGCACATCCATGGACGGGACATCCAAAAAGGTATTTTAGTTTAAGGGTTTAGTAACTTAGGATGTGCATTGGAAATTGTAAAAGGTGCATTGGAAATTGTAAAAGGTGCATTAGAATTTGTAAAAGGTGTGTTGAAAATTGTAAAATGTGATGTAGGTAATATGGAGTGGATATGGAGGGATGGATCATCTGGTGTAAAATGAAATACGTTGAGGATGACACATGCCACATCCGGATGGGGACATCCCAGTCCAAGTATCCCCTTAAAGTTAAAAGGCGGTATACAGTTTTTAATTATTGTCTCGGTTTCCTTATCCAAACCCACATTCGCGTGTTGATGAAGTTGCCGGCTCCCTTTCAAATTGAGCGGGAAAACCCTTCGTTTCGAAATTCAAAATCATTTCTCCACATTTATTCGACACTTGTTCATCGGTAAAGTGTCCTCACCCAAAAACTCCAATGAAAACTGAATTTTGTTTACAAATAGAAGAATTTTCATGATCTGATTTGCTTTTTTATTTCCTTTTCTTTGCATTGGAAGAAGTCTTGTTATTAGTAATTGTAGAGATGGATTTCCACTCTATGAAGCGTAAAGAGCTACAGGCATTATGCAAAAAACACAAAATCCCGGCGAATTTATCAAACCAGGAGATGGCGAGTAAGCTTACAGAATATTTAAAGGTAATTGTGGGGTTTTTTCGCTTTGTTATGCATGTTACGGTTTTGTTATTTAAACGTTTTCGGGGTTGATAATGTGATCTTGTCACTCATGGCCGAATTCAGGAAAATAAATATCCCTCGATTGAACGACCATTAGAAGATCAGGATGGGAATGCAATCGAAATTGATATCTCTGAAGCGGATTTGATTATGAAAGTTAAGAAAGTAAGATTTAGTCCGGAACATGAACTGATTGAGTTTACTAGATCTCCGAAAATGATAACTAGAAGCAAGGTTTGTAGTAGTTCAGTTGTTAATATTGAGAGTAATGAAAGAAAGAAAGAACATTTGGGTGGACTAGATAGAATTACACGCGCTAGAGGGTTGAAATCTGTGGAGGACGAGGTTAATGTGAAGAAGAGAGGAAGAAACCCTAATGCTCCTGCCATTGAAATTTTTTATAATGGCAAGACAAAGGTAGGCAATGAAGATAGCTTGGGTAGAGTAATGCTTTTGAGAGGGAAGATGTTAGACGTGGGCGGAAAAAATGCAGGCAAAAGAGAACTGAAAAGGAAAGATGATGATAGAAGATGTGAGAAAGCGCTAGATGACGACGCTAATGAAAAGCCCTCCAAGGAGATCGTGGATAACGCTGGTAGAGTTACCCGGTCCAGAGTGCAGAAATTGACAGAAGTCGATGCAGATGTGGAGAAAACTGGGAGAAAGGTGGCCTCGAAGTCTACCATGAATGGAGGAGATGTAGGTGAAGGAAAATTGACTAGGGATTCAGGTGAGAGAAAGAGTAATGGAATTGGAAAAGGTCTGGAGAATAAGAATATTGCAGGAGAATGTCATGTGAATGAACCCCAAATTTTGAGGAGATCTAAAAGGAATCCGAACATGGATGTGGGTTCTTCAAGGTTGAATGTTGGTAAAAAGAATCATGAAAATGGTGAGAGCATGGGATTGAGAAAAACATCAAAGTTATTGACATTGAATGGTTCAGAAGAGAATGGAGAAACTAGAAATGAGGTTAATCTTGGTGGAAGAGCAGTTTCGAATACAGAAGAACCCATTAAAGTGGAACCCAGAAGACGTAACAGGAGGACAAATGTGATTGGATCTGATGAGCTTAAAGTAGAAACTGAGAACAGACGCACCTTGAGGAGCTCAGTTCCAGAACTAGGAATTTCTAGTGAAGTTTCTACCCATGAGAAGAATGTTGTCCACCCTAGTGTCGTTATGAGGTGGTCAAGGCGTAAAACTTTAAGCCTGCAACCGGTCTCTGCTGATGAAGAAACTGATGCTGGTTTAATGGTGCAGAATCTTGTTGCAGAAACGGAGAATAGACACTTATCGAGTTCTGTCCAACAATTGGAAATTGTTGTTGGAGCTTCTAAAGAGGAAAAGAAGGTTCTGCAGCCTAGTGGAATAACGAGGAGATCAAGGGGTAAAATTCTAAATGTATCTACAAACGAAAATAACGGCATTGTTTCAGATTTGAATCTTGAGGCAGAAAAGATTAGAAAAGAACCATGCCTAGTAGAAAAGGATTGTTCTGCAATGCAGAAGAATACAAGAAGATCGAGAAGGATTGCCTCTAAATGTAAATCACCGGGAGGTCCAGATGCAATTGGCAGGGATACTGTCGTGCACCAAAAGAATCAAGCAAAGAAGCGAAAAGGAGGAGTCATATTAGGAAGAGATGTCATGGAGACAAAAAATGATCCGAGCTCTGCAGAGACCATCAACGGAAGTAGCAGCAAGGAAGTTGTGCCTGCAGCTGCAACAGGCAATGTTGCTAACACAAATAAGCGGAGTAGATTGGACGATCTCAAAAGTTTTGACTCTTCATTGCATAATGGGTTGGAAAGAGGAGATCTGTTAGTCTTGAGTGCTAAGCCTTCTATAGCAGAAGGTTTAGGAAGCACTAGCAATTTGAGTATCAGTCCTGACCAAAGTCCCCCAAACTCTAATAGTGATGTGGGAGTGGCATCCAGCAGAAACACTGACAGAAAGAAAGCTGACACTTCTATTGTAGATAGTGGTGGAAGTTTCGAGATGAAATTGATCAATGGAAAAGAATTGGCTAATTCGGAAATTAAGGCAGCTTCAATAACCAGTGAATGGAAAACAGGTGTCACAGATTCTGACGGCCAAACTTTGGTCAACAACATTAAGGGTGTGGAAAATGCTGAGCGACCATTGGAGATTGATGTGCATGAAACTATTGTACAAAATATAGAAAAAATCGATAATAATGAGAATGACCCTGAAGCTCATGGCTTCAGCCAAACTGAGGATTTGGGCTGCAATGAGAATGACCCTGAAGCTCACGTCTTGAGCCAAACTGACGATTTGGGCTGCAATAACAAGATTGTTAACCAAGTACTCCCAGAAGACTTAAACGAGAGTTTTGATGAGACAAGCTCTTCTACTTATAGCCGCCTGATTGGGGATCAAACAGACAATAATGGTAACAATGTTCCTCACTTAATATATATCTTGCATTTACATTTTCACAACTTACATTTAGCAGTTGGTCACTTAACTAACTACTTTGCAGTTGATGCTAAAGTGGCAGAGGCTGAAGTAGACAAATGCTCGCAACCAAGCCCCTGTGTTGATCATGCTGGTGAAGTGCAAGGAATTTGTGATCGACAGAACCTGCACTCCAATGGAACAAGAAAAGACACCCAAGTTACTCCAGAGGATTCTATATTTTCCGAAAATGAAGGTTCTGCTGAGACTGCGGCCTCTCCTGAAAACCTCTTCTTTGATGATAAAACAGATATTCAGAGTAAGAGTGTTTCTCACTTGATATTAATGTTGCTTTTACTTTTCACTTCTTTATTTTGAAGTTGTCCACTTTTTTAACTACTTTACAGCTGATGTGGAAGTGGCAGATGTTGGTACAGACAAAGGCTTACAACCAAATCCCAGTGTGGTTGATCATGTTGGAGAAGCCAATGCAATTTCTGGTCAAGAGAACCTGGATTCTAATGAAACAAGACAAGGCAACCAAGTTCTGCCAGAAGGATCTACTGTATCTGGAAAGGAGATCCTTCCTGAGATTGGCTCATTGGCTGGCAGTTCGTTACTTGATGATCCAATAGATACTAAGAGTAAGATTGTTCTGTTGTTGATATTACATAGTGTTTAATCAATGATGAAAGTTGTTATTCACCATATTCTAACTACTTTGCAGCTGATCTAGAATTGGTAGAGGCTGAAGCAGATAAATGCTTAGAAAGAAGCCCCGTTCTTAAACATGTTGGTGGGATCAAAGGATCTTCTGTTCAAACGAACCGTGATGCTGATGGTACAATACAAGACAGCAAAGTTCTCCTAGAAGGTTCAAATGTTTCTGGAAACAAGGGTCTTATGGAGAGAGTCTTTTTTGCTAACATCCTCTTCCTTGGTGATCATGCAGAAATTAAGGGTAAGAATTTTCCTTATTTGATATTTATGTTGTGTTTGCATGTTGACTATTAATTAAGCCTTCTTTTGTTATCTTTTTCTCTTTTCACCCCCACTTTGTAGCTGATGTTGAAGTTGCAGAGAGTGAAGGAGACATTTGCTCTCAACGAAATCCCAGTGGGGTTGCTTATGGCTGTGAACTCGAAGGAGTTTCTGTTCAAGAGAATCTGGACTATAGTGAAAGGAAACAAGACATCCATGTAGTTCCAGAAGGCTCAAATGTTTCTGGAAATGAAGGTTTTGCTGGGACCAACTTTTCTGCTGAAAGACTCTCACTTGATGAAATTAAGAGTAAGAGAGCCTCTTTTATTATAATAATGCTTGATTAATTATTACATACTTATTGAAACTTTCTGTTCCTTCTCTAACTACTTTTGAGCTGATCTAGAAGTGGCAGAGGCGGAAGGAGACAAATGTTTACAACCAAGTCTCAGTGTGGTTGATCATATTAGTGAAGTCCAAACAAATTCTTTTCAAGAGAACCTTGACTCTGATGAAACAACGCAATCTAATGATATAACCTCGTCTTTTTCATGCCATGGTATTAATGAAGACCACTTGGAAGTGTCTGCTAATATTCTGGATAATAATAAAGATATCTCCCCAAAAGCTGGAGTTGTTGAAACTTTTAATTCTTGTGGTATGTATTGTTTAAGAATATATATGTTGTTAATTCTTTCATTTTTTAACATTCAACCTTAGCCGTGTCCATTTTTTATTTGGTGTCTATCAGAGCATATTCACTGCTCAAAGTGTACATTAGAATCGAAAGCGGCATCATCAAGCATGATGAGAAGGCCTGAGGATGATAATCTTGCTGAAGTTAGTGAAACCGTCCATAATGATATAGCTTCAGAGCTAGCTGAATGTAATGAAGATGGGTTCTTAAATGTTCACAAAAGTGCAAGTTACAAGTGCGATGAATTGAGCGTGCCTGATCTATCAATTGGTGAAGGAAGTGCTAAGATAGGCCCACAAGATAAAGATGTCTTTTCAGGTGAATATTCGGTTATGAGTTCTGGCGAGCAAGGGAAGTTTAAAGATTCCTTGGCTGTAAATCCTAGAACTGACAGTGCTGAATTTAATCAAGTGGGAGGCCATGAGACTGATTGTGCACCCACCGCGGAAGAAACCTATAACAGTCAGAATTTAAATTTGGAGGATGGTAAATCTGTTGAAGGTGGATCCTGTAAGAGTCAGAAGAGCAAATGTGATGAAGATGGGGTATTCAGTGTGTGTAATATGTTTGATGCTGAAGAGAGCCCTGTGATCACACCAAAAGGTGACGAAATTTTTACTGGTGAACGTTCCATCGAGGATTCTGAGGAGCAAGGGATTTTTCATGGTTCCTCATCTGTAGGACCCACAAGCATGTGCCACTTTGCTAGAGATCTTGAGGCTGATCTAATAGCTGATGGAACTGATGACTCTATTTATAGTGATAAACAGAAAGAGTTGAGTGAGGCTAATGGAAGTGGACGCTTCACGAGTCACAAGAGCTTAAAAGATGAAGACTGGGAATTCAACATTTCTCATTTATTTGATAGTGGAAAAAGTCTTAGGATCACAACACAAGATAGTGGAATGATTTCTCCTGGATATTGCATCAGAGATTTTAACGAACAAATGATGTTTCGTGATTCTGCTTACGTCTCTACCATGTCTGCAAACTATAATGAGGTGAAGTTAGGTGCGGATAACTCTAATTTGCAGGAAACAAGTTCATCTAAACCCAATAGTGTTACCAAGTCTCAAGGTACAGAATTTCTCTCTTTATCTTAGTTTCTTCCACCTATATAAGGTCAATCCTCAGTGCTTCTTATTTAGATATTTAATTCCTCTTGATCAACAAATAATCTATGGCGTTTCTCTTAGTCAAATTTAAGCTTATATTTTTGAAATTATTTTGTTGTTTATATCTATCATCTCTAAGGATTCATTAAGTTTATTGTTGTTATAGCAAATGAAGTAGCATGTGATAAAAAAGAGGATGATATTGCTGGGGTTGAAAGTCTTGCTGATATGATTTTCCAAGATGCAGAGGAAAGTGAAGAGCAAAGCAAGAATGTGCAGACAGATCTAGTTTTAGGTGAAAACCCAACTAGTGTGGAATCTAGCCCAGGTTTGTATAGAGTCTACATTTAACTACCATATAATTCTCCACAAACTAATTTTTCTGTGATACTGCAGATATTGGACTCCACAATCTCTTTGGAACCACTTTGGATAGTTATACTCCTGGTCTAAATGATAATTCTTCTCCTCAAAGAACTGAAATAGCAAATCTGACAATGTCTACAAACAAATCAGCTTCCAAACAGGGTTGCAGTTTGACCAGGAAGAAGGAAAAAGAACGAAGTGGAAGTGAAAAAATCACAAACAAGAATGTGGTTTCAACAACTATTTGCAATGAAGTATCACATACTGGATATAATGAAGTCTTGGAAGGTATCCCTAGTATATATACTCATTCCAAATTCTTGTTATTGAAATTATGCATGTCCTGATTTGTTTTCATGTTCAGAAAAGGATGACGATGCCACTCGTAAAGGATTAAACAGTATAACAGAAGAAGAGATGGAAAAAAATATATTTGCTCTGGGAAAATCCTGTATTTTTAATGAAGCACCAGACAATAACGCTGAATCGACAGAGAAACATAACATGAGCATGTCTTGTTCGCCAAGGAATTTAGATGAACTTGAAGGTTGTGAAGGTATGTTAACTGATACTGATTTGTTAGATAGCCTCAGTTGTAAGATTAGAGTTTGTCATACAATTGAGGAGAAGATGATTCAAAGTAATGAAGCTGCATTTGAGTTATCTGAAGCTGATCTTCAGAAGTCCAGCATTTCTGGGAATAGCCTTCATCATACCACCTGCTCTGAAAATGCTAACAATTTGGAGGAAGAATCAATTGAGACTTTCAGGAGCCCAGTGAATGCATATGAGGGGAAAGAAACGGTTACAACCTCCCAGAATGTAGACACCATTGTTGATATTGCAGGTTGATCAATTAGCTTGTAAACTTTAATCTCCATTAATGTAATTGTTCTTGTATTGACTGATCACTGCGTTCCATGTTGCAACAGCACATGATAGCGATGATGAAATATTGGAGACGAGGACACCTGTCGATGATAATGAGAAGAATGGGAAAGAGATTCATCAAAGTACAACTGCTACGATGCTACAGTGTTCCATTTCGCAGCTTCATTTTCTTGAAGTGGAAGAATTCAGCAATCATGGCCATGCAATCTCAGATGTGCCTTCCTCTGGGAGCACTGAAATTTTAAAAGAAAGTGACGTGGATGATACCATTAAAGAGTATATTGATTCTGAATCTTCTCTGCATATGATCTTCGCGAGCTCCGGTGCCAGCCTCCCCATTGATGCATCGTCACACACTAAGGAAATTCAAAAGCCATTAGTTAACAGTTTTGTAAGAGAAACTAAAGAAGCAGCATTGGTTACTGAGGTTGGTCAAGATTCAGGGAGAGCAGCGGAGCCTCTTGCACATGTTGATTTCCTTGCTCATGGTAAGCAATATTCTATCAGGCCTGATGGGCCAAATACAAGGCCCGAATAAAATTGGGTCCATTGCACCCCTTTTTAGTATTGTTGCTTTAAAACTTTTGATGATTTGCACAATTGGTTTCGTAGGCATCGGGGTTAAGTTTGAGTCACAGAAACAAAATGAATCAGAGGATGGCCATAAATCACCTTCGAAGCAGTTGTTTTCGAGTGCTAAAAGAAACTCGAGGACCATAATGATCCATGGGACTCCAGGTAAGCTTCTAACTATGGGGGACAAGAAAGAGAATGCGCCATTAAGTAAGAGGGGAAACGTTGGTGATTTGACTATGGTTAGACCAGCAAAAAGGAGAGCGTTGCAGGATGTTCACTGGAAATAGTTTTTGTCTTTCAATATATTTCATGCAAAAATGATGTGTTCTAAGTTATTCGTGTTGCTAGCTGGCTGCTACTTTATGCATTTCTCGTGCAAATGTTTATATTATTTATTGTCCAAGTCTGTGAGCTTCTCACTTGTCGTACTTGAATTGTAACGGGAAAACTGGATTTTTGCCCTTTATTGTTTATGGTAAGGGCCATGCTGGTCGATATTATTATTATTGTGTTTTTTTTATCTTGCCTGACGTTCGCCTGAAGGACATATTGACCACATATTCTTCTTCTTTATTTATTTATTTATTTATTTTATTTTTAATTATTAACTTTTTTTTTTAAGTTCATTTAAGAGAGTAGTAAAATTTGTTGCCATTTTCTGAACAAAGATTATGATTTTTTATATGGACTAGGTAGAGACACGTGCGTTGCACGTGATCTATAAAATTTACTTAATTTTTTTACTTTAAATAATCTTAAAAAATTGCATAGTATGTCATGATAAAAAAAAATACTTCTTCTTACAAAGGTTTCTAATGATTAAATATATTCTATAACAAATATGAATCTTGCACTAAAGTCTTCTTTAACAAGTATAATCTGATCGAGTATTTTAAATGCTTAATTTTGATACACCAAAATCAAATATATTAAGCGCAAATTGAAATTTAAAGCAATTTTTTACGAAGTGAAACAATTACTACCTTCGTCCTCCTCTAACTTTCGTACTTTTCTTTTCATTTTGTTTCAACTTAACTTTTCAGTTCATAAATGACAAATTTTTCTCATAATCTCCACTCTCAAATTCTCCACCCTCAATCTCCAAAATTTGTTTTTTCTTAACCTCCGTGCCCGGTCAAAATAGAAAAGTTAAGCCAGCGCAGAGAGAGTATATTGTTCATAATGACCCCATTTGTTCCATAAACAAAAAAAAAATCATTTTTTCAAATTTTATTGTGTGCTCGAAAAACAATATTGGATTCCCCTTAATAGTTTTTTTTTTTTTTTTCTTTTTTATATAGCAACCTATTGTTATTCACAATAAAATAATTTTGAAAATGAATTGACATGGATCTAAAAATATAGTGAAAAAATTAAAAATCACTCAATTTGATTAAGATTATAACGTGAAAAAGAAAATAGCAAGAACCTAGAGCAATTTTTATTTGTTCAAAAAAGGCGATAATTATAAGTCATTGATTTGTTATAGCCCAATTAATGCCCTTTTAAACTTGCCATGAATGCCCAATCACTACCCTAGAAAAAAGAAAACGGTAAAAAACACTGCAGTGAGGAATTGAACCCTTATTGTAGAGTCTAAAAGTTCGAGTGCAAACCATCAGGCCAAGAAAAATTTCATACTAAACATATACTATAAACCAATTATATCTGGACTTGGGGGTACATTTGTACCCCTCTGTTCTTAGCTGGATCCGCCAATGCTACATCACTTTTGAACTAAAGTTATCTGATGAAGTTATTTGATGTAACTCAAATATTATTTTAATGTTCACTAGAATTACCTCATTCTTGTAATGAAAAATATTATCAAATATATACAAGAGAATGTAGATTATTTCTCTTTTTGTTTTCAAATATATGTTACTTTAAATTGTGAACTACTACCTTTCAAGTAATTATATATCAATAATTGTAGATAATATTAGCTAACTTTAATATTTGAGATGTACTGGAACGTATTGTTTTAGTCGACATTCTGACTACGTGATATAATAATATGGTTGTTACCCTGAAAAACGATTGAGATGTATATTAAATGAAAATATATTTCAGATTGTCTTTTCTGGAATCAACTAAGAAATTTCTTAAAGATCATGCTAAATTGCTTTATTTTTATTTTTTTTTATCATTTCTTCTAAAGTTTAAGCTCTTGTAGAAATTAAAAAGTAAGATTGGGAAAGATTTCAAACTTCTAACGTCCTCTCTTGGTGAAATGTTAGATACTAACTCTTCTAACAAGAGTTAGTCATTTGAACTAACTTTTGTCTACTTTATTGTTAACAATTACCGATTCTTCTGTTAGAAGGAGATAGATAAGTAAAACTTAGTTATCAAAATATATTAATTATTATAATAAAAATATATATAATAAATATTTTCATTTGAATTTGAAATATCATTCTTTATAATATAAACAAAGATTTGACCCTCAATATGTAAATAAGTTGGTCATTATTTGCATTGTTGTAGAATAGATTTAGATATAGAGAATATGTTATAATAATTATTCAAATTAATAATGAAATATAATTATGAGTAACGTGCTTAAGGGTATTGTTATATATATGAAATACAATCTTCTTAATTTGTCTCTTTATAATTATTCAAATTCACATTTTTTTACCGATATTACATATGTGATAAAAAAGATATGTTAAAAATCAAATTAAACGAATACTGAAGTTCAACACAACTTGAAAGGTTATTATACATAATCTTCGTTATATAAGAATCCAAATTTTAGATAACAATTCTCATATTCTAATTTTTACACGTGTTGCTTATCTTAAGTTAATGCATGCTATTTTTTTCTTTGCAAGTAATTATTATTTTTTCGCCAAAAATATTATATTATAATCACCTTGTAATTTATACTGAAATTTACATTTTTAAATTTGGTGTAGTTTTCTCCTAATTTTACTCCGTCTGATATATTGAATTAGCATATATTTAATAATATATTAAAGCTAAATAAATATTATTAATATTTAATAAAATCTAAAATTAATACTACCTCACATAAATTTAATTAAATTCAAGATCTAAAATTAGAATATAAATTTATTGCATTTGATTATAAATTTTAGATTTTAAACCAATAAAAACAAAAAAATATAAAACTCAATAGGGGATGGAGTTATTAATTCCTACTAATAAATACATATCAGTAAATTACGTAGTTGTCCTTGCATATTTTCTCATAGATAAGTGTATGTAAAAGGGCATTTTTGATACTATATTATTTTGTAAGAAATCACCCATACTTTTTAAGATAGGGAGATAACATATTTTGATGAAGTACATTTAGAACAGGCTATTTGCACCCATTAGTTTTTAATGGACAAAAATCCTTTTCCAGAGATGTTTTTATTTCTTGAGCCTTGTTAAATATTTCAATAGTATTTGATCAAGATTGGTCAGGTGGTTTAACTTTCGGTTTCTGCCTTTTTCTCTCTCTAGGAATTTTCTCCCTCGAACAAGAAGCAACTTGGTCCACTCTCTGCCGGCCGGCGGCTGTTGCAGTCGGCAGCCGCCGGCCAACCTTTTGCTTTTTTGTTGAATCTGTTTCTTTTTCTGTGGATTCTTATATCAAAGTTGGTCCAGATTTTGGTTCTTATTTCAATGTTTTTTGGATGAAACTTTTTACTCTTTTTCGTATCTGAAGCACAGATCTAGATTTATAAATCCGAGCCTCTGTGACATACGCACACATTTATCGCTCTTCATCAGAGCCTTTAGGATTCATAAAGTCTGTTGCGTCCGTTAGCTAGGGTTGGGGCTCGCCGCCATTGAAGCATCTCTAAGGTCGCACCAATGGGGACGGCTGAAGACTTGAAAGTTGTACAGTGGCGCTCTTTCCTCTCCGTCTTCTATCGGATCCAGGGGAGAGTCCATTTTGGCGTTCTTGACACAGATCCATCATCGAGGTCACCTGTTTCAGTGGGTGATGAAGGCCGCGATTTCTGGTGCTACAGGGTCTCCGCCATTGCAATAATTTGACTCGGTCTCAGTCACGAGCTGCGACTGAGTTTGCGACTCACTATACACTGAGCCGACTCACTGAGTCTGCCACTGCTTTCGCCGATCGATGCCCACCGAGTCTGCAGAAGGTGGCGGCGCAGATTAATGGATCTCCACCGCTGTTTTGGCACTTTTATGAACCGGGTTAGTTTGGTTTTCAGTTCGAACTGGCCGGGTCAATTCCTCTGCTATTGGAAGAGATCTCCAATTCGGATTTGCTGAAGCAATACAGCGTGAACTGACGATGGAGGTTCCGCTGTCCCAGCAGCTTCAGCCTTGGAACAGGTTCGACTAGGGTGAGACATTCTATTGATTTCTCTTTGTCTGAACTTGAAGGCGTTTGAGCCCCAGTTGGAATGGTTACTAGCTGCAGACATTCAACACCATTGTTTACGGGTTCCGTTTTTGTTCTGAAAATCTGGCTGGAATGCTTGTTGCTTTATATTACAATTCTGACATAATTTTCGCCTACAGCCTCTCCCATTTTGCTCTCTAGAAGAGCAATTATTGATAAGTGTTTTTGAGCAAGCACTTTACACTTACATCAGATGTAGATATTGGTTCAAATATGAAGGACATCGCTAAGTGGTACATGGCAGCTTTTCTGGAATCTAATTCTGATTTTAAGTTTTATGGTTCACTTTGCTTCTTTGGTTTTTGGCGAGGGATTTCATGGCAGCGTGCTTGTCCATGTCTTGATTTCTCTGTCGAGTTTGTACACGTTTTGGAACTTGTCGTCGGAGCATATTTATGGTTTTGTCTGCTCTGAGCTTAGGCATTGAAATCTTCCCAGGGATATTTGGACTCGCGCTGATGTGAGGAGCAATGGTTCTCCCCCACGCTCGGGTTTCGTGACATAGGGCATCTTGATTGGGAGCTCGACTTTCGTAGTATGTTCGAAGACAGTTCTAAATCGGTTATTCTCTCGAGCCGAAATGCTCAGTTCCAGTTTTCTATGCAATATATTGGCTTTGTTTTGTATTTGCTTAGATTTTCAGTAGCCAATTTTATATTTATTCTGGATACCTTTATCTGCCGGCTTGTGGCATGAAAAGGTTTTTATTTTGTCTCTTGTGAGTGACCGTCCTGTGGTCTCCACATCACTCGCACGTTCCTTTGTTTTCTTTTTTCTTTATTTATAATACTACCTATTTAGATCAAGATTGGTCATCTATATTCATATATGTTTAACCAGTCTTGGTCAAATGACAATGAATTTCCTGTAAATTTTCATATTTTGATCATATTTTTATATCTTTATATAGTTTTCAAATTTTCTTTTAAAACTTCGTATACAAAGCTGTTTTAACAGGACTCAGTTGAACGGAAGTAAAGGCAAATCTAAAATATTGGAATTTTAAACAATTTTATAGTTGCAAATAGTCGCTTTTAATAAAGCCTATGAAAATCGCAAACATTCTCAAATTTAAGTAAACTATTATTTGAAGAGATTCAAAATTGCCCTTATAACTATGTTGGGAAATAAATCAAGTTTAGCTGAGCTTGTAAGTTTTCATGTAAAATTTAATTAGTTTTAACTGAACTCGACTGTATTTGAGAGTGTTTGATTATGTTCACAAGAATGTTTGACCATGATAGCGAATGTTTGTGCATTTAACCAAATACTCATTATAATAAGAGGTAATATAAGAATATTATAATATAGGGTAATCAATATTTTTTAGCCATTTTTGAAATGGTCTAATTAAGTGAAAATAATTAATACTCCTCCCCCCTCGATAGACAACCCTCTCTTCCTACCCCCAAATCGATACAAAATACTCTCCTAACCCACAAATTCTCCCCACTCACCCTCTCGATATATCTCCCCCCATTTCCTGTCGACATATCTTGATGGTGACAACTCTTTGGCGACGAAGACTGCGACGGAATAGAAGATGAAAGACTAACCCACGGCGATGCATCGTTAGACCGACTATGCGATCTGTGTATCAATGGGCTTGTATTTGAAAGATTTTTTGTGTATACTGCTTAAATTTGAAATAATTTGTGTGCCATTGTGCTTGTGCTCAATGTTCTATGTATATTGTGTTTCGATGGGGGGCTTGTATCGATGGGAGTGTGGAAGACGATGGATGCTTGTATCAACGGGGTGTGGTTGAAACAAGGAGCTACAATATGGATGACTTGGTGACAAATGTTCTTAAATCTTTTGAGGAACTTGAACTAGTCAAATTAGACCAAATTTTTTTTAGTTTGCAAGCATGCTTGATGGGGATAATGAAAGCAAAAGGAGGGAATAATTACTAAGGAAAAATTGGTAAAAATATCCCTTAAGTTTGCCCTAATTAAGAAAATATCCTTTAAGTTTGACACTTTTTAAAAATACCCATTATATTGCAAAATATTGATAAAAATGCCCTCTGACTGGCAATCACAGATAACCCAACCGGTCAGAGGATGATGTGTCATTTTTTTTACAGACATGGCTTAAACATTTTAACTTGTTATTGATTTTACTTAATAAATGCTTTTTAAAATAAATTTATTAAAAATACATAAAAGAAAAAGAAAAAGGGAAAAAAAAGTCAAAAGGAGATTTCATCTTCTTCCCCCTTTCCCCTTCACGCCCCTTTTTTTTTTTTTTTTTTTTTTTTTTTTTTTTTTTCTCATCTCCAGTTTTTTAGGCGTTCTTCTCGCAGCAGTCCAATGCCTCCTCCCCCCAACACAAGTAAATTGACTGATAAAAATCGGAGAATTCCTGTTCCGATTTACAGATATTCGTATGTCAATCAATATGCAAGCGCTTGATAATGTCTCCGGTCCGCAACGAACCGGCGATTTCATCGGCGACGATCAGGCAAGATACCACCCAACCCCAACCATATCATCTTCGCCATCCAAAATGTCATGCTCCATCGGCACCGCCATGGTTGGGTGAAGGAATGCGAAGGTAAAACATAAAATAGATCAGATTTATATTGAGCAGCGACGGTAAAACGAAGCCGATTTATATTGAGCAGCGTTGATAGAGGTTGTAGAGAAAGGGTGGTGAAGAAGAATCAGGTAGGGTGGTGAAGAACTTCTTCCCCCTGACCATTGGCGATGCCATCTCTCGCCTCCATAACTATCCACCCGCCGTCGTCGCTGGTTTTGTACAAAACTCGCCGCCCCCTTACAGCTTCTGGCTCCAGCCTCGTTGGCGTATTGAAGTTGTGGCGAGGTCAGGGGTTTGGATGTGGGTTTGGGGGTGGGTAACGCGAAGAAAGTGATGAAATAATTTCAATTGGTGTTTTTTTTTTTTTTTTTTTTTCTCTGTAATTTTTAAATTTTATTTAAAAGAATATTAAAACTAGTTTATTAAGCCAAATCAGCCAGACAATTTAAAAAACGTGGCAATTGAGATGCCACAACACGAAATTATGTCCACCTCAGCTGTCACCGGATGAGTAACTGGTTATAGCCGGTGGCAAGATATTTTTATCAAGTTTTTTTAAGTTATGAGGCATTTTTAAAAAGTGCCAAACTCAAAGGATATTTTTTTAATTAGGGCAAACTTACGAGATATTTTTACCAATTTTTCGTAATTACTAACTACCCCACATGGGTTGCCTAGCAAGGACTGAAACACTACCACAAGTATTAGAAGTTGAAGAGCATCTTGTAAGGCAAACAATTGAGCATTTGATAGAACAAGAACAAACAACATCGTATGACATGGAATGGATAATGGCAGAATTGGGGTACATGTAGATCAATGATAGGAACACTTGTTTTTTTGTCTTTTGTTTATAGTGTAAACACTTATAAAAGTGTTCATTTTGCTTAAAATGTAAACAATTGAATCAAATGATTCATTTTTTTTTTTTTTTTTCCTCAAAACAATTTCATCATTGAGAAACACCTAATTACCCACTGCTCAGAAATGACAATATTAAGCTGGTCAGATTAAATGACCAACTTAAGCTACCCACTTGCTGACATAATCAATTCAATTTCACATTAAATGTGATGAAACTGTCAGAGTTGGGCAGCTACAAAATCAATCAGCAAGCACATCATTATCATTTTGATTAGGCTACCAATACCATTCAACAGATGAGAATTCACATTCACAAAACATACAACATACTTCACATTCACAATCAGCAAGGTTTATTCATTCAATTGAACATCATAATTCAATCAGGTACACATAACACATCATTTTGAAGAAGGACCTTACAATCAACAAACACAATTCACTAATTTAATTTCACAATCACCAAAGACAGCAGAAAGCAGAATTAGGGATTTCACGCAAACAATCAATAAACCCAAATTCAGGTTCACATATGGCAACAAACAACAAATAGAGTTAGGATTTTCACAAATTAGGATTTTCAGGTCTGTAAACCACAATTTGTAGTGAAATAAACCCGTAGAAGTCACATATCATTATTTACTGGCAATTTACACCAAAAGCCCCAATATAGCAGGAAATTTTTTTGGGGCTTTTACACAGAAATTGCTCAAACAACACCAGAAAAAATCCGAATCACAGATTCAAACATCAAACCCAATAAATAGACCAAAGGCAATGGTTAATCGAGAAAATCATCACAAAAACTAAAAAATGGAATAACCTACAAGAATTTAAGGTTTTGCCCACACATAAATTGTGTGGGTAATGGATTAAACTCAATTTCATATTCTGCCACAAATATTATGCGTGGCTGTTAATTTACAGTGACATTTTTACATGGAGGGAAAAATCCACATATTTTTTGAAATTGATGGCTTAAATTATTTTATATTAGTGTTGACGTGTTCACCTTAATTAGTAATTTTACCCGCACATGTTTATTGTTGTAGTTAATGTGTGGCTACAAATAATACATTTAACAACACATAACTTACCAATGTTGAAAAGTGTGGCTGAAAGATAATTTATTATATTTTTAATTATTAGAATGATGTGGCATATCTATGTAATTTAGTGATGATCTCGAAAACTGAAATATCTTGGAATTTATTTTAAATCTCTTACTCCATATCATACAACATTTTCTACCACTTTTTAATGCACACACGATACGTATATATGATGACATCACAAATACATTATAAGTGATTATGTGACATGATTAATATAATATATTGTATAAGATGTTATATTAAATGTTGTAGAAAATCTGAACCGCTTTGAATTAGGCTCCACTATAAAAAGATATCAGTTTTTTTTTCCTTAAAGGGAGATTTGAGTTTCTCTTGGAGAAAAGTAAGTGTAAACCAACCAAAATCGGATCCTCTTCCGTATCCCAGTTATGCATTCATCAATTTCACCAAATCTATGCCACATCACTTTATATACTTGTTTGTTGTCTTTGCTTTTTTTATCTAATCACCTAACAATAAAATCTTAATTTACTAATAAAACATATAATAAAAGAATGATATTAAAATAAAATCTGAAATTATGAATAATTATACTTACAGAATAATTTATTTTGACTATATGTATTATGGCCATATCATAGTTCAATATATTTTTGTAAATTAAATATAAAAATCATAAATAAAGTTGTAGAAGTCGCTAGAGCTGGTGGATTAAGGCTTAGCGTCTAGTCGAGGCTTAGGTAGGGGCTGATCGAAACGTAGACGTGGTTAGGCGGGGAAGAATAAAAAAATAAAGATAGACGTCAATGTGAATTTAGCGCCTAAGTGGAGATTAATCGGAGCTAGTCACGAATTTTTTCAACGGAGAGATTCATAAATCATGTTTCATACCTTGTTGACCGTAATACAGTCGGATTGTATCCACTTGATTTCACAGTCGGGCAATTTGAAAGCATCACTTACGATTTTGTGGATAGGCCAAGAGGAGCAGACTGTAAATTCGGTGAATACAATCCGACTGTATAACGATCAACAAAATTTAGAAAAATGGTTTATAATTTTTATATTTAATTTACGATAACATATTAGGAATGAAAATGTGGTAAGATCGGTCGACCCGATATTTTATATTGGTTGGACCACATAAATCTTGTTTCATGTAGTACTTGGTCCGAACCCCAACCCAATAATCTTAGTATATTATATGGGGATAAGTTGAGTCAGACTGATTAATTTTAGGACCGCTTAAATTTTGGCTCGGCCGGGTATTTTAGATAGACTGGGTTATATAAATCTTGGCCCAAAGTACTATTTGACCCGATAGACCCGACCATATGGGCCGCGGCCAACCTAATAATCTTTGTATATTATAGGGGGATAGGTTAGGTCGGACTAACTAATTTTAGGCCCGATATCAGATTTTGATCTGACCAGACATATGGAGTTGGCTCGACGTGTTGGGCCAAACCGGGCCGCTCAAATTGCCACATCTTGGTAGTAATGAATTTGTTCCTTAAAGTAAGTATTACTAGTAAATTTAGATTTTATTTTCTTACCATATTTATATTAGAAAAAAAAAGGGTGGCAAACAAATATGTAAACTAAGTAGGGATGTCAATTTTACCCGTGGGTATCCTATCCGAACTGTAATCGGGTATTGTCCGAATGCGATATTTTAATGATTGGGTAGGATAGGGTACGAGTATTGCAAATTACCCGTTTACCCTACTCACATTCCCGACAATACAAATATATCTTTTATATATGTTATGTATGATATAATTATTAATATATTTTGTTTATAATATGTTATTTAATATAGAAAATACCACAAAATGTTACATTTTCCTATTATATATGCTATATGATTTATTTACTTTTTATACACTAATCGCATTACCTGATTATCCACGAACAACCCGTTTATCTGAACGGGTATTACCCAAACCCTATTTGAATCAAATAGAGTAGGATATGAGGAAGGCATACAAGAGTTTACATCCTAAAAGCGTGCGCATCCCATATACTCAGGATGCCTTCAAATAATTTGAAATTAAGCGCCACCAGCAGATTCTTTTGTTATGAGGGAGAATTTGACTTTTGTTTGGCATAGGAACCCTTAAATCCAGGAATACGAAATGTCGAAACCTACCAAATCAATTCTATAAACTCGCAGTTCCAACTATTTCCTCCAATAATAGCAGCGACAGATTGGCGAAAGAAATCCCTCCAAGTTGTTGCATCGACGACTTGATTAGGAGAGAGGTTTTGATTCTCAAAATCTCAATATTTATTTGTTCTCTCATATTGTTGATTTTAGTTATGGGATTCCACTTCTGCATCAAGTCGTCCCCAATTGCTTATTTTAACTTAATCTTAACAATGCTGAATTTGCTCTGACCTTGGAGTTTTCTTGAATATAACTGATTGCTTTAATTTTTCATCTTATGATGTTTGATTCGTATTTGGATTAGTTAAATGCTGCTATTAGATGAGTTTTGTTTTCTTTTTGTTTGCCAATAGTCGTGGATATCATGTATTTGATTGAGTTTATTTGTATTTTCATCGAGTTGAATTAACTACAGTATATAATATTTCATTCTTGTAGTAGCCGCATAAAAAGCCATATAAATTATTGTAAATGCTAGGTTGTGTATTATTTAATCCTTGTTGTGTATATTGGCGAAGATGTTAGGGCTCCTGAGATACACTGGAAGCGGGATGAATCAACCTATAAACTAGGCCCAATTCTGCCTAGTTTATTTAATTTTCTTTTTCGTTATTCTTATGTTATGGGAGTACCCACTGTAATTATTTTCTATTTCTTTAATTTTGAAGAACTGATCAAAACAAAATGCTGAAGCTCGACGAAAGCAAAAATATAAATTCGTTAAATAGATCCAAGACTATAGCACACCATCATATTGCACGTGGAATTGGTTTGCATGGTTTGACGGGCCATATCGAGACTTTCATTTCCAAGTTTTCCATCCTGAACAAGGTTGACCATCTAAAGAGATTGAAGCTCAATATGTAAGTATTTACAAATAAAGTACCATATTTTAGCTATCTTGTTTATAAGTTTATGAATTTGATTTTAGTTTAAAAAATAGAAATAATGTATGGTTTTGCAAGAAAATGTTTTGTAAAGTTTAGTAGGTTGGTCAGTATTTAGAATCTTGTTATGAAATTTATTTTGTTTTCAAATAGGACTCTAGATAACAATAGACAATATATGACAGGTTTAACTAGGAAAATACTTCAGTTGTATGCAGTTAGATGACTAATCACTGATAGTGTTTCTTCATACAAAATTAGTGTTTCTCTTTTCTAAATGATGCTACGTGTTTCTTGATCAAAGTTTTGCTTGAAATTTATAGTCTGAAGATGGAGGATTATAAATTAATGCTACTAGAAGTTAAATTAAAGTATAAAACATATAATATGCGCATTATGTTCCATTTCTTAGTCATTGTGTCAAGCTATGGTAGTATTATGACACCTTGCTTTGCTGCTCATTAGTACTTTTGATGATTAAGGAGATTGTCTTAATTATATGATATTTGAGTCACTATATACTATATGTGTTTGTGAAATTTTTTACATTATAATATACATGTTGGACATTAATATCTGATATCGAGATTAGCATTAATGCGAACTTGGTTAGTACTTAATTACTTTGCTATCAATTCTAAGACAAAGACCTGCAGTTATATTACTTGACATATGCTAAAATTTTGAGTATATGGTTCTATTGTTCGAGGTTACCAATATAAATAATTTATTTTTTCATAATAGAAAGAAATGTTGCGGACGAGAAAGGATAATCCACCTGAGAAAATGTCGGAAAATCAAATCTTAGAGAAAGTTCTTGGACAACAATTATTCGATTGGTTGGTTGGGGTCGGGATCCTGTTACACAAAGAGATACACGTACTAATGATGGGTCAAGTCGTCCTTCGTACACTCAAGTGCATGATGAGTTAAATCTATATAAGTCCCGTTTTCAAGTAGTTGAAGGAGCACTTCAAATGATGCTAGATGTGATGATTGAAAAGATATGACATCTTCGTCTAATTTGCATGTGCCATCAGATAACTTTTCAAGTCCATCTCGTGGTGACACCTCCAACTACAACCGTTCTCAGAACTCCAATGATGGCCTTGATGATGATCATGATTTAAACTTCGATTGTATTTGTTGAATTCTCATAGTTATTTTTAAGAAACTGTGTTAGGAATATTTTCAGGATTATAATTTTTTCCATGTGACTTTTTGGAATTTGTTAGATTGTGTAAACATTTCGTTGGATGTTGATTTACTAAACATTTGATGGATGAAAATATATAATTTTATATATTTTTGTTATTTTTCAGCTTTCTCTACACTTGATTAATTTTATCCACACATGAAAAATATTTCTAAAATTAAAAAAATACTCACACTTGATTGCTTTTTACCCACACATAATTTTATCTTTGCCCACACATAAACAAAATTATGTATCGTGCCACTTCATTGTCCATGTCATTGAGTTGGTGACACGTCATTGTCAATGTCAACATGACACGATAGTATCCATGTCAGCACAACATGTCATCGACCATGTTGGCATGACACATCATCGCCCACATTAGCATCCATGTCAGCCTTTATGATATGTCATCATCCACTTCAGCGTCCACTTCATCAGCCACCTCATCATCCACGTCATTTATTCAAATTTTAGATATCCATTGCCTACACATATTTTAAGCATTTACTCGCATATGCATGTGTAGGTAAATGTGTAAATATTCACCCACGCTTAACTATATATGTGGGCAAAAATATTCCTCTACCTTTCTCTAGTGACACTTCCTAACATTTATTATATGTATGGGTAAAACGTTTTACCCACACATTTGTAACATTTAGCCACATTTATTATGTGTAGGTAAAAACTTTATTTCTTGTAGAGTATATCCAGATGGCAAGGCATGCGTAGAAATACCTTTGCATTTCTGGAGAAGCAAGCCTGTCAGAGATTGGGGGGGCCTCCTCGATCCCAAGAGGGAGAACGTCCACTCCCTCTTCTTCGAACTGCGTCTCAGCAATGAACGATTCCTCAGAGTCATACACGAATCCCTCTTCGGAATTCATCGGAATAAACCTCCATGGAAGGATATATCTGTTTCGAATTGAGCCACGAACGAGCAAAGTAGAGTTTTCTCAGATTATATTGCGAGATTCGACCAGATCTGGTGTGGATCTGGAAGAATCGTCAATTTTGTGACGAACTAGGGTTTGTCAAAGATGGGAATAATGAGATAGAAATCGGCGAGGTGAGAGAGAGACAGGGAGATTAAACCCAGAATTAGGGTTTATAGAGAGGGAGTGAGATAAATAGGGAAGGTTCGAGAAGATAACCATGGAGGTGAAGAATCGGCGTGAGAGAGTTCGAAGATATTGAAACTCATAAACTAAGGTTTCTAGAGAGATGGAGATAGAGAGATGAACGAGAGAGTGAGAATGAATTTGGACTGGATTAGAGGTGGGTATGTTTTGGCTGGGTTGGTGGATGGGTGTTAAGTGGGGATGTGTGTGTTTAAGTAGTTGGGTTAATATATTATGATAATTAAGGTTTTTTTTTTTAATTAATCAAACTTTATTAATATTAACTGCTTGGTAGTTTTGTAATATTATGAAAAAAGGGTTTTATGTGTTGACTTTCTTTGTCATTTATGGGCTGACAAATTAGATTGAGACAAACAAAAATGGAAGGTAGACAAATTTGAGCGAGACGAAGGGAGTAACTTATACTATTCCTTATCCTAAAAAAGAGTCATGGTTGACAAAGGTATGACTTTTTATTGTTTCATTTAACTAATCCAACCTTATTAATTTGTACATAATTTTAGCATTTTTATTTTGACTACCAAAACAATGCTTTGTCTTTTCTATATCTAGGAGGCAAAATACTTTTGAAACAAGACTCTTTGTATGGACCATGTGAGGGTAATTATAAATAATATCATCGTTTCACTTCACTAAAGAAATCTTTTTTAATTACAAATTGTACTTAATGTACAAAGTACTCTATCGGATCATGTAAGGCTTTAATACAAGATACATATATATTAAGAACTATATTTTAATCAGTTAGGACGTTATATATTAAGGAGTATTTATTTTTATATTGATATATTATACATTTAAAAAAATATATAATAGTATTTTTTTGTGAATTTTATGGATCACGTGCAAAGCAAGTGTCTCTAACTAGTATCGTTAAAAGTGTGGGTGATTTCTTACATATTAATGTAATGACAAAAATGCACTTCTACCATACAATTATCTATTACTATAAGAAGATATGTAAGGACAACTACGGAATTTACCGCATTACTAATATGTACTATTGCAAGAATTATAATTTCGTTCACTACTTAAATTTTATATTATTTCAAAAAAAAAAAAAAATGAAACTTTTAATCATATGTAATATATTTATATTTTAATTTTAAAGATATAATTTAGTTGAACTTGTATGAGATAACATTAATATTGTATGTTATTAAATTTTCATAAAATCTATTTTGCTTAAATATATTAATTGACATGAGAATTATAAAATATATGCTCATTCATTATATTATATGGAGTAAATTTGGGAGGAGCAATAATTTGATATTGATACACCTTATAATATACTCCCTCCGTTCCATATTAATTGACGTTTTAGGTCGTTTCAATTAATGGACGTTTTACATATTTTTCATCAATTCTACCATTTTTTTTCCTAGATTCAATCCTAAAATATCTCTATTTTTCAATCTATCAGAGATATTTTGATTTGGTTAAATTTTTAGCAGGGTATGTCTGTCAAAATATTCATCCTTAATTCTTCCCTTTCATCCTAAAACGTCAATTAATATGGAATGGAGGAAGTAGATTACAAGGTAATCCTAATGTGATATTCCTAATGAGAAAAAGGATAAAAACTATGATGCAAAGAACAAGAAAAAGAAAAAAGAAAAAGAAAAAAACACGCATTATAATTTTGACGGTAAATTAAAAAATTGTAAGATAAGCAACGAGTCTAAAGTTTTTGAATCTTTGAATAAAAGAATTATTATCTAAATTTAGATTTTTATCAAATGATGGTTATGTTCTATACCTTTTCGCTTCATATATAATTTCAGTGTTAGTTTATTTTATATTTCTCACATATTTTCTTGATCAAATATATAATATCGTTACACAAATGTGAGCTTTAATAATCATTAAACGGCACATGGAAAATAATGAAATTCTTTTCATCCTAATTTAAAATCACATAATATTTTTGGTAAAACAATGAGATGAGATAAGAGCATTCTTTAGCCGGACACTATAACTATATTTCATTACTAATTTAAATAACTTTTACAATGTATTTATAATTTTTTTTGTTATTAAAAGAGACAAGTTAGTGTGAACTTGAAGGAAGTATATGTGGAACATTTATCTTTATGTTTATAATAATTAATGACTTAAACTCGTCCGTCCCTAAAAAAGAGTCATGCTTGAAAAATTTATTACCTTTTATTTTTTTAAACAAGATGAAGGTCCAACCTTCTAAAAGTGAAGGCAAAAACTTGGGTGCATAAGATGCATCATAGTGTTATTGTACACCTTGTAGGCCCCGCCGATTCAGCCCAAAAAAATCGTGCGGTTCAGACTGAATTGGCCAATTATTATTATATTAATATTTTTTGTGCGCGCATGTTATATACTTAATGGCCTGTTTGTTGAACACTAAAAGAAAGTGGTTTGGTGGTATTTAATGTAGTTTTAAATATCTCAACCTTGAGGTCAAGGGTTCAATTCTGTTTGCATATTTTTTCCTTCTTCCTTCATTTTTTTTTCCTTTTCCTTCTTCTTTCTTTTTTTTTTGCCTTTTAATTTTTTTTATCTTTTAGCCTGTGAGTCTGGAAAAATTGTAAATTGTATTATTAAGTTTTTTTATAATGCAACAATAATTGTATTGTAAGTTCGAAATATAAATATTGTACAATATACAAGAAAAATTAATCTAACCAAACCTATACTGTCATACTACCTCCGTCCCGCTCTAACTTTCCTACTTTCCTTTTTGGTTTGTCCCAACTTAACTTTCCAGCCCATAAATGGAAAATTTCTCTCACAATCCTCACCCTCAAAATCTCCACACTCAATCTCCACCTTTAAAACAGTCAAAGATTCCACAAAATCTGTTTTTTCTTAACCTCCGTGCCCGGTCAAAGTAGGAAACTTAAGCCGGGACGGAGGGAGTACATCATAATATACACCGTATCGAAATATTAAATATACTGTGAGTATTGTAAGTTGGAAAAAATAAATATTTCGCAGTATGAAACAAAAATTAACTAAAACGACGTATACTGTCAGGCATCACAACGTATACTGTATCGAAATATTAAATATACTGTGAGTATTGTAAGTTGGAAAAAAAATTTTTTTTCGCAGTATAAAACAAAAATTAACTAAAACAACGTATACCGTCAGGCATCATAACGTATACTGTATCGAAATATTAAATATACTGTGAGTATTGTAAGTTGGAAAAAATAAATATTTCCCAGTATAAAACAAAACTTAACTAAAACAATGTATACTGTCATGCAACATAACGTATACTACATCGAAATATTAAATATACTGTTAGGCATCATAACATATACTATGCTCGGAATTTGAATATACTGCTGGTGAAAAATAAAAAGGTGGTGTTCATATACTCTCAGGCTTTATAACATATACTATGCTCGGAATTTAAATATGCTGTTGGTGAAAAATAAAAAGGTGCTGTTAAGATTCGAACCCGCGCACTGAAGGGTACAATGCCGTGTCTTTACCAACTAAGTCAGCGCCTATTTTGTGATTCCAAATACACCTTAATATATATATATATATCACGCGCGCAAAAATCATAAGTGAGGCCCACAAGGTGTACAATAACACTAATGTGCATCTTATGCACATGAGTGTCACTCAAAAGTGAATTCTCTTGTATACGGGTTCTTATTTTTTATTTGACTATGCAATCATATTAACTTTTTTTGACTAATAACAAAGCAGTGATTCTTTCAAAACTTGACTTTTTTCTTTGAGTAACACTTGTGTGCATGTGATGTACAATAGATTTATGGTACATCACTACAATTTAACACATGAACTTAAAAAAATCGCCTGAAATATGGTTTATAGAAAAATCGCGTCCACGGATTAGGTCCACATGTGGGTCGCGCCCTTTTTTTAAAAAAAAATCTACTGCAAGAACAAAATAAGTCTACTGTAAGAACAAAATAAGTCTACTTTAAACACAAAATAATTATACTGCAAGAACACGATAAGTCTACTGTATGAATAATAAGTCTACTCTCAACACAAAATAACTATACTACAAGAACATAATAAGCCTACTGTAAGAACACAATAAGTCTACTGTAAGAACACAAAAAATAAAAATTAAAAAAATGATACAGGTCACGCGCGCTATTTTGGACCCGGATGTACATTAAGCACTAATGTGCATCATATGCACCCAAATTTTTATCTTTTTCTTTGGATACAAAATATTTTAAAACAAGGATCTATATTTTTTTTTGGAACATATGTAGTAATTATAAACAATATCATCTTTCCACTTTTATAAATAAATTTCATATAATTTTTATTTGTACTCATTTCTTTTAATTTATCAAAACTAAAATATTCGATCAAGTTATAGAAGAATTGATACAAATACATTATGTTAAGAAGTATTTATTTTAATCGATTAAAAATATCTATTTGTGTATGTATATATTATAATATATAAGATTATTTAGCTAAAAACTTAATAGTTATTTTAGTAAATTTTATATATCACGTGCAATGCACACATCTCTAACTAAATAAACGAACTCGTTAATGAAGTTGTTCTACGAAAGTTCTGTGTGATCAAGGCTCCAGCCATAACTTTGAATGTAGAGCAGAAGTAGAGACATATATAGTAGCAAAATTTAGGAGTTGGAAATACACCAACAGAAATCCCTGTCTGAAACAATACAAGGCATGTATGATCTGGCAAACTGAAAGAGCAGTCTTAGCTTTATTAGAAGGGAATATAAATTATGATACTGTACTTTGAAATTCTTTTGGGATTACACAACACAACTTATCCAAAGAATAAATAGAAGAAAACTTTGCATCAAAAATATAAATGTGCGCGCCATTTATCTACAAACAGACCACCCCAGAGCCACCTTCTCCCAACTCCTCCGTCCGTCGAAACACTTCCGTTTCCATGCAAATCGACCTCGAGGTTAATCCCCAATTCGCAATCCCATCACCTTTCTTTCTACATATAAACTTTAATCCTCTTTTCCTAATTACAATCCAACCCACAAACTTCCAACACGACCCCGTCTCTTGACAAAAATGGGTTGATACGGACCCACAACAACGAGAATATAGAAGCAAGAAGAATGGACCACACGATGATAATGGTGGGAAGCCGGTCTTGTTTCCCCATGAAACCTTTCAGGAAGGGGTACAAATGGACAATCACCCAAAGGGCAAAGAAGAGCCTACCAAAAAGAGGACCCCATGATTCGTACCCATTGTTTATGGCATCAGAAACTCCGACTGCAACTCCGATGATGTTGATGATCATGAGGGTCATGGGTGGGACCAACAAAGATGTCCACTTAAAGAGGTAAAGGTCTGAGAATTCTCCATCATCAGCTGCTTTGGAGGTGACGGTGAAGTTCGTGTTCACACCAGCTAAAACCTTCAGAAGACCTTGAATTAGGGCGAAGAAGTGGGACGAGACACCACCGATCACCCAAAACTGCTCGTTTCTCCACACGTCATCGATTCCAACACCTCCCCACTGCATCTCTAGTATGCTAGTTACAGCAATGGATATGAAAAGGCCCATAAAGACTAAACTGGCATAGTTACTTATCTGTAGATAACAAAGAATAAGGGTGAATGGAATTTCTTATTAAGCTACTCATAAAGCAAGCCAAAAATACCTTTCATCCGATCCCTCAAATATGGCCACTTATGAGAAAATAAAAAACCATTTTTAGCTGCAAACTTAGATTTAATTGATTTTTAGTTGAAAATACTCACCCTTCCCAAAAAATTCATATTTTATGGAGGTACAACATTTTTTGGATAATTGATTAAGGTACAACCTTCTAAAAATTATAAATTCTCGTTAATATGACCTGTTTTATTTGTTGATTTAATTGATTCAACCATGTGTAACTTATTTATTAAATTAAACATTTATTTTGACTAATAAAACAAGACATAGACTTTTGAAACCGGACATAGGATTTCTTTCATGGATCGGACGAAGTAATTTTTTGCCGACTACGGGGATTCATTTCTGTCGGTACAGAATGGGTGGAATGGCCTATGTCTTGATGGTAAAATAGATGTGTGTGGAAGGGTGAATTTTATCATGATATAAAACAGAGATTTTATTGTGGCTAAAAGTAACTCTTTCAAACTAATTGTTACAAATTTAAATATTGCAAGATCATAAAGATCATGCTTTTATGGACTTACCTCAGGGACAATGAATTTCCCGGTAAGCAGGCAGACAGCTGGTAAGGTGCAGTAAGCAATCAATGGAACTGATGTCAATGGGTAGACAACTGAGTTAATATATGAAAATCTCTCCAACGGTTTGAGACCGCATCCATATCCATACCAAATAGGACAATGCCTGCTCAACAAAATTTCAACGGACCCCAACGCCCATCGAAGAACCTGGTGAAGACGATCAGAAAGATTGATAGGGGCTGACCCCTTAAATGCAGGTCTTTTGGGCATACAGTAAACTGATCGCCAGCCATGGCAATGCATCTTAAAGCCAGTCAAGATATCTTCAGTAACTGACCCGTAAATCCAACCAACCTGGCCATATAAATTCATGAAAAAATGAGGTTTAAAAGATAAATCGAGGGGAAAAGGATTTTTTGTTTAGTGATTAGGTACCTCTTTTCCCCATTCGGATTTATCTTCGTAACCACAACTAATAACATGAATAGCTTCTTTCAAGAGGGACGCAGATGTTGCTCCTGCCGGTACACCACCGTGTTCTAGAAGCGTTGAAGCAATGAAAACGGGTGACTGCCCGAATTTTTTCTCTAATTTTACCTGGGGCATGAGGGCTGTTTTTTCGCTTTCAATTCCTGTCATACACAAGGTGGAAAAATATGTCATCATTAGTAAATCAATTGAAGTACTGACCCCCTTTTTGTTGACAAAAGAAAACAATATAGTTGAAAAAAAAACTAATGTATACATTTCCTCACCTTCGATTCCTTCCTCAATGTTTTCAAGAGCATGGATCTGTGTTGAAGCTTCCCTACCCTTGTTCTTTTTCTTATTATCCTTTGATTTCCCTTTCTTACCCTTTGTCCTTGATTTGAAACAAGGGCAGCAGAAACACAATTTTGGCCAACAATTGCACGTTTTGCCAGGGGGTTTTGCCTTTTTGGGTGCATCGAATCCATACAGTGCTTGCCTCCTGAAAACACATCCCGTTCCGACATAAATGGGACCTTGGATCCCATCAAGCCCTTTCATATTTATCTGTTAGAAACCGTGATTAAATTAGCCTTCTGCTTATATTCATAAACCAAACCATAATCCAAAAGCTCGTCACATGAACAACAGAGGGTATACATACATCAAAAAAGACAACGTTTCGATTTGAATATCTATCGTGCCTATCAATCCCATCGAATCTTTGAGGGAATTGCACATAGCATATTTTCTTGCCAGCTTGAGGATCCATCATGAAACACATAGCTTCTCTAAGAGCCTTGCTGTTATTTATGTAGTGATCACAATCAACATTGAGCAAGTAAGGAGCATTTGAGATGACAGCTGACACCCGCATCTGTAAATTAAGGAGAAAACAAATCAACAAGAATCAAATAGCTGCATCATCATAAGAAATCACTGGAGAAAGAAAAATAGCAGAGAAGACAGTTACCAAAGAATTCATGGCACCGGCTTTTTTGTGATGTTCGAATCCAGGTCTCTTCTCACGAGAAACGTAGATAAGACGAGGCAACTCGTTATCATCAAGATCCCGACCACCATTTTGACCAAGGAATACCTTTCCGGTGAACATAAATTGAAATATTTAATCATTTTGGAATGACTGAACAAATAGACAGGATATTAACAAAATGCTCAGCATACCTGGATCATTCCAGGATGATCCCTGACATTATTTCCTGGCCACGGAGTACCGTCTTGCATGGTCCAACCCTCTTCTGGAACCTTCTGCGCCATGGATACCAGTGCATTTATCCGAACTTTGAACTCTTCATACTCTCTCTGCATTATTATACAAAAAGGGTTCAGTCATTAAAGATGTAATCACTCTCAAGGTCTGTATAATTTAGTAACAAGAACATAACATGTCCTTTTTAGTGAGAAGAACACACGCAGATGTTTTCTTCTCTCTAGGAACATTCAAGATTCTAACAGAGAAGAAGTTACCTTCATTGCACGACGTTCCCTCACAAATGTAGGCTCTACCTTGTCCCTCAAATAGTCGACCTTTTGAGCAAAGTACCATTCAGGAGCTCGTGGCTCTATTTTGAACTTCTTGCAGAAAGGGACCCACTTTCTAGCAAACTCGGAGGTCTCTGAAAGAGCTTCAAAAGTAAGCATTGCTGCACCATCATCAGACACATAGCAGGCGACCTTGTCGACTGGATAATCCACAGCAAGGATAGAAAGAACTGTGTTGGCTGTAATAAGTGGAGGTTCTTTCAACGGATCCACTGTACTCACAAATACGTCCACAGCAGCTAGCTCAGAGGGCTTCCCCTCCTTCTCGTACCTGGTAAAGAAATTCACCATGAGAGGGGTAGAGAGAGAGCCAGAGGAAAATGGGGAAATACGCATACATACATACATATATGAGTGTGCGTGTGTGTGTGTGTTTCTATACCTTAGAGAGAGTCGGTCTAGGTATGTTTCTCGTTGAATTGGAAACCATTTAGGGAACTGATCAAAAATCCAGGAGACAGCGAACCAAATCTCACATACAATAGACGTTAGCCACAATCCAAATGCATCATGCACAGGGTGACGAATTCTGTAGTGAAAGAACAATCCAAGAATCACCATACGCAGAAGAATGACGATTCTGTAAGGGCTAATCTTGCTTGAAGGAATTGGCTTCTTCCTCGACAGTGGCTGTCTTCCTTCATCCATCCTTTGAAATTCAAGAGTGCAAAGAAATTAAATTTAGAGGAATAATTATACTTTCATTACTTCAAGAAGTGTATATATATACTTTGAACTATTGATGGTTGGTTGTTAACTAAAGAAATCCTAAGAATTCACTAGAAACATGTATCTCCACCCTTGACACTGTAAGCATTAGAATCACGGAAAAGAATCTTCAGCAGATCTTATATATTTAGATTACTGAAACATAACACAGCTCTAGGGTCAAGAAGAGGATACAAGTTAAATAAATTGAAAATGACTAGTTGATTGGAAAGTATACAAAAAATATACGTCTTCTACGGGTTAAATCTGATTTACAATTAGTACATTGAGGCCCGTCACAAACTCATAAAAAAAATAAAAAAATATCATTAGAGATATCAAAAATTATACAGAAGCACTAAAAATGCCTTATCTCTTATGCATCAGTATGAGTTTCATCCTTTCAAGCATCCGATTTTTTTCATTTTCTATAGATTAAGATTCACCCAAAGCTTATCATCATTTCCTATTCAATATGTTACATCCAAAATATAAATGATAAGTTGATCTTAGATCTTAGCCAAAAATAGAATTATTTAGTTAATTAGAAGGTTTTTCATCTTCATGCCTAGCTAATACATCAGCAGCCGTACTATAAAGCAACATGTTAAGTCCAGAGGGTAGCTAAGTCCAGCACAGCAAATAAACCAACCATTTTTTGAAAGTAAAACAAGTAATCAAGTCTTTAATAAATGTTATAAGTCAATGGTTAATGCAATTCATTAATAAAGTTTCTCCAATTAACAACGGCTACATAGTACTACTAGTTGTTGCAAAAGGTGAAAGTCAATTTAGTGCATATAATTATTGGATATAAAATCATTAAATGCCACTCCACCGACAGTCTACACAGCACATGAAAACAAAAGGAGGGGGTTGGGGATGTGGGACCTACTTGGGTAAGTGTGGATCATCCAGCTCATCTCCTCCCCCTTGATGCTTAACCACTTGAAGTTTATCATTTTGCTTTCTCTTCCATTCTTCCATCCTTTCTTTCCATGCTACAGTTCCGTAACCATATACGGCCAGGTCTTTCTTCGGATCCATCGGCCTTGGTGGCACTACATTGCTCCCTCTTTATTAATTAATCAAAAATAACTAACTAACAATATCAATCAACAAAAGAAAAGGAGAAAAAACTCACAAGACATTGATGAATCAGAAGAGGGGACAGGATGAACTCGCTTCCCACGATTCATGAAAGGAGGGATAATGAGAGCATGCTTATCAGCTGAAATTGTGTCATCCTTCATCAACATTCAAACTTCATTAATCTCAGAAACAACTAATGTAATACTAGATTCAGAGAGAGAAAGAGGAGAGAGAGAGAGAGATAGAGTACCTCTTGACCATAAGTAAGGAGAGGAATCTCAGAATTAGCAGCAGAGGGATCCAATTCGGAGTGAGTAGTGATTCCAGAAACAGTGCGGCCCAAATTAGGGCTCGAATTATGTTGAAAATGCTTGTAATCAAACTCCCTGTCCAAATCATCGAACTCGTCTTCGTCCTCATCACCGTCCACTCTAGGGCTGCCTGAATAAGTCGCCGGAGAATCAAACTAGTGCGGGAATTAGTAAATAGAAGTTGAGATTAGTGACTACTGACCCTTAATACGCTTGTATCTGGTTTTGCACTGAGGACAAGCTTGATTGCCTTCCCTCCGTTCGTATTCGTAGCAGGGGCGGCAAACAGGGAATGCGCATTCATTGCAAGCAACAAATGGCTCCCCATCTTCACTGAATTCAATCTCGTCTCCACAAATCTGGCAAATCTGTGCAGTCAACTCTTTCACGCAAGTCACCTGGTAAATAAAAACAAACTTATCAATTGAAGCAATATGATTAGACGGGTGGCCCTGAAATCTAGAAAAGCTGAAAAGGAGCTATGAGAAACTAAAATCTGGATAAAGTTATGAAGTAAAGTGATCAAGTTAGAAGAGAAATGAGAAAAAGGGACAGAAGATGAAGAACTAACTCTGCCAATCTCATCAGCATTAATGAGGACAAACTCATTTCTGTTATGTGAACCAGCAACAAGCCTCCCTTTAGTATCCATATTCTAAGTTGAAGCTTCAAAATATTTCTCTGCTCTACCACCGAATAAACATGTTGAAGAGGGAGAATGTTGTGGGGGAAAATAAGGGAGAAATGGCAATGGTACTAATATTCCAATGTTTTTAAATAATAATAATAGAGGTAACAATAAACTGAAAATGACACATTAACAGACACCATAGAAAACACAAAGTATTATTGCATTCGGTGATGGAAGTGTCGGTACAATGTAAAAGAGAGAGTCTTTTTTGTTTATGGGGTGGGTGGGTGGGTATGATTCTTTTCTTGAGAGTTGAGAGTCATATATGATATAACCCCCCTGTTTATCTCTCTCTGTCTCTGTTAATTTTCTCTCTCTTAGAGCTGTAAGGGGGCTGCGCTGTGGAAATGCCACGGGGTTGGATCGACAAGGACAAATTACAACTGGGTTTTTTTCTTTTAAAAAGAAACCACACACATATATATATATATTGAAAAGGAGTTGAATGTTCAACGCTTACTGCACAAGGGAAGGGAACACACAGGTATTGACATTGACTCATCAACACTTTTAATCAGATATACAATCCATAAAAATAAAATATTATATGTTTATAGGATCACAATTTCATGTACTCATTAACTACATTTTTGGAGCTCTGACTCTGAGTAGTAATTCTTATTATCTACATTACATATGCATGCAGAGATGCTTTTTCTACTGTGTGCCTGAATTTTATTATGTAGTAAAAACTGTAATTTAATTTAGCATATGGGAATGGGAGAGGAATGTGGTTAGTGGTGGTGGGGGCGGTAAGGCAACTACCTCTCTATTCCTAATTTCATTTTCTTGTTAAACAGACACATTTCTATACGTGCCCAGCCCATTCAACTTATTGATTTAACTCATTCTTACATTTTACCATCATTCAAGGACTATACCCCAAAGTTTCCTAACATGCTTCAACTCTAAGTCTCTAATTTTCACTCTTCCTTTTATATTTTGCTTAATTTCTTTTAACATTTACCATATTCTCGGAATGGTAGACAAAAAATATGAGTTAATTCAGATGCCTATCACCCAAAACTTTAATAATATAGATAGGGTCGTAAATGAATCCAACGTACTGTTGTTCAAAGTTGTTTGAAAGATTATCGAACTTTTGATATAATGTGTGAGCTTGTTTGATTATTAATCAAATCAAGTTTGAACGAGTTTTAATCGAGTCGAACACGAGTAGTTTGACATTTTTACACTTGTTTGAACAGTTTTAACCAAGGACGAAAATATCGGTATTCGCGGAGATATCGGTCTTTCAATATACGGAGATTTCGATTAATAGCGGAATATCGGTGAAATTTTTTAAAAACGCCGGAAAATATATTAAAATACTTAACTTATCATGATATTTTATAGATTGTTATAAACATACTTAAATCCAAATATTTAATCTAAAAATTGAGCCCAATTCACGCATATACAACTAGTTGGTAAATAAAAAACAATACATGCGTTTGATTTATCCTTTTCTCTTAGAATATTTAACATGAGTTTTTAGTTATTATCTAAAATGTATTGTAAACAAAGTTTGATTTAAAAAATATTATCTATTTATGAAAGAAAATTAAAGTCTTCATTAAAATTATTTCAACATTATGGAAATTAAAAGCATTGAGAATATTATAATTTTTTATTCAACTCGCAAATCCATCATGTTTACTGGTCCGTCAAGACTTCTTGGATGAAAGATGCTTAAAATATGGGTCAAACAAAAGTCAACCTTATATAAATTCAACAAAACCTTTATATTGTTAGATGAGGAGCCTAAATCTGTCGCAGGAGTGCCACGATCGCGATGGGAAGTCGCGGCCGCGACGAAGTGTGCGAAGGTTGGTGGCGAAGCAGAGTTCGCGGTCGCGACCAAAGGCGCGAGGAGCAGGCCTTGGTTCGAACGACGTGTCGCGGGCGCGACCCGTAGACGCGTTTAAAATTTGGGGGACAAGTTTTGGGGCTATTATATATAGTAGAATCCTTCTCTACTCATTGTATTCCGAAAATTATCAAATTTAGGCATATCCTAGCTTGGTATCGCCCCCAGACGTAGTTACACATTGTGACGAACTGGGTAATCAAATTGTTGTGTTATTGTGTATGATTTTATTGCTTTCTTCTTCGATTTTCTTGTCGTATTCGTGGTTGTGGGTGGGTTGAATTCTCAACAACTGGTTCAAGAGCATCAGGTTAGTTTCCTGGGAGTATTCACGATGAATGACAGAAAGATTTCGGTGAAGAAGTTCGATGGAACTGATTATAGCTTTTGGAGGATACAAATTGAAGATTACCTCTATGGTAAGGATTTGCACCAGCCCCTCAAGGAGAAGCCTGATGAGATGTTTGCGGAGGAGTGGGAGTTGTTGGACAGGAAATCGATGAGCGCGGTGCGTTTCTCATTATCCAAGGAAACGCTTACCATACCACATGTGCGAAGTCTACACGGGGAATTCTGAAAACCTTAGAGGAGATGTATCAAAAACCATCAACGGCGAACAGAGTCCATCTGATTAGACGGCTGTTTAATCTGAGGATGGCAGAGGCAACACCGATACAGCAACACCTGAATGAATTCAACATGCTGACCTCTTAGTTGGATTTGGTGGATATTAAATTTGATGATGAGATTCGGGCCCTAATAATGGTATCGTCTCTGCCAGACAGTTGACAGGTACAGTGACCGCCGTTAGCACTACAGACGCTAAGCTGAAGTTTGACAAGGTGAGGGATTTGATGATCGGGGAAGAGGTTCTAAGGAACGAATCAGGATCAGGATTGTCCTCAGGGTCAACGCTGAATACCGAGAATAGAGACAGGCCGAAGGAAAGGCAGTTTAGGGGGAGATCGAAATCCAGAGGGAAGAGCCAGAGTAAGAAGGACGCGAGTTCTGTGAAGTGCGGGAACTGTGACGAGCCCGGTCACTTTAAATACCAGTGCAAGGCGCCGAAGAAGAACAAGAGGGAAAAGGCAGACAGGAAGACAGCGAACGCAACCATGGATGAAGATGATGGCGATGCGTTGGTCTTGAGTGTGTGCAGTCCCATGGAGTCTTGGGTCTTGGATTCTGGTGCATCATTCCATTCTTGCGGTAATATTAATATTATGCGTGATTACGTTTCTGGCGATTTTGGACAGGTATATCTGGCGGATGGAACGTAAAGGTTGAGACATCAAACGAAGCGAAGTTGATGTTGAATAGAGTGAGACATATCCCTGGATTGAAGATAAATTTGCTTTCAGTTGGACAACTTGACAAGGAGGGTTACATGGTGACATTCGGCTGTAGCAATTGGAAAATTACCAAGGGGGCTATGGTGGTAGCTCGGGATAAGAAAGAAGGAACGCTGTACATGATTAGTAATTCACAGAATTCCCTTGATCTTGCGAATGGTAATGGTGATGTGGATTTTTGGCACTGTCGACTGGGTCACATGAGCGAGAAAGGGATGAGACTGATGTGTTCGAAGGGTAGATTGTCTGGCCTGCAAACTATGGAAGTTGGTCTGTGTGAAGACTATGTATTCGGGAAACAAAGGCACGTGAGTTTCTCGAGGAGTGGCAAGGCCTTGAAGAAATAGAAGCTAGAGTTGATCCATAGCGATCTATGTGGACCAGCTCCGATGGCATTTATTGGAGGATCGTTGTACTACATGACATTCATCGACGATTCGACAAGTAAGGTATGGATTTATTTTTTGAAAAGTAAGTCTAATGCATTTGATGTTTTCAAAAGGTGGAAAGCCTTGGTTGAGAATGAGACAGGGTTGAAGGTGAAGTGTTTACGTTCCGACAATGGAGGTGAATATGAACTCAAGGAGTTCAAGGATTATTGTGCTGAGCATGGGATTCATACAGAGAGGACTGTACGTGGAACGCCCCAGCAGAATGGAGTGGCCGAGAGAATGAACTGAACACTGAATGAGCGAGCAAGGTGTATGAGATTGAAGAGCGGCTTACCTAAGTCGTTTTAGGCGGATGCAGTGAGCACAACTGCGTTCTTGATCAACCGAGGTCCATCGGTTCCCTTGGATAATCGGATACCCGAGGAGGAGTGGACTGGAAAGGATGTAAACTTGTCTTATTTACGTATTTTCGGTTGTGTTGCTTACGCTCTTGTGGATTCTGTTGATAGAAGCAAGTTAGTTATCAAATCCATCAAGTGTACGTTTATTAGGTATGGAGGTGATGAGTTCGGCTATAGGCTGCGGGATGAGCAAAACTGAAGGGTAATTCGCAGCCGGGATGTTATATTCAATGAACAGGTTATGTACAAGGACATGTTGAAGGATTTGGGCACTAATGCTGCAAAGCCCCGCACTGTCGAGTTAGATGATCTGAACTCGAGTGAGAGTAAGGGGAGTCCGGTCAGTGAAGGGGTTCGAGCAACGGTATGGTATTGATTATACCGACGTATGTACTCTTTTTTGTGAAGTTGACTACAATTCGCATGGTGTTGAGTATGGTGGTTGCAGAGAACCTGTTATTGCATTAGATGGATGTGAAGACGACTTCCCTTCATGGTGATCTAGTGGAGGAGTTGTACATGGTACAACCGGAGGGATTTGTGGTAGATGGAAGGGAAAATCTTGTGTGCAAATTGAAGAAGAGCTTGTATGGGTTGAAGCAAGCTCCGAAGCAGTGGTACATGAAGTTCGACAATTTCATGATGGAGATTGGTTACCATAGATGTCACACTGACCATTGCGGCTATTATAAGAGGTTTGACAAAAGCTATCTTATCCTATTACTATATTTTGATGATATGTTAATTGTAGGAGCCGATTCAAGGGAGTTGGAAAGGTTGAAGAAGCAATTGTCTGAGAGGTTCTCCATGAAGGATCTTGAAGAAGCGAAGCAAATTTTGGGTATGAGAAATCAAGAGGAATAAGGCTGCAAATTTGTTGTATCTTTCGCATGCGGATTATGTCCAGAAGGTCCTGGAAAGATTTAACATGGAGGATTCGAAGCCGGTTAATGTACCCTTGGGGGGTCACTTTAGGTTGTCGAAGAAGGAGTCGCCGAGTACTAAGGAGGAACGTACCTAAATGATGAATGTTCCATATGCATCGGCAATTGGGACTATCATGTATGCCATGGTTTGTACTTTTCCGGATATTGGCATGCAGTGGCAGTAGTGAGCCGGTTCATGGGTGATACGGAGAAACAACATTGGGAGGCGGTGAAGTAGATTCTAAGGTATTTGCGGGGTACCACAAATAGAGGATTGTGCTTTGACGGAAGAAATTCTGAGTTAGTTGATTCCGTTGATGCGGACCTAGCACCGAACGATCTTGATGGAAGAAAGTGATGGTGGTACGGCGATTTCTTGGACATCAAAGTTGCAAAAGGTGGTTGCACTGTCCATCACGGAGGCGAAGTACGTAGCTGTGATGGGAGGCAAGTAAGGAGATGGTGTGGTTGCAGAGTTTCTTGGGTGAGCTTGGGAAGGAGCGTGAAAATAGTGTACTCTACAACGATAGTTAGAGTGCAATTTTCTTGGCAAGTAATCTAGGATTTCATTCGAGAACGAAGCACATTGAATTGAAGTATCATTTCATCCGGCACCTATTGAAAAAGAAAGCCTTGCGACTTATGAAAATTCTCGGGAGTGAGAATCCAGCTGACATGTGTACTAAGGTAGTAACCTTAGAGAAATTAAAGTTGTGCATAACTTCAATTGGGCTCGGAACGTGAAGAAGAAGAGGAGATGGTGATACCGAGCGAAAATGGGAAGACGAGCTCAAGAGAAGTTGAATGGAGAGGATGTTTAGTCTCCAAATGGGAGATTGTTGGATGTGGAGCCTACATCTGTCGCAGGGGGTGCCACGGCCGCGATGAGGTGTGCGAAAATTGGTGGCGAAGCAGAGCTCCCCGTTGCGGCCATGACCAAAGGCGCGAGGAGCAGGCCTTAATTCGAACAACGTGTCTCGGGCGCTATCGTCAGATTTGACGATACGCCTTGCAGGTGTGACCCGTAGACGCGTCTAAAACTTGGGGGACAAGTTTTGGGGTTATTATAAATAGTAGAATCCTTCTCCACTCATTGTATTCCGAAAATTATCAAATTTAGTGCATATCCTGACTTGGTACCACCCCCAAACGTAGTTACACATCGTAACGAACTGTGTTATCAAATTGCTGTGTTATTGTATATGATTTTATTGCTTTCTTCTTCGATTTTCTTGTCGTATTTGTGGTTGTGAGTGGGTTGAATTCTCAAAATATATATTTTTATATCGAAAAAAATTTATAAAATAATCAAGAATATGTCTAAAATGTTACAACTAATTAAAGCCAAGATTAAATGATGAACCTCAAACCCCTAAAAGAAAGAAAATGATAATCTCAAAACATTGTTACCTTAATTTGAGTCATACAAATTAAAACTTATAACAAACTAATCAATAAACATAACTTTTTATTTCTAGTACGTCTAATAGATGACTTGGCATCTAATCTTTTATTTTTAAATTCAGAGATAATATTCGATTTTTTTTATAAAGAACAAAAACCGAAATAGTGGAGGAGCACATGTGTCGCCTTAGAGATTGAAATGATTTAGAGAATTACTTTGTTTTTTGTAGCTATCTTTATATCAAATGCTTTGAATTTTCGAAGATCCTAAATGCACTAATAATTTTTTTAATTCATTTTTTTACTTGCGATAGTTAAAACAATCCTTCTTTTAGTATTTAGTGTGATATTAATATTTGATATTATTAATATAACATATTACATTTCAAATAATCTAACATATTACATTTAAAATGAATAATTATTTGGGTTGATTATATTGCACTTAGATTTATATTTATTGTGGGCTAAATTATTTATGCTGGATATAGGTTGAAAAAATAAATGAATTAAATAATTTCTATTAATGAAATGAAAATTTATTAGATAACTTAATATTATTTATTTAACAAAAATAAGTTATTTAATAAGTTTATTAGATTAGTTATTTTCTTTCTTACAAATAAATAATTTTTTAATCGGTCATCGCATGACGGAGTATTCTGGTATAATTTATTTAAAGAAGTTAAACTAATCAGAGAGATAAGATTAAAATTGCAAAGAATAATTATATTTATATGTAGATACGTCTATCTATATTTAAAAAATAGGGAAATAAGTTATTATAATAATGATAGTATTATGATTATTATATGGAAAATATTATTCTGTCCATAAAAGAAAAAGAAAAAGAAAAAGAAAAAAACTAAATAAAAGAAAAACATTTGGCAATGAGACTTCATTCTCACGCTGGTTTACGTTAAAAAGATCAAAAGGAAAAAAAAAATATGATATCCACGGGTGGTGTAAAACAGAAAATCAAGAGAGTGTTCTTAGGGAATCATGAATAGTGGAGTGGGGCCTACTTTACTAAATTAAAAAATTAAATATTACACATTGCTACCTGTAATAGCAAGTTAAAATAGCAATTGTATTGATGATGTAAGGGTTGTATTATAGAATCTCCCTATGATTTATATTCTGAAAATTTTTGTTGCCAAAATAGTAGGGTGATCTTTTATAGGCAATGATTGGAACAATCCCTCGAGATGAGTCAAATATATTAAAGAGTCTTCGTAATTTTCTAACCTTGAAAATGAAAAAAAATGCATTTAAAAAAAATATGAAGATTAAATTATAAGAATCGTTTAATACCATAAAAAATAGCAAGAATCAATTCTAAGTCTTCAAATTCTTCTACTTTCAAGTGTTACTAAAATTGTCATATATATCTAGACTCATAGAGCTTTACAATGATGTATAGTTTACCTTCTAATTATCTTTCAATGAAAGCAACTTAATTTGTAAAGTTGACAGAAAGACATGAATTATTTACGTTTTTCTTTTTATACTTTAGGATAATATTTTAGTTTATTTATTTTTAGAAACAAAGTATTTAAATTTTGATAATTAATTAACGTTTGTTCTTGTTAACATTAGTAGTTTTCCTTTTTTTGAATAAGTTATGGGCTTTTCTGGGGTGCACCTGAGACACGGTACACCTAGATGAGATTTATCTATTTTGCAGGTTACATGTTAATATTTACCATTTGTGATGATATATAGCTGGTGAAGTGGCATACAACTCAGCATCAGTATGAAAAAGCAGTTAGAATTCAGTTAGAAGCAGTTTTGCAGTTAATGGAATCAGTTTTCTGGACGGGCATACGACAACGGTTTCAGTGCTCTTTGACAACGGTTTTTTCTGCAAACTGATTTTACAGTTTTTCTGTTATTCTGTTTTTGTGTACGGTTGAGTTGTTCCAAGGCAGCTGAGATGCATCATTTCTACTCCTATAAATACAACAACACTTGAAGCAGAAAAGGTGATTGATCGTGTGAGGATTCATCTCAAGAAACACATAATCTAGAAACTTCTTCTTCATTCAAGAGAGTTGTGTGTTTTGTATCTTGGTGAGAGTTTTATACAAGGGGATTAAGCTGTGGATTGACAGCTTAGCTTGTAGGATTGTATTCTGTTGATAATCATAGTGAATTCGTTCTTCTCCCGTGGATGTAGGTTATACAAACCGAACCACGTAAATCTGCTTGTTACATTTTCTTTTCTTGCATGCATTCTTGTTCTAGAGTTGCTGCGTCTTGATCGTTTCTATAGCTCAGCTGGTTTGAGAGCTTCAGTTTGGGAATATCATAACACCATTTTTATTTTATTTGTATTCTAAATATATTTTCCCCACCTTTTTATTTTTCAATTTACCATTTCTAATTTATTTATATTTTAAATATATTTTTCACGCTTATTTCTATATTTGGGCGGACTTATATATATATAAATATAATTTTGGGTCTTCGAATTTTGTGGACTTATTTTATTTATTATTATTTAGGCCTTCGAAATATTTAGTGATTTTACTTATTATTTTTTGTTGTATTTTTTTCTTTTTCCGAAATATGTAGTGATTCCAAATTATTATTGACATTTAATATGATTGAAAAAAAATTGGTGTATCCGACTTTAGAATTTAAAAAAAATATGTACATAAAATCAATATCAGTTTTCAATTCAATAAAATTGAATCATGATTTGGGGGATATTATTGTAATTAATAATAAGCAATTAATTATTTAATGTTAACAGTTTTAGGTGAAACCTGTAGAATAGGTAACAAGTATAAGAAGAGAGAGTATTATTTTGATCTAACGGTTGGATTATAAGTTGACTAAATCTAATGATTAAAAGTAGTCCAGATGCACCGTGTCCCAGGTATACCAAAGTTGGACCTATAATTTATATAAATTTATTAAATAATTTAAGGATTTTCATATGTTTAAATGATTTTCAGTCATTTTTAAATTAATGTTATAATTTTTAATTATTTTTTGATATTTTTTATTCTTTTCGCTGGAATTCTTGTTGGAGGTTGCAAATTGATAAATCCGTGGAGTATATATTGTCATTTGAAAAAAAAAATAGTTTATGAATAAAACGATAAAAACGGTATATTTTAGGGTGCAAATTAATATCAACCCTAAATTTTGTACAACTTTGTTCATGATACTAGTTTTTCCATTTTTTATATCTTTTATGGAAGAAGTTATTGTTTGAAATATCCAACATATTTGGGTCAACACATATCAAGTTCAATGTGTATAACTACTTTATGGCGGCCCAGCTAAAAGTGGCCTACTAAGGATTTGAGTTATGAGCCTTAATGAATATTAATAATCATGGGCTTTATGTGATATCATAAATGATTTTCAATTTGTTGAGGGACCAAATAGAAACATAAAGGAAACTTATTATTATAAGTTAGGGTTATGGTCCCAAACGGCAATGGTTCAATCTCATGTTTTGTACTTTCTCTACGGAAAAGTGATTAAGTGTGAAACTGATTGTTTGGAAGATCATATCGGTTTTCGCACAAGATCACACATGAATTCAGATACAATTCCGCTTTTAGATTATTGTTTTTTTCTTTTTTCTTTGGATTATCATCCTAGAGGGTATTTAATTTAGTTGTTTAATGAGCATGGTTTTTTGGTCCAATTAATGTTGTATTAATTGATAAAACATACAATTCGAGATTAACAAATCTAACATTTATTGCCATTAATTTGTAAATACGAGGAAAAGAAGTATTTCCTCCGTCCCGAATGAAGTTGTACATTTTTTCTTTTCGGTACGTCTCAGCACACCTTCAAAAAGAAAACTTATCTCCTAATCTCCACCCTCAATCCACCTTTAAAAAGTCAACATAAAAGTAAAAAGCTGACTTTCTTAATATGTGTGCACTCTTAAAGGTGCAACTTCATTCGGGACAGAGGGAGTACAAGCTAAGATAATTGTTTGAAAAAAATAATTCACAATTGAGAATGTTTTGCTACCTAACTGAAAACTTTGGATATAATATTCTTGTAAGTATAAATATATTTGTAAATAAATACAGTAATGATGTTTGTACGTATAACCCTAAAATTAAAGGAAAAATATTTATATGCGTAGAAATTCTAATTAGAGTAACGGAATCCAATATTAAATTAAACTAGGACTCCTCGTCGTGGGGAAAATTGCAATTTTAGTCCCATAAGTTAGGGCCACTTGCAATTTCAGTCCCATCCGATTACCGTTTTGCAATTTAAGTCCCATAAGTTATAAAAAGTATGCAATTTTGATCCTTTTTCGCCGGAGACATTCTACACCCGCCGGAAAATGCATGTGCTTGTCATGTGATTTTGAGAACTAAGGATCTCCGTTCATTTTTGTCGACGTGGCGTAATCTGAAGGACATTCTTACTGATTGGGATAGAAAATACACATCATATACTTCTTATATATAATAAATACAACTCATTAAATAATTTTCACCTAGGATTAATGTAGATAGATTAAAATAAAAGCCAACTCCATACACTGTCGTTCCTCAACAGACTACATGCCCCCAAGAAAGACCCCAAACCCCTTGCCCTTATTTTTTTTCTTGACGACACGGCTTAAGACTTTAATTTGGTTAAATTTTCGAAGGCACAACAGACGACCCTCTTGCTCGCAATAATGTACATCAGGCGTGAACATGTGCATCTCGACTTGCCTCCTCCCACATACGTTACGTATTAAAGCAACAATTTTAGCCTAATCACGATTTCGCTGATTGGATATTATATAATTTGTTACTTTACATGTATTTAGTCTATAACACGTCGAAAGTGTACAGAATCAGAAATTCCTAATGTATTGTTGATGTGGTCCACCACCTACAGTATTAAAGTGCAAAAGTGTACTGAGATTTGTCGTATCTGTGTTTGGTTTAAAAAATTATGGTATGGGTCCCAACGTGGTTTTTATGTTGGTCTCTTGTTTTTTTATTTCGGTTAAAAAAGTTTGTGGGGGGTTTTGTTTCTTTCTTTTTGTATGGTTCCCGTAGTTTTGCATTTTGCTAAAAAAAAGTGCTTTTCTTGCAGAGCCTAGTTCGAGAATCCTGTCAATTGCTTTTCATGGTAACGGTAAATTGCAACACACTCCAAAACCTAAGTACATTGGCGGTAGGGTACTTGCAATATTTGATTTCTGCGACTGGATAGATTGCAAAGAGAGACAATTAAATGCTTGGAGTAGAATGCTTTTGGGTAAGGTAAGAAGAAGGTATATCATATCATTCACGGGGGTAAATTTGAGCAGATGCATGATATGGTACTAACCCATTATTTTGGGTTGCATTTGAAACATGGTGTAATCAATATTTATGTTGAGGACTTAGATGTGGAAGATGCACAAACTCATGTTACAGAAGATTGTGGTGGAAATAGAGAGGAAAATCATGTTGATATAGAGGATGATGATTGTATTGAGCTTGAGAGAACCACTTTAGAGAAAGAGAAAGGGAAAAGGAAACTGAAAGAAAGAGAGAAAGGGAAAGACAAAGAGCGAGAGAATGAAAATAGTGGTTGTGATGATTGGTGGGTTGATGTTGATGATGAGGTGATAAGTCACCTCGGGGATAGAATTGATAATGAAGATGATGATTTAGAGTTTGTAGACCCTGACTATGTATTAGAGGAGGAGACTGGCGAAGATGATGATGATCTCTTTGAAAAAGTGTAGAAAATGAAGATGGTTTGAATAATGGAAACGAGCCTGAATTTGATATTGGAGAAGAAACAGAAAGTGAGGAGGATGTCGTTCATAACGAAGGCCCATATTTTGATGATGGTAGGCTATTTGATGAGGATAGTGACGAAGTAGAGACAACACCTGTATTTGATCCAAGACAGTCTTTTAATCCAACCTTTATCTTGAAAATGATTTTCAGCTCAAAAATTGAAGTGAGAAGAGCAGTGCATTCACATGCTATCAAGACTAGAAGAAGCTTGTGTTTCAAAAAAAATGATGAAAGAAGAATGTATGTCAGATGTGAGGGGGTTGATTGTAAGTGGAAGATGAACATATTGAAGGTTAAGGGGCAACATACTTGGCAGCTTAGGGAATACAATCCAGATCACACCGGAGCATGTGGCCCTTCAAATGGTGTTAAAAATATAAAGAGCAAGTGGTTGGCTGAGAACTATCTACAAATATTCAAATCAGATCCAAACAGAAGGGTGACCGGGTTCATGCTAGATGCAATTAATGAACTCAATGTGAAAATTTCAAGAGACAAGGCATATAGAGCAAATAAACGAGCACTAGATATGATTGAGGGCAATCCTGATGACCAATATACTAAACTATGGGATTGTGCAGAAGAGCTGAAGAGGAGCAATCTAGGTTCCACAGTGGTTTTGGGTACCGAGGAAGATCTTGAAGGAAATGAGAGATTCAACAGAATGTATGTTTGTTTGCAAGCATTAAAGGATGGTTTTAGAGCTGGGTGTAGACCTATTATTGGCATTGATGGATGCTGGTTGAAGGGCCCACATGGAGGGATACTGCTATCAGCTGTTGGGGTGGATGCTAACAACCAATAATACCCAATTGCATGGGCTGTGGTAAAGAATGAGACTGCAGAGACTTGGGAATGGTTCCTTTGATTCCTAAAGATGGATCTGCAGATATCAAGAGACTATGAATACACTTTCATATCCAATAAGCAAAAAGGGTTGATCAAAGCTATATCAGAGGTGTATCCGGGTTCAGAGCACAGATTTTGTGTCAACCATCTCCACAACAACTTCAAGTCAGCTGGCTTTCGGGGATTGGCTTTCAAGTATGCTTTATGGGATGCTGCTCAAGCTACCACAAGGTGAATTTAACTTGAAGATGCAGAAAATGAGGGAGTTGAGTGATCATGCTGCAGATTGGTTCCTTGACAAACCAGCAAGTCAATGGAGTAAGTCTGGTTTCAGTCCTGCTCCTAAGTGTGATATGCTTCTCAACAACTGTTGTGTATCATTCAATGCGAAAATATTGGATGCTAGAGAGAATCCAATCATCACCATGCTTGAGTGGATAAGGGAATACATAGTAAAAAGACATATTGAACTAAGAGACAGGGCACAAAGAACATGGAATAGGAGGTTATGTCCAAGGATTAGGGCCATACTTCAGGAACACGTTGATCAAGTAGGTTCTTGTATCCCAATCAAGTCTGACAATCAACACTACCAAGTGCATGTATATGGTGGAAGTCAATATTGTGTAAATTTAGCAGCAAGGACATGCACATGTAGGAGGTGGGATCTCGGTGGTATCCCATGTAAGCATGTTATGTGTGCCTTGTATGACCAGAAAGAAGATCCAGTGGAGTGGGTCGATGAGTGCTACACGGTTGACTGTTTCCAACAGATTTATAGCACTCCATTCCTAGGCATAAATGGGACTGACTTATGGGGCCAGACTATGTTCATCCCACCTCTACCCCCAAACTTTGGTAGAAAGGTTAGGAAACGAACTAAAGCAAGAAGGATGGATGCAGATGAAGCTCCAATTAAAAGGAGAAGAAGACGAGGTGGTAATCCAATAAGGATGAAGAGGCAACAGGTCACAATAAAGTGTGGGAAGTGTGGTAACCCGGGTCATAATTCAAGAAAATGCAAAAATATGGAAGTTGAGATACAACAGGCAAGTTTGCACCATATTATTTTTCTAGTTAATTAATATTTGCACATTTTTTGTATGGTCTCATGATAACCCAATACCATAGGATGGTGTCAATGCAAGTGAAGGGCAAGCTCGTGGCATTCCAGTGGAAGTGCTGGAGGATAGGAATCCAAGTGGAGGACAAACTGGTGACATTCTTATTGAAGTGTTACAAGAGGGGACGCCAAGTGGATTGTTGGAGACCCACTCTCAGGAGCATATAATCGTAAGCCTAATATGGTTGCAAGATTATAAAAACTTGTGTCCTTTACATTGTTATTGAATTAATATAAAATTATATGTTTAGTTAACTATAGAGGAGCCGAAATTAAATTTGAATGAACAAAGCCAACGAACTCGACACCGGCAACCCGTAACTGTGAGTAATTATGTTTTTATGGCATTTTTGTTTTTGTTTTGTGGTATTTGTAGATGCGAGTAATTTTTATATATTTTCTGGTATTTTTCATGTTTTGTGTTATCTGAAAATGCGAGTAATTATACTGTTTTTCCATTTTTTTAAAAATATTATGCAGCTTAAGCATCGCCAGCCAATTTTGCCACCTATTACGGAATCATTACCAGGTCTTCATCAAACGACGATAGAAAAAGAAGAAAAGCCACTTATGAAGTGTACAAAGCTGAAAATACTCCATCGTGCGAGTATATTAGAGGACCTTCCATGTGGGAACAGGCTACTGGCAGTCAGCCAACTCCACCAACTTTAGTGACATTGGCACCTAAGGTCAATATAAGAGCACCTCAACCATTCCGAGGACGAGATTCAGTTCCCATGTTCTCTAGCAAGAGGATAGGTCAACCATCAACTTCATCTAACAACATAGTGGTAGAAGGGGGGAAAATTTCATGCGTCTTTCAGGTGTGCAAGAAAAGAACCTGAACAAGAGCAAGAAGTCATCAAAGAAATGATGAACTGTTGAAGACTAGATTTTGCTTTTAGCTCGTCTGTTTAATTTTCTTTGATAGGTTGTTTGGATGATAGATTGTAGAAAAACAATTTGATATAGTGTTGGGATGTTGTTCTACAATCTCTTTTTTATGTTGCAGTCATTTACACTATTTTAATGATGACCAATTCAAATTATTTTGATGTTAATTTGCATTTTCTCTTTCTGGTGAACTTTTGCAATTTATCTTTCTGGTGTATAGTTACAGGAAAGCATATTTTATTCTATGAACTTATGTATTTGTTATGTTATATAAGCATCAGTAGAAGTGCATATCAAGTTTGTTCAGGAGAGCAATCCAGTTGTTATGTAACCATGATCAGAAGCTTATGTATTTGTTTTGTTATATAACCATCAATGTAGTCTTGAAACTGATGAGGTTTAAAGTTGGATTTTGTTTGTTTTATTTAGAAGACTTGTTTTTGTACAACAAGTTGTTGTACATATATAACCAAAAAGTTACAAGCTGTCATTTGCATTGATTACACATAATTGCAACAAGCTGGTGTACATATATAGCAAAAAAATTGCAAGCTGGTGTACATATACAAGTATACAAGCTGCCATTTTACAAAATTGATCAAACAGAAGCTCGTCCAGTAGTGCTCAACATTGATTAAATCAGCAAGTAATTGATTACTACCAAAATGTTAGAAAATGAATACGTCAACTAGTTCTGAAGATCTACACATTATCAGCAACAACCTTCCCCTTCCCAGCATCCATCCTTACCCATAACAATAAGAAAAATAGAATAATGACAGTGAGACAGCTTTCGATCTGTTCTAGTTTTCAATTCGCGATAGAAATTGCCGCCCAGGATTTCCAAACGCCGAAGCTCACATTGTAATTGGAACACGATAGAAATAGCCGTTGAGGATTTTCATTTGTCCAAGAAGACCGGTGCAATGCTTCACATCTGCAATCGATGAGCCGCCTTCCTGTGCCATTACAGTCGAGATTGGGTTTTCGCCGATTTTGATCGCCCAAAACTCTTGAGATTATTTCCAGAGTCGGAGTCAGTTGCGCAAACTAGGGCAAATAAAGATAGGGATTCTTGGTGTTACGGAATTTTGCATATTAGTTCCCAGGTTAATAATTTGTTTTTTTTTTTAATCTATCTACATTAATCCTAGGTGGAAATTATTTAGTGAGTTGTATTTATTATATATAAGAAGTATATGATGATATTTTCTTATCCCAATCAGCAAGAATGTCCTTTAGATTATGCCACGTCAACAAAAATGAACGGAGATCCTTAGTTCTCAAAATCACATGACAAGCACATGCATTTTCCGGCGGGTGTAGAATGTCTCCGGCGAAAAAGGATCAAAATTGCATACTTTTTATAACTTATGGGACTTAAATTGCAAAACAGTATTTGGATGGGACTAAAATTGCAATTTTCCCCCCGTCGTGCGATGCATAATTTGAAATATATTTATTTGTAATAAAATTTATTAAAGTAAAAAAATTGAATTACTTAACTTTTATTTTGTAAACGAATATTAAATTATCTAATAACTCTTCATTTTCATTAATAAAATATGTTTAAATTTATTTTTATTTACAACTATATTCAATGAATAGTTCAGTTCACAATAAATATTCAAATGTAAGCACAATAATCAACCAAAAAACAATTGTCAAATCTAAGAAAAGATGACTGTTTTTTTATCTATTGCAAATAAAAGAAATAGACCTTTTAAAAAAGTTATTAGTGTCTTTAGGATGTTGGAAAAATCAAAATATTTGAGATAGAGAGAGTGCTAAAAAAATGAAGCACATCTCCAAATTTGTCCATCCTTAACGTGGGCATACATGTTCCCCACTATTTCTTTTTTTTTTTTTTGTTCATCATAACAAAATCAAATATTAGTTGCGATTCTAGAAAAAAGATTTTTAATATTTATTTATAGTTAAATTTTTAATTTGTATCTCAGGTCCAACCATAATTCCACTCATATTACATAAACAAATCTAACCTAAATAAATGACAAACAATTGATTTTTTTTTTATATAACTTATTTTAAAGCATGCAATGTATATGTCAAATTAAAGGTCATGAAAAAATTAATGTTCTATATTTTATATTAAAAAAATTGAAAAAGAATCAAATTTATTTGCTTTTCAATTTATTTTATCTTTATTATAAAATGAATCTATTAAAAGTTGTCACCTATATTTTTTTATTTAGAAAATTGTTAACAAAATTTAAATTTGAAACTAATTTTGGGAAGATTTTACCATATACATATACATATAAATCTTTATCATATACAAATCTCTTATTATGTTAGTTATGATTTGAACCTATTATTTTTGAAAAGTAAAATGGGCGAAAAAATATATCTAATTTTCTTTTATAAAAGATTTTGTTTTATTATATAGTAAAATAAGATTGTTAGATATCTGGCCCTAGAAAAGATATTTGTAATAGTAGTTGGATGTGTATTTATGGATTGGATCTAAACACTGGTGGATATATTATATGTAAAAAGTATGTTTTCACTATTTCTACATTGTTGTAATATTGTATGAAAGATAAATATATGTATATGTTTATAAAATAAAATTAAGGTTTAAAATATTTAGTATAATTACCTTATATTTTGAAGAGATTGGTCGATAAATACTTACACAAAAAATATTTATTTAATTTTTATTTACAGCTTACGCTCAATGCAGATAGTCTAATATGCGAACATACACAATCTAACCGAAATATTTGACAAACAACTGCATTTTTCTGAACGTAACTTATTTTAAAATATGCAATGTATATGTCACATTAAAGATCATGAAAATAGATCAATTTTCTATATTTTACATAAAGAATAAAAAAATCGAAAAAGAAATTTGCTCTTTATTTTTAATATTTTTTTATAAAGCAAACCAACCAAAAGTTGTCATCTATAATTTTTTTATAGCAAATTTCTTGAAAAAAAAAATCCAAATTTAATGGCCAAGAAGAATGAAATAAAAAGAAAAAAAGAAAAGTCTTTTGTTTACTAGTTTAGCAAGTAGCAAGTTACCACATTTAATGGCCAAGTTTAAAAGGACATGATCTAATGGTTATTATCATAGGTTGTATCAATGCAATGTTTGTATTGTAGAAGGACCCTAAATCATATCTTGAGCTTCTAAACTTGTTAAGCAGGTTTGATCTTCTTGTATCTTGTCTAAATTCCTGGTGGATTTCCTAGAAGGGTGAGTGTTGAGTATGCCTTGTGGTTTCTCCTTCTCGCACGCTTTCCAGTGTCACTTTATTACCGCTAGTTTTAATTATTTTTATTTTTTTTATTTTTTTATTTCATATATACACTCATGATGCGTCAATTGGTATTCTTAAGGCAACCATCGGTGATGTTACATAATATATTTTATATATTTTCGCATTTAGCTATTTTGTCATTTATCGAGAATTATCTTGGAACTAAATTATACTCCCTCCGTTTGAAAATAAATACTGTTTTAGAAAGAAGTGGAAGAATTAAGAAATACATGTATTGTCAAGTATACCCCTTAGATTTTATGGTGATAAGATTTGATGAAATCAAATATGAGTAGGACGCTGAAAAATAAAAGATATTTTATGATTGACATAGGGGCAAAAATTGATAGAGATGGTAAAAAGTAGCTAAAACATCAATTATTTTGGAAAATTACTAAGAATCTAAAATACTCCCTCCGTTCCATAATAATTGACGTTTTAGAAGGTTCTTTTCTTTTCTTATTAATTGACGTTTTACATTTTTTTCACTAATTCTACCAATTTTCTCCCTGGACTCAATCCTTAAAAATCTCTACTTTTAAATCTATCAGAAATATCTTTATTTGGTTAAATCTTTATCTCCTAAAATATTCCACTTATTATAGCGCCTTCTTCCCTCTCCCTCCTTATTCCACGCGCCTTATTCCCTCTGTTACTTATGGAATTCCCTAGTCTACATTTCTAACAGATAGCTTGATTTAGTGATACAATGAGGAAAGTTAAATATAGCCTTATGGAATTGTCTGGATATATGTCTAATAGTATTATCCAGAATTGTCTAGTATTGAGAAGCATACAATGGATGCTCTAAAAGTCAGACATTATCTAGTACATCCATGAGATTTTAGTGTATGTTAGTTGTAGGATGGAAGATGGAATTTCAGAGAGAGAAAAGATAAATATTTAAAGATGCCGGAGTTTCACTCTCCAACGATGAGACGAGAAGATGGAATTTCAGAGAGAGAAAAGATAAATATTTAAAGATGCTAAATTTTAGGAGTCATATAAGAGAGATAAATAATTAAGTGAGGGATAAATTTGTCAAAAAATTTTATTCTTAATTCTTCCCTTTCTTTCTAAAACGTCAATTATTATGGAACGGAGGGAGTATGATTTATTTTGAAATGGAGGGAGTATTTATTATATAAATTTAATTGAATATTTATTTAGATTTATTTAGGATAATACCAGCTATACATAGCTAGATATGTATTGTTTAATTGCTAACATTAACTAACGAAATCTCTTGTAGATATGTTTGTTTTTGTTTCTTTATTTTGTAGGAATACAAATAAGGAAAGTTAAAATCAACCATGAACTTGAACAAGAAAAGAAAAATCTTGGAATTACAACTTGTAAATTGGTGAGCAACCTCATGAAGGAAGCAGTTGATCCATCCTTAATTAACATGATCTTACCGAGTGAAGAAGATTTTCCAGACAGATCAAGATCTTCGAGAATATCTTCAAAGATTCTACAAAGGTACATTTTTTATACGGGGATATTTGAACGCCCAATAACACATGCTCCTGAAGAAATCAAGATTCTCAAAGATTTAGTGCAAGATACATATGAAGATTTTGTCCATATTCAATGGTGAATCGTAGAGTTAAAGAATGATAGGAATGAGCATCTAATCCAGGTTTGTTTTAGATTGAGTCCAGATTCGAACTACTTGACCCACAAGTATTGAGAGTCTATATATACCTGAGTGTTTCATTATACTTAAGACACTTTGTAACACCTTTGTTGGGAGCTTTGAGTCTTAGAGTCAAAATAAGTTTTCTTTTATACTAACACACACTTTATAGTAATTGTTGTTCGGCTAGGGGATACGAACTAATCACGAGTTGGGAGACTTGGTGAGCACTAGAGGGATCTAAGTGCACAATTTAACTAGGGATTTTGGTGGTCGGATAAGTTAGTATACAGGTGAGGTAGAATTTGTTGTTAGAATATGAGGGAGTCCTAAGTAATTCATGGATTCCAAACTTGTACCATTGTAAGGATCATAACACTTGTTCTATTAATGAGATTTGAGGGGAAGAAGGTCCGTAAGCCTTTAAACAAGTTTACTTCACTGTCTATTCTATTTAATTACTTTATTTCAGTACCACACTATTGATTTATTTATTATTGTTCTTACATTTGGTCTAGAACACTGTAGAGCAAACTCTGGTAGGAATATTCACCGTGTATTCTATGTTCTACTACCTTATACGAATATTGAGCAAGGAGTAGAATATGCCCTTTTTCAGTTGGCACCAGAGTGTAGGTCATCTGTTTTTCACATGTTGATTGAGTATCTGTGATTTAGTAGTAGGGTCAATCAGTGTTTGATATTTGGTGAATCCATATCCGAGACCAGACATATCAAGAAGATCATAAGGACTCTTCCAGCAAGGCTTTGTGAAAAATAACAGTCCTGGAATCGTTAGTGAAGCTGTTGGTTGCATCCATATCTAATGGATCCTAATATAGTTGGGATATATATCTGACGAAATATTTAATATCTTATCAGATATATTCCCGATAGGGATGGAGATCCTATCCATAATAGGAGACAGATCTCTCCCATGATTATATATATACGAATATACTAATATTCGTTGACCAGGGAAAAATAAGACCACAGAATACGTTTCTCTCCCGTTTCTCTCTAATTCTCTTTCTTGGAGAATCACTAGAGTCCTCCAAGAGTCTAGGGTGTGAAGTAGACGGCGGATGCTCTAGTAGTGTTCGTCAAGATGGGCTAGTAGACGAATCAGAGTACGATCCATCACTTTGGCAATCAACCAAATACTTTCCGCTGCAACTCAATTGAGGTATATCGATTCCCATATACGTGTGTATGTGATTTATATGCTTTAATTTCTAACAGTGGTATCAGAGCCAGGTTAGATTCGTTCTCGCCTGTTTAATTTTGTCTCTTTCGTTTTTAATTATTTGGGACAAAACTTTTCTGAAAAACCCATATATGAAGATCATGATTTTCATTTTTTTTGGAAAACCACTGGGAATTTTTTCCTAAACAACAAACAAAAAGGACTGAAACCACCAATTCTGAATCTGGAAATGAGAAAACCCTTAAATCCTTCCCCTGTCCGCCGGCCTCGACGGCGGCGATTGCGACGGCGCTCGCCGCTGCTGCGCGAGGCGGTGGTGGGACCCGGGGAAGCTCGACTATTCAAAAAGGTGGAGAGAAGCCGACGCCGATGGCATGGCCGCTGCTGCGCCGCCCTTGCGCACGGCCGCCTTGTGCGCTGCCTCACTGCTTCTTCTGCGGCGCCGGTGGCGCGGCCGCCCTACGCGCGGATGACCTGCGGGCGGCTGCGCTGCTACTGGCCTGTTGCGCCGACGGCGGCGCGACAGCAATTGCGCGCGACCGCCCTGCGCGCGGCGTCGCTACTGCCTGCCCACGCCTCTACTGCGCCGCAGCCCTGCGCGATCCCGGCCACGGCGGCACAGGCTGCGCGCGGCACTGTTGTCGCTGCTTCTTGTGCTGCGCTGCTGTCGCTGCTTCTTCGCACTGCTGCTCCGGCGGCGGCGGCAGTGAGCTAGGGTTTGTAAGTTTATGGGCTGGGCTTTGTAGGGCCTGGCCATTGGATTAGGGCTCATTTTTTTTATGGGTTGGGTCAGATTGGGTCCAGTCCTGGGCTAATCTGAATTATTAATTTTGGGCCTGTTTTAATTTTTTTTAATTTTTGGCTATAATCTGAATTGGACTTAATAATCCAGAATTTATTTGGCCAATTTATTTGGTGGGCCTTAATAAATTAAATAAATGATTGGGCCACTTATATGATTTAATTTAATTATTTACGTATCTTTTATTACGTAATATGATGATTGATGTATGTGTGAGATGGTTGATGACAATGGTGGTTATACGATATTACGATGTAATTTTTTCTTTTATAGAATCATGTAGTAGGAACGAAAATTGTAATTATTTATTTATTTATTTTTTCGTTTCTCACTAGGGCACATGTATTAGAGGGGCCATTTTTGTGGTCATGTAATTTTTGTTGTTTCATATTTACCACCATAGGTCATTAACATCTCACTTTATTATTATTATTATTATTATTATTATTATTATTATTATTATTATTATTATTATTATTATTATTATTATTATTATTATTATTATTATTATTATTATTATTATTATTATTATTATTATTATTATTATTATATTATATTTTATTTTATTTTTTGTTTTCATGAATGTTTCTTGAGATGGACAATTTTTATTTGCGATCATTTAATTTTTATTATCGTCTTCAATTGAGTGGGAGATGATTATGAGCCTATGCGGCGAATTTTCGATCCCATTCACTTGTGAGAAATAATAAAATTTTATTTGGACCCGAATAAAAATATTAAATAGACAAACTTCTAACATATTTTGCGCATAATATTAACAGAAATGGATGCCCAAATAACCTTTTCTGATCTTTACGGTTCTGAAAAACTAGATGGCCAGAACTATGCCATGTGGCACCGTAAGATCCAGTTTCTGCTACATAATATGAAGGTCCTTGACCATCTCACCGAGACTATGGCCACGCCGGTTGAGCCAGAGAATGGTCAAAATGCCCAATATCGTCGCGATTTGGACGCGTACAATAAGTGGGCGAATCAAGATCGGTCTGCGCGCTATACTATGCTTAGCGGCATGCAGGATCATCTGATTCGTGAGTTCGAGACCGTTCCTACAGCTAAAGAGCTGTGGGACGGCTTAAAGGTCACGTACGGCACTACCTCGGCAACGAGACTAAGGGCTTTAACCCTTAAATTCAATCAGTACGTACTTGATCCTAAGCACACTATGGGCCAGCATCTTGATGTCATGAAAGACATGATTCGAGAGCTTCAAAATGCTGGAAATGAACTCACCAATGAACAACAAGTTTTGGTAGTCCTAAGGTCGCTACCAGAGCAGACTTGGGGACAAGTTAAACTTGTGCTCACACACAACGACAAATCCAGACCTTTGACAGCGTCGCCAGTCATCTTAGACTCGAGGCTGACCGTCGAGAGGCGAAAAGAGCACAAGCAGCTGCTTTCGTCGCACATGCTGGGCAACGCAAGCCTAACACAGGCAACCGTTGGAAAAAGCAAAAGAATGCAGGAGAAAGCAACGTCAAAAACCAAAACTTGGGCCCGCAAGGTGAAAAGGCTAAAAAGCGTCACCGAGGTAAAATGGGCGGAAAGAAGAAAGACACCTGCTATAACTGTGGAAAGACGGGTCACTTTGCTCGTAATTGTACTAAGCCAAAGAAGGTAAGACCTGCTCCTAGCTTGTCTGATTCATTTGTTTGTTCACATGTGTTCGTTGCTAATTCTCTCCATGGTTGGATTGTAGACTCCGGAGCAACCAAACATGTGACAAGAGATAGAGCAGGATTTGTAGATTATCATCAAGTACCAGCGGGCAGCCACTACATTGCTATGGAAAATGGCGCGCAAGAAGAGGTGGTGGGAGTTGGGTCATACCAACTCAAACTTAGCACTGGGCTCGAGCTGCTCCTTAGTGATGTGCTTTATGCACCTAGTATTCGGTGTAATTTACTTTCAGTTTCAACACTTTTGAGTCAAGATTTTTCTTTCCTGTTTGAAAAGACCATGTTATCTATTTTTCTCGGCAACAACCTTTATGGCGTAGGACATATGAACAATGGATTTTTCATGTTGGATTTATCTATTGATTGCACTTCTTTTATTTCTTCGTCTGTTGATATTTTGAATGATTCAAATAAATGGCATGCAAGGTTAGGACACATAGGACGTGAAAGGATGACTAAGTTAGCTCGAGAAGGCCTTTTCGGCAATCTCGCTAAAGTCAACCTTCCTGTGTGCGAACCATGTCTGGCAGGAAAAGCCTGCCGGAAGCCTTTTGGAAAGGCAAAAAGAGCTACTCAACCTCTAGAGTTAGTTCACTCGGACATATGCGGACCCGTAAATATGAAGGCACGACACGGTGCATCCTATTTCCTCACATTTATTGATGATTATTCGCGCTATGGTTCAGTGTATCTCCTGTCTCACCGCTCAGAAGCGCTTGATTGCTTTAAGCGATTCTTAGCGGAGGTTGAGAACCAAAGAGATAGGAAACTTAAAACTTTACGCACTGATAGAGGGCGAGAATACTTGTCTGATCAGTTCTAACAATACTGTGAGAAAAAAGGGATCATAAGACAACTGCCAATTCCATACACTCCGCAACAAAATGGTGTTGCAGAGAGGAGGAATATGACACTTCTGGACATGGCCAGATCAATGATGGTGCAAGCAAATCTACCAATATCCTTTTGGGGAGATGCAATCTTAACTGCTGCCTACATATTGAACCGTCTAAGTTAGTTCCTTCGACGCCGTATGAGTTGTGGCATGAATGAAAGCCTAACTTAGAAGGTCTGCGCCCTTGGGGGTCAGCAGGGTTTGTTCATAATACTTCCCATAAGCATGGGAAACTTAGTCCTAGAGTAGTCAAACATATCTTTATAAGATACTGTGACCACTCGAAAGGCTATGTGATGTATGGTGAACATCCTGACGGAGGAATGACAGAAATTGAGTCACGCGATGTCAATTTCCTCGAGGAGGAATTTCCAACAATTGGAGAAGTTAAAGGAGATCTTAAACTTTATGAGTTACAAGATCCCGAAGACAACGCTGAAATTCCTGGCGAGGATGCAATTTTACAACCAAATCCAGCAATCGACGGGAATAATGAGAGCGATCTTAGAGTCAGTGGGAGAATTCCATTGCATGAAGACTCTCAAGATCTAGAGTTGCGCAGGAGCAAGCGTGGAACGGTTCCCCGAAGACGTTTTGAACTCGAAGGGGAATCTTTCATGTGCGCAACAATGGATGTTGATGAGCCAGCCACTTATGAAGTGGCTTTAACTTCTCCAAATGCTAAAGAGTGAATAAGTGCTATGGAGGAAGAGATGAGTTCGATAACTAAGAACGAAGTTTGGGAGCTAGTCGATCTACCGTCTGGACGCAAGACAATTGGGAACAAGTGGGTTCTCAAAGTCAAGCGAAAAGCAGATGGCTCGATAGACAAGTATAAGGCTCGCCTGGTGGCGAAAGGCTTTACCCAAAGAGAAGGTGTGGACTATGAAGAGACATTCTCCCCGGTGGTGAGGTTTGCCTCTATCCGTCTCATTTTAGCAATTGTCGCCCACCTTGATTTGGAACTGTTCCAAATGGATTTAAAGACAACGTTTCTCAATGGAGAACTGGCTGATGAGATCTACATGGATCAACATAAGGGTTTTCAGGTAAAGGGACAAGAGCGCAAAGTGTGCCGCTTAAAACGTTCCATTTATGGACTGAAACAATCATCCAGACAGTGGTACTTTCGATTTCATCGAGCTATCACTTTGATAGGCTTTACGATGGTTGAGGAAGATCACTGTGTGTATGTCAAAAGGGATGGGAAAAATTTCACAATTCTCTCATTATATGTGGATGACATTTTGTCCGCTGGAAATGATACGGAGATGATTGTTGCCACTCAGAAGTGGCTATCATCTACTTTTGAGATGAAAGAGATGAGAGAGGCAGAATACATAGTTGGTGTTAAGATACACCGAGATCGCTCAAAGAGACTCTTAACTTTGTCTCAAGAGACTTATATTAAGAGGGTTCTAGAGCGATTTTGTGTGCATAATGCTAAATCCGTTGACACGCCTATGGAAAAATATTGTGTTCTTAGCAAAGATCTATGCCCGAAAACAGATGATGAAAAAGAAAGCATGGCTAAGGTTCCTTATGCAAGCGCGGTAGGGAGTTTGATGTACGGAATGATGTGTACTCGACCAGACTTGTGCTTTGCAATAGGGATGGTGAGTAGGTATCAAAGTAATCCCGGACGCGCTCATTGGGCTGCAGTCAAAAGGATACTTAGATATCTAAAGGGGACAAGTGATTTAGCTTTGTGCTATCGCGGTGGCAGTCTGAAGCTACTTGGTTACAGCGATGCTAATGGATCAGCGGATAGAGATGAACGCAAATCCACATCAGGATATGCACTCTTGTTAGGTGGCGCTGCTATCACTTGGTGTAGTAAGAAGCAGCCTTGTATATCTCTATCCACTATGGAAGCAGAGTACATCGCTTGTACATCTGCAGTTCAAGAGGCTATCTGGTTGAGAAGATTTCTTCAGACTTTGCGCGTCACGGCGCATGTAGATGATGCAGTAGTTGTCCTTTGTGATAACACAGCTGCACTAGCTTATGCTAAGGACCCCAAGTATCATGGGAGGACCAAGTATATTGACACCAGACACCACTTCATCCGAGATAATATTGCGCAGGGGCAAGTGGTTCTTAGGCATGTTCCCACTGGTGAAATGATAGTTGATCCTTTCCCCAAGCCTTTGAGTAGAGATGTATTTCAAAGGCATGTTAGGAGTATGGGACTTCGTAGAATTTAAAATTCTTTTAGCCTGTATGAACAATTTTATTTATCAATAAAGTGTGCCCTTATTATATGTTAGAAGTAATGTGTCTATTATATGTGATATGTCACAAGGCTTGGATTGTCCCACTCACACGGGAAATCGCCCTGGCGTTTTGGTGAGCAAGTAGGATGAGACTGGCGAATCAAACACTTGAGTGATCACCTTCGTGAAAGGAACAACACGAAAGGTTGTTGCTCATAGTCGCCTTGGCAAGAGGCCAGGATGAGATCATACTCGATCGATTATGAAGAATGTCCTAACTTCATAAAAGCTTCTTAATAGCCGAGTGTGCGAATCATTAGGAGTTGTGTTGGAGACAAATTCCTAGTGGTACGCAGGTCAGGCGCTAGAAGAGCGACTGGACTAAGACTCGTATGATGTTCAGAGCGTGACATGTCCAAATTTGAGTGGGAGCTCCATCATAGCATGTATTCATACTACATGCGCTTAATGACGACCTTACTAATAGGAGTGACCGAATAAATCCCTGCTTCGTCACTGTGTGAGCTCTTATAATGATTTTTGTGCCCTTTGGGACTTTGGACTTTGTCATGAAGTGTAAGCTTGATGACTCTACTTTACCATGTGTTCAATGGCCATGGTTGATACGGTCTGTCGGAGCATGACTAAGAAAGTTGTCAAGTCCAAGCAGATTGACATAAGAGGCCAAAGAAAAACTAAGCTGGTAATGCACTTGTGTACTATGGCTCTTAGGCCGGCCGACTAAGTCAAATTAGTTTTGACATAGTCATGAGCATAGATACAATTTTAGGGGTCAAACATGCTCTATATGCACAAGAGGGGTCAGAGATGTTTGGTCTAGTGTAACCACGTAGTTTGGGGTACACAGCGAGTATCTTGAGTTGATGAGTTATGTTAGTTGGGTGATAACTTAATATAACTCTCCTCACTTTATTCCATTATGTTCTCGCTCGGTCGCACGCCTTAGTCTCTGTATGAAAGAAGAGATATGATGATGAGAATTATGGAGTCTTTCAGATTCGAATGAGTCGGATCAGATTTGTATGAGTGGGAGATGTTGGTTGCATCCATATCTGATGGATCCCAATATAGTTGGGATATATATCTGACGAGATATTTAATATCTTATCAGATATATTCCCGATAGGGGTGGAGATCCTATTCATAATAGGAGACAAATCTCTCCCATGATTATATATATATGAATATACTGATATTCGTAGACCACGGAAAAATAAGACCACAGAATACGTTTCTCTCCCGTTTCTCTCTAATTCTCATTCTTGGAGAATCACCGGAGTCCTCCAAGAGCCTAGGATGTGAAGTAGACGGCGGATCCTCTAGTAGTGTTCGTCAAGACGGGCTAGTAGATGAATCAGAGTACGACCCATCACTTTGGGAATCAACCAAATACTTTCCGCTACAACTCAATTGAGGTATATCGATTTCCATATACGTGTGTATGCAATTTATATGCTTTAATTTCTAACAGAAGCTAAGTCTGAAATTGGACTAAATTGGAGAACTTAGTACATTCGAGATGAACAACATATATGACAACATCAAAAGCAAGGGTATTACACTAGTGGCTGAAGTTGAACACGAGTCTAAGAAAAGGTATTTGGTTACCTTCTACGAAATTCGGAAGGGTAAGTCTCCTAACCTTAGTCACTTTAACATCTTTGGTTGTCGTTGTTACATATGCAATCATTGTGAACAATTTGGTAAGTTTGAATTTAAATATGACTTTGGATGTTTTTTGGGATATTCCAACAACAGTAGAGCATATTGAGTATATAACTTGAGAACTCAAACTATCGTAAAATCCGTTAGTATTGTTTTTATGATGTTTCTCGTAGTGCAAATGTTCGAAGTGAGGAAACTTGGTCTAATCTCAAGAAACCAGAAGCAAGAATGATTTTGAAAAGGAGGAATGTCACATATTCAAACGTGCTCTCCCTAGAAAAAAGAAGGTTGTTTACAACTTTATATGACGTCCCAATTATGTATATTTTCTTCAGAATTATATGTTCTCATTACTTAATATTTACATAATTGTTTTTTCTTCTTCTCAAAATATATGCAAAATTCTTTTAGTACAACTAGTTATGTCCCCCATGCGATGCACAGGAAAGATCTTAAATAATTATATTTTATATATAACAATGTCATTTTGTTTAATGTTAAGAAATTAGAGATGGAAAAACTCGACACGGCCCGTTACCAAAATACGAACTTGTATGATAATTTTGAGTTCCGGTGAATGTCTATCGGACCTGGGTTGTTATAGGGTCAACCTGATAAGAAATGATAACATTTGAATCAACAATAAAATTTTGGTCGGGCAAATCAAATAATTGCCCTATAACTTTAATATTCTATTTATAACTTATGAGTAATAATTTATATGGAAATATTGGAGTTGATTGATCTAGTAGAAGAAATTTACTTGACGAAAAGTTTGAAAACATGTAAGTATTAAATTTGATACCTAATCTTACAATTTGCAACTATTCTCAGTTTGTCTCATACACCTGACACGTCGGTTTCTAACCTAGTGTTCCGCAAGTGTACGGATGTAGGTGTAGTACTATTGTCAAGGTCGATCCCACAAGGAATAGTTTTAGGTAGTTTGATACCCTAATACTCTAGGAATGTCCTAACTAGATACTAAGTTTTAAAGGTTGATTTTACTAATTAAACTACTCAATTAAATATAACTTCAAACTTAGGAAACACGAAAACTAACAATCAAAGAGAAAAGGTATCCTAGGGCTTCGATTTCAGGATATTATTTCAATGTGGAATATGATTAACCTATTAATTTACCAATTCTAGTGTTTATTAGGCGGCACGACAATAATCTAATCCTTCTCTCGAAGCGATTAAACCGTTGATTAATTAAGCTAATTACCCTCTCGAGTCAATTAAACCTAATAACTCCCAAACGATCTTAAGCCACGGCCTACACAGTCATAGACAACTGCGCTCTATGTTCTAAGTCTGATAACAATTCCCTCCTCTCGAAGCAGAATTGTTAAACTAAATTACTAAATCTAGGTGATCAAGCTACATTCAGTTTAAGCATAAACATAGAGATAAAACACATAAAGAACGGAATTAATAGATTAAATCATAAATCAAAACATTGTTATAAAAATCCCTACTTTCTAACCCTAGGACACGAATAGCTTAGCTACTCATGCCTAGCAATAATCCAATACAAAATCTTAATAAAAACATTGTAAAGAATTAAACTAGAAAAGAATAAATAAACCCGGATGACTCCGTCTCGATGATCTTCGTCTTCTTTGTCCTCCAAGATGATGTAATTTATGTTCTTGATGATTGATCTCCTTTTTCCTAGAGCTTGGGGTCCTTTTTATAGAGTTGGGGACGAATCTTGGAGAAGATAGGCTTAAAATCCTATTAAAACACGATTTCTCTTATCGGTGGACTTTTTGACACGGCCGTGTTGCTTAAATGACACAGCCGTGTTGCTTTGCAATTCTTCAATTTCTGCGCAACATTTGACACGGCCGTGTTGCAGTTGTGACACGGCCGTGTTCCATTTCAGAACTAACAGCGCTTTGTGGACCACTTTTGACACGGCCGTGTTACAAGTCTGACGCGGCCGTGTCGGTTCTTGCTCGGTTTTGCTCCTGGACCGGTTCAGGCCGGTTCGGACCGGTTTGGACCGGTTCTTGGACGGTTTTCACTCCTTTCCAACTTGTTTCCTCGTCCGGTAGCCTGAAAATGCTCAAAATACCTTAAAACAAGTCAAAACACGTCAAATGACCCAAATATTATTAATATAAATAAATGCCGGTCAAATATGCACGTAAATGATATAAAATATGGTCCTAAATCGACCTAAATACATGCATAAATAACGTGTTATCAAACTCCCCCAAACTTAAACTGTTGTTCGTCCCGAACATCATACAAAAAGACACAAAGAAGACAAGTGATTATGCATTTTGTTTAGGGCGATTAGACGATGAATTCAGTTTCAGTTTGATTTTCCTTAAAACAACTAGGCACACAATTCACTTGAGCATATGCGATAACGCGTAAATCAACTAATCTCGAGACTTTGAACTTTCGAATTATTCAACCCTCACCGGGTAAGTGTTTCACTCATCTCTCAAGTGTTTAGGCTAAAATAATTTTCACTCATATTGAATTACATGCAAAGCCTACCATATGCTTGCCAATCGTCTACACTAGACCTCGTACTTGATATGTGTGATAAAAGATCAAAAAGGTCTTTATTTTGGTTGTAATGTGGGCTTAAGGTAAGGTGGGATACATTTGGATATAAGTGACTATTCATTGGACTAATCAAGTTACGTCTAACCCGACTACCCCTCAATACAATCACTCAACCTCACTCTTCAAATTTCAGCAAATCACCTTGCAAAGTGACTTCTTCACCTTCCCAAGTCCATACAACTTAAGTGCTTTTCAATTCTGTGGGTACCACATTTTTGGGACTACCCGAATGTTCTAAGCAAATTCACAATTTAAGCACTTTATTTTCTAGCCTCTCCTCTATAATACAACTTTTCTTTTTCTTTTTTTCAATCTTTCTTTCTCTTTTTTTTTTCTTTTCTTTTTTTTTTTTCTTTTTTTTATTAGAGAGGCCATTTTTCGTTTCTCACCTATCACTTTTCTCTTATTTCCTTCATCTTTTGAAAATATCCCTATTTCCCATTCCTTCCCACAATTTGTTCACCCAAAATTCCTTCCAATTTTCCTCCCTCTAACTTGATTAATCCAATTAGGGCCAAAAGAATTAAATCAAAAAGGTTCCGGCTGACATGGTTCGGTTATGAATAAATAAGGCTATAAGGCTCAATTGGGCTAACTAGGGACAATTTTTTTCAATATGGGTCAAAGGCAATTTTCATGGTTCAAAGAAATAGGCTTAAACAAAGAGTTGCCTAAGATCATTTCCTAAATCACGACACATACTTGACACATTCTTAGTAAAGACTCAAGGCAAGTTCTAGAGACTAGTACACATATTCAATCAAATTCACACCAAAAGAAAGTATATTACTCCGAAAATTGGAGTATAATTAGGCTCAAATTCTCACAAGGTTAATTTTGATTGAATATTCTAAGTTCAAGCTCAATTTCGTCTCAAAACACCTCTCATGCTCTATTATGTGCCATTTTTTCATCTAAACCATCTCATCATTAACTATTCATCATCCATCTTTCCCTATTATTCTCTTATTATTTTTTTCACTTGTTACCTATTTCCGGGTTTTATTATTCTTATTGACTCTAAAAACTGCACTACTAAGACTCTAAACTCTAACTCCTAAGACTCAACATGGACACAATATGCAATTAAACTCGGGCTCACAGACCCAACAACACCGATAAATCAGATAACTGGGCTCACAGACCCGATAACACCAATTGAAACAATAAAAATCAGCACAATGGGCACACGGACCCACAATTAACAGCAAGAATCTCGAACGAAAAAATAAATAAATCAAAACTAGAAATCTAGCTGCCAAGACGTTCCACGGTCTACCCCCTCCCCCAAACTTGGCTGAAAGCCAATGTTTGGAGGAAAAAAACGTGGTACGCCTTGGTGCTAACTTACAAATCGTTTCGACGACGGCGGTGTTTTGAAATCCTCCAAAATCGTGCACGTTGAGATCCTGACGCGGCCGTGTTGAAGGTTGTTGACACGGCCGTGTCACTTTTTTCCAAAATTGATGTTTCTGGATCGTTTTTGACGCGGCCGTGTCATTTGTGTGACACGGCCGTGTTGCATTCCAGTGTTGGTTCGCGTTTTGAGGATGATTTTGACACGGCCGTGTTATAAGGCCGACACGGCCGTGTTACCGTTGAACCAAAAATTGGTTTTCTGAGGCGTTTTTGACACGGCCGTGTTCCGTATATGACACGGCCGTGTTGCATTCCAGTGCTGAAAACACTTTCTAAGTGCTTTTTGACGCGGCCGTGTCCGTAGTGCGACACGGCCGTGTTGCATCTTCTGCTCCTTTTAACGCGATTTTTCCGTCTTTTCGACCCCCGTTTCTTGCAACACTCGTCCATGTTGATTCCTAAAAACATAAAACACTAAAACACACGTAAAACATAAAATTAACGCAATAAAAAATATAAACATAAAATATTAAACATCGGGTTGCCTCCCGACAAGCGCTTTGTTTTACGTCTTCAGCCGGACGTCCTTTTCCTATCAACCTTCTTCTAGCCACCCCGAGTCGGATGTTTTCTGACCAATTAAAGAGCTATTTGGGCCATGAGGATTTTCTACAGCAGCTAGGGTAGTGTAAATAATGCTACAATTGTGCCTACCCCTTAGACCCGATTTATGTATGTTGAGTGTGATTATTTCGTTTTGAACCCGAAAAACCAACTTCCCTTTAGGTACATCTATTAGTGCTTGGCTAGTCGCCAAGAAGGGTCTTCCTAAGATAAAAGGGAATTCATCACTCCCTTTCATGTCAACAACTAAGAAATCACTAGGGAATTCAAAATTTAGCACTTTTACCACTACATCCTCTGCTACTCCCAACGGCGTTAATGAAGATCCATCCGCCAATTTGATAGTAGTAAAGGACCGTTTAATTTCCCTTAATCCTAATTGTCTATACTGCTTAAGAGACATCAAATTTATGCTAGACCCTAAGTCACACATGACATTATGAAATTCATGACTACCAATTGAGCAAGAAATAGTAAAACTCCCTGGATCTTTTGCTTTTGTTGCTCTTCTTGGTTTCATGCTTGTGTTTGCGTTCTTCTTGGGCCTGCTCGGTCTCTTCTTTGTCGCCTCTTTTCCATCCTCCCACTCCTTTGTTTTTTCTTTAACTTGGATTCTCTTCTTTAATGGTTCCTGGTTCACCACAACAACTCTAGATTGCTCTAAAGGATCAAGGTTAGCAAAGAACGAATTTTTAAAACAAAAATCAAAAGACTCATCAAGAATAGGAGATGAAGTTTTCTTATCTATGATTGTATTGACCTCCTCCTTCTCAATGTTTTTGACTTCCTCGCTTGATTCCTTTGCTTCTTGGTCCTTCAAGCTCTCTTCATGCTCATCTAGCTCCACAATATTGCAGTGCTCCTTCGGGTTAACCACTGTATCACTCGGGTATTGGCCTTGCTTGTGTTGAGCTCCTACTATCTTTATCAGCTGACTCATGTTTGATGTCAACTCTCCAATGCTAGCTTGAGTCTGCACCAACGTGTTCTCGAGCCTCTTGATGTCTGCCCCTGGCCCAGTGATATGCTTGTTTAGCTCCATGAATTTTCCATCCACTTTCTTCTCCAACTGAGCTAACTTTTCATCATACTTTTCGAATTGTGACATCGCGATCTCTTCTTGTGATGGCTTCTTACCGTCATGGATCATGCCATTTGTAACAGCAAATCTGGGTGGCGGATTGAGTGTATTTTGCGCGTTCCCATATGAAAAGTTCTGATGGTTCAGATTCTGAGGGTACTGATTGTACCGAGGCTGATTGTTCTGGAAATTGTTGAAGTTCCGTTGATTCACAAATTTTACTTCTTCAACTTCTTCCGGACCCCCTGGCTGTTGTGCTAACGTCAGATTAGTTAGCAGATTCACCTGGCTCGTCAATGCTGTTACTTGTGCTGTGAGCTTTTCAATTGGCTCATTATTGACGGGCTCGCATTTTTGGACACTGGCTACCCTCCTTGGCATGTTTCTCTCGTTCGACCATTGGTAGCTTGTTCTGGCCATCGCGTCCAGGATTGAGAATGCCATCCTCACTGACTTCTCCATCAAACTTCCACCCGCAGCTGCATCCACTTGGTTTCTAGTCGGAGCAAGTAGACCATTGTAGAACTTGCATACTTGCTGCTTCTTGGTGAACCCATGTTGAGGGCAACTCCGGATAAGATCCCGGAATCGCTCCCAAGCCTCTCCGAATGGCTCTTGGTCCAGCTGTTTGAACTGATTAATTTGATTCTGCAAGTCGAGCATCTTGCTCGGTGGAAAGTACTTCAATAGGAACGAAGTGCTCAACTCTTCCCAACTGATGATATCTTCCAAGGAATTGAACCATTGGAGGGCTCTATCCTTCAACGAGAAAGGAAACAATCGCAGCTTAACCTGCTCGTGTGGCACATGATTTATTTTGATTGTATCTGCCAATCTTCGGAACTTTATCAGGTGAGCGTTCGGATCCTCCATTGCACTTCCTCCGTACTGGTTCTGCTGCACTATGTTGATCAGTGCAGGCTTCAGCTCGAAACTATTTGCATTCAGAGGCGGAAGTTGTACTCCTCCTGACTGTTGATTAGGATTCGGCCTTAAACAGTCACTAATAGGTGTATTGTCTTCTTCTCCCGCATCTGGCTCTATTGGAATCTGTCCGTGCTGTTGTGGCAACTGTTGCTGCTGTGCAGGTATCTGCTGCTGTATAATAGTGACGCGATCGTCCAATCGTGCTAAGGCAGTTAGCACTCTATTTAATGCTTCATCATTCGGCTGCTGTGGTGGGTTCTCCATCTCAGCTGTGAAGTTTCTTCTCGTTCGGTGTCTGCGAGCTGTCGCTTCAATTTCCGGATCGAAAGGAAGAAGGGTTTCTTTCCCTTTTGATCTGGTGTGCATACGAAGCCTGAAAACACCAAAAACAAGAACTACCGCGTAACACTAAAATTAACCCAAAAAATAAAAACGAAAATTAAAATTAAAATTATGAAAAAAAAAAAAAAAATCTAGTCTAGTTTCCTCCTATTTTTCAAGATAAAAACTAAGCGCTAAATCCTATTCCCCGGCAACGGCGCCAAAAACTTGACACGTCGGTTTCTAACCTAGTGTTCCGCAAGTGTACGGATGTAGGTGTAGTACTATTGTCAAGGTCGATCCCACAAGGAATAGTTTTAGGTAGTTTGATACCCTAATACTCTAGGAATGTCCTAACTAGATACTAAGTTTTAAAGGTTGATTTTACTAATTAAACTACTCAATTAAATATAACTTCAAACTTAGGAAACACGAAAACTAACAATCAAAGAGAAAAGGTATCCTAGGGCTTCGATTTCAAGATATTATTTCAATGTGGAATATGATTAACCTATTAATTTACCAATTCTAGTGTTTATTAGGCGGCACGACAATAATCTAATCCTTCTCTCGAAGCGATTAAACCGTTAATTAATTAAGCTAATTACCCTCTCGAGTCAATTAAACCTAATAACTCCCAAACGATCTTAAGCCACGGCCTACACAGTCATAGACAACTGCGCTCTATGTTCTAAGTCTGATAACAATTCCCTCCTCTCGAAGCAGAATTGTTAAACTAAATTACTAAATCTAGGTGATCAAGCTACATTCAGTTTAAGCATAAACATAGAGATAAAACACATAAAGAACGGAATTAATAGATTAAATCATAAATCAAAACATTGTTATAAAAATCCCTACTTTCTAACCCTAGGACACGAATAGCTTAGCTACTCATGCCTAGCAATAATCCAATACAAAATCTTAATAAAAACATTGTAAAGAATTAAACTAGAAAAGAATAAATAAACCCGGATGACTCCGTCTCGATGATCTTCGTCTTCTTTGTCCTCCAAGATGATGTAATTTATGTTCTTGATGATTGATCTCCTTTTTCCTAGAGCTTGGGGTCCTTTTTATAGAGTTGGGGACGAATCTTGGAGAAGATAGGCTTAAAATCCTATTAAAACACGATTTCTCTTATCGGTGGACTTTTTGACACGGCCGTGTTGCTTAAATGACACAGCCGTGTTGCTTTGCAATTCTTCAATTTCTGCGCAACATTTGACACGGCCGTGTTGCAGTTGTGACACGGCCGTGTTCCATTTCAGAACTAACAGCGCTTTGTGGACCACTTTTGACACGGCCGTGTTACAAGTCTGACGCGGCCGTGTCGGTTCTTGCCCGGTTTTGCTCCTGGACCGGTTCAGGCCGGTTCGGACCGGTTTGGACCGGTTCTTGGACGGTTTTCACTCCTTTCCAACTTGTTTCCTCGTCCGGTAGCCTGAAAATGCTCAAAATACCTTAAAACAAGTCAAAACACGTCAAATGACCCAAATATTATTAATATAAATAAATTCCGGTCAAATATGCACGTAAATGATATAAAGTATGGTCCTAAATCGACCTAAATACATGCATAAATAACGTGTTATCAACACCCCGTATTTCGAGCACAATCCAACCTGTAGCATTAGCTTCAATAACATATTGATATCACTCTAAGAAGAGAACCTACTGAATCAGAAACAAATGCCCTATAATAATCAATAGTAACAACATCTGTCTCGCTACTTGTAAGTTATTTATCAAGAATCACACTGATTGAATTAATCCTATGCCAAATAAAACAAAGCAAAGACAAAAAATATATTCAGAGATGAACAGTTAAGACAGGAACAAATGCTCTCAAGCAAGTCAAAATATCGACAACAAAGACTCAACCCTTGGCAGTGCCAAACAAAATCTTCATACGCCCCTCCCATGAGAGGTGCCCGTGATGCGCCATAGCTCCATGGAATCATTCCTCAAGATTCCTCAAGTAAACCTTAGATAATGAGAATGATAAATTCAAGAGGATTATGAATATACCTTAGAAAATAAGTGAGAGGATGCTTTTGTTGAATGGTGATTTTTTTATGAAATGAAGTGTGAAAATGTGATATTTATAATATCTTATTAGGTCAAAAATCCCATAACATAATAATCTAAAATATAGGAGTTTTAAAATCAGCCGATTTTTATCATCACAAATTAAGGATTTCAATTTTTTTTTTTCCAAAATTTGAATAATTTATAAATGATTTTAATATCAAATTTGTAAAAAAATAGATTAATGGCGGATGTCTTATTATTAAGTAAGATAAAATAAGATTGATATATTTCAGTTTTCGAAACAGAGTGAATATCTTAACAGATTCATCAATTAATTAAAATAGATTATGTATTTAGTCAAATACTGAAAGATATTCAGTTGCTAAAATTAAGGGATTTATGTTGTAAATTAAATCTATATGCTTATTTATTCTTTATTTTTAGGGAGGGATACATAAATTTCACAAAAAAAAATGTGATTTGATTTAATTTTTACCAAATTAGTTAGTTAAGGAAACCGTTTTCTAATTTATCGGAGTAAAAAATGGTAGGTCAGTGGGCCAGCCATAAATTAAAATTTACAGTCAAATAATAAATAAAATAATTTTTTATTTCCTAAATAAGTATATAAGTTGGGGGGAGGGGGGAGGGGGGATGAAATGCTTTATTTCCAGATATAAAAATAATACATTTTTTTTTATAGTTGGAATATAGAATTTGTAATTAGTATTTTTGACCCTAATTTTATGCGATCAAATAAATTTGTAGATTCATTTGCATAGTAATTTCGATAAATAAATGGCTGATTTATTTAGGTATTGTAACCTAAATAATATTGGTAAAGATTCATTCTAAAATATTATGGTTAAAGATTGATTTGTATCTTACGATTTGATAGTTTTGTAAAGTAAATCTGGATACAACTAATTATTACTTATATTTAGGGACAAAAAAATTCATTCCAATAAATTCAGCAACAACTTCCCTAATTTTGCGAAAACATTACCATTACATATATATGTACCAGATTCGAAGATATTTTAGGCTTATATTGTGTATTTTATTTAATTAAAAAAATATTTTTTATTACCATATATAGTAAGCAGTTTGGGCGGGAACAACATTATTTTCCAATTGTAGTATAAATTCATTTTGTTTTTTTATATATATAGATGGAATTACTTCACTTATATTAATATTTTAAAATACTTTGAATATATTTTTAAAATAAGTTACTTCCTCCGTCCCCGTTAAAGTTATCACTTTAACCAGGCACAAATGTTTTTTTTGACTTTTTTAAATGTGAAGATTGAGGGTTGAGATTTTGAGGGTGAGAATTGTGGGAATTAATTTCTTTTTTGGGGGGTTGCAAGTTTAATTGAGACGGATCAAAAAGGCTAGTAGACAACATTAAGTGGGGTGGAGGTAGTAGTAGATAAACGATGAAATAAAAACAATTATTGAAAATATATACTCCTAGTAGCATCTATGTTAGAATATAGGGTTAATTGAGAATGCAATATGAATTATTAGCCATTTCTCAGTTTTTAGTCTAAATAAAAAAATAGTTCATACTGCAACCTGTATAACGCGTTTTTGTTGCATTTTGTAACTTTGGCCATATTTCAGGCTATATAGGTCATGTGTCATGCACATGACCCATGGGCCAATCATATGGCGACACGTGACCACTAATAAAAAATAAAAAATAAAAAATACTTTTATTTTGAAAAATCGAAAAAAAGAAACATAGAAATAGTTATAAGTTATTTTAATATAATTTACTTAAATATAAAATCCTATAAATTTCTAAATAATTTTATATAAAAAATAAAAAAAAATTATTTTGAAAATTTTAAAATTCAAGAAATTAACAAAAAAATGCTAAAATTTATTTTAAAAATTCTAAAAATAAATATAAAAAAATAGAAAAATAAAGAATACTTTTATTTTGAAAAAAAAGGAAAATCGAAAAAACTTATAAATTATTTAAAAATTAAAAAAATTATTAAAAATATAAAATTTCTAAATAATTTTATTTAAAAAATATATAAATTTACAGTTTTAATATTCAGGAAATTAACAAAAAAAATTTAAATTAATTTTAATTTTTTTTTGAAATAAATATAAAAAAAGAAAAATAGAAAATACTTTTATTTTGGAAAGAAAAAGAAAAAACTTGTAAATTATTTAAAGAAATTATAATAATACATTAAAAATATAAAATTATATAAATTTCTAAATAATTTAATAAAAAATTAAAAATTCAGAAAATTAAAAAAATAATCCCGAAAATTTAGAAAATTTTCAAATTCATTCAAGATCCAGATAATTAAAAAAATTATTTATGAAAATAATTTTAAATGAAATTTGGGAATTGAGAATTAAATTTCTAATTCCGCTCCATTTCCTTTACTAGACGTGAATGACCAATTTGCTATCACCTCAATCCTCATTTATGCTATCCTTTGCTATCTCACACACAAATGACCATACTTCGGCGACATATAACAGAGCGGTGGCGGCATTAGGATTGCCTGGGCGTGGGCACCGCATGCACAGAACAAATCTCGGTCTCATTGCGGCTTGGCGGTCATTCAGGCGGCAACAACGAGACGACAACGGAATTGTTGAGAGGGAGGGTCGGCTTCTTTTATTTTTCTCCTAGTTTGACGGCTGCACTAGGCAACTAAATCTCCTTCAATGTGTCCGCCAGTGAGAACGAGGACGCGCTAGAGAGAAAGTCCGCCAGCGGCAGAGGAGAAAGAGGGGACGAAGAGTTAGAGTGAAGAAGATGGGTTTAAGTAATTTGCAATAATTTTTTGTTTCTAAACATATTATTTTTTATAAGAATTGAAAACTTATAAAAGAATTTAACAGGAAATCCCATTTTTCTCCTATTTTCTATGAAACCTTTTTTATATAATTGTTTCAAAATTTTCTTCTATTCTTTTACCAATTTTCAAAAAAATTATGTTTATTTTATGTTTAAAACCTAAAATTAAATTTCTTATTTTTTTATTTTCTTAAAATATATTTTCTATATACTATCTTGGGATTTTTATTATTTTTTAGGATTTATTTTTATTGTTAACAATCTAAAATTAAATTTATCATTTATAATTTTTATTTTTTCTGGAATTTTTATTTCTATAAGTATTTTCAAAATAAATTTTAGAATTTTTGTTAATTTTCTGAATTTTAAAATTCTCAAAATATTTATTTATTTATTTTTTATATGAAATTATTAGAGATCTACATAATTTTATATTTTTCATAATTTATTTTAATTTTCTTAAATAATTACAAATTTTTTCAAATTTTTTTCCAGAATTGTTTAAATTAATTTTAGAATTTGTTGTTAATTTTCTGAATTTTAAAATTTTAAAATATTTTATTAATTTTTATATAAAATTATTTCAGAAATTTATATAATTTTTACTAAAGTATTTATAATAATTTAAATGTATTTTTCTTTTCAAAATGAAAGTATTTTCAATTTTTTTATTAGTGGGCACGTGTCGTCATATTATTGGCACATGGGGTCATGTGGCATATATCCGGAAATATGACGGAATTGCAAATTACAACAAAACACGTTACACAAGTTGCATTCGAAAATATTCTTTTATTTAGAATGAAAACTGAAAAATAACTAATAATTCAGGTTGTATTTTGAAACTAACCAAAACATATAATAAATATATATGATTGAAGACAAATTTGTAAATCCATTATAATAAAATAAGGTGCACAGAGATAGGGTTAGAGTTAGAGACCAAAAGTGCGGTTGTACCAAACAAATCTAAAATCTATGGCTCATTGCCAAATAACAAATCTTAAATGTTGAACTTTTAAAATATTCCCAGAAATACCTAAACTTGAGGTAAATTTTTAGTTAAAATTCTGGCCAACGTATAATGACTTAATAAAATACTCTTTTCATTCCATATTAATTGACGTTTTATTATTATTTTTTTTACATATTTTCATCAATTCTACTAATTTTTTTACTGGACTCAATCCTAAAATATCTCTACTTTTTAATCTACCAGAGATATTTTGATTTGGTCAAATTTTTAGCTGAAGATATATCTGTCAAAATATTCAATCCTTAATTATTTCCTTTCATCCTAAAACGTCAATTAATATTATTTGCTTTCATCCTAAAACATCAATTAATATGGAATAAAGGGAATATAATTCAGAGTGGAAATTGAGCACGTAGAAGAAGAGAGATGATGTACTCAGGCGTGTAAATTCGTATGCATTTGTATTCTTCGAAACCAACCCTAATTCATTTCTATATGCATGTCTAAAGGCGGTGATTATTTGCAGTCCACAAATTTTTTTAACGTAATTTATTTTTTAATGCAGCCCACTTTTATTTAAAATTCAGTAAAATATTTTAATACAACCCATTAAATATTAATTATACCCTTTATATAATAAATTAAATTATTTAAATTAGATTTATAAATGAACAATAAAATAAAATAAAGATCACGATGGAGCAGCCGACAGTGAGAAAGGAAAAAGAATAAAGATCAGAAGAAAGAAAAGAGAGAAAAACATTGAACCCTCTGTGCGAGAAAACATATTTGCTTTATGGTTATGCCTGCATTTGTTATTTCATTATATATGCCTTTCATAGATGAAACCTTAAAAAAATTAGAGTTTCGTTATATATTTGCTCCATAGGTGAAATCTTGAAGAAATTAGGATTTATAGAGTTTAAATTGCAAAAAGAGAATTAAAGATACCTATTTCTGAATGAAGAAAGAAAATCATATTTTTTTGTGTTTCTTACTTTTCAAAATTGCATATGTATTATTTTTAATTGATTATGTTAATTTTTCATTAAGGAGTAGTCTTTTATTAATAGTATTTTAATTTATTAAATTAGTGAACTGCATTCAGAGATTATGTGGGCTACGAATAGTCGTTGTCATGTCTATATTATTCGAGCTTTTACAATGTGGATTTTTTTTTTAAATTATTATCGTGAAAACAAAATCATAATTTTAATCACTTCTTCGCAAAATTATTTTTGTCACCTTCGAGAGAAAATTGTATTTTTGGTCTCATTGGACACGGAACAGTTTCATTTTGGTCGCAATACTCTCATTTTTTACCTCATTAATTTCAAAAGTTGCACTTTCAGTCTTCAACATCAATTTTTTGCATAAATAGTCCCAAAATTTTGGCAAAAGTTGCCTCAAAATTTTTCGGCCATTTGTAATTAACGGAAACCAGTCACGTGCTTCACACATGACAATTAGTGTGACGTCAGAATTTCAAGATTTTTGCAGTTTTGATCACACTGGACACGCGTTTATTGCGTTTTGGTCCCAACACTCTCACTTTTGACCTCATCAAACTTAAAAAAATAGTTAAAAATTATAAAATTATTTGAAAATTCTGAAATTTATGTAAAAAGAAATTAATTCTAAAATTTATTTAAATATCATAAAAGTAACTAAAACTATTATATTTAGAAACATTAGCTCTCAAAAAATTGAAATTTTTGTAAAATTTTAATAATGGAAAATTTTAATTGGTCTTTAAAGGATTTTAATTTTTTTAATTTTCTGAATTAAAAAGATTCTACTTAAAATAAATATTTTTTAAATTTTAAATAATTTTATATGTCTTAAAAAGATTTTAAAATGTTAAATTTTCTGAATAAAGTATTTCTACTTATTTTGTAAAATTAGATTTTCTTAAAAAAATATTTTCTAAATTCTAAATTTTTTATATGTTTCATAAATTACTTTAAACTCTTTTAAGAAAATTATTTTTTTCTAAAAATACTTCCAACATTTCATGGATACATTTACATATCTGAAATGAATTTTATTGGATTTCAAACTATTTTCTTATAATTATTTATTAAACTGTTGTTTGGAGAAAAATCCCATGTTGACGATAGGTTACAAGGCTATTCGTTAAAAACTAAGTTGTCTACAAATGCTATTAATTATTTGTGACATACACACATCTATAAGCAACTGCTCCTGGTGTACAAAAATATCCCGTTTTCTTTGAATTATTATTATGTAAAATTTTCAAATTCTAGAACAATACATAACATTTTAGGGACTTATAAAAGGATTATCCAAATAGTTGACAAATCTAAAAACTATTTTGAAATCTAAAAAAAAAAAAAGTCATTTAAAATATGCAAAAATATTTATGAAACGTTGGAAGTATTTTTATTAAAAAATTAATTTTCTTAAAAAAATTTAAAATAATTTATGAAATATATAAAAAATTATTTAGAATTCAGAAAATTAATTTTTAGGAAATCTAATTTATAAAATAAGTAGACTTTTTTAATTTAGAAATTTTAAAATTTTAAAATCCTTTAAGACAATTTAAAATTTTCAATTTTATAAATATTTCCATTTTTTTTATGTTTTTTTAAAAACATAACACTTTCAGTAGTTTTTTTATATTTTAAATGAATTTTAGAATTTCAAAAAAATATTTTTTCTAATTTTTACATAATTCTCAATTTTTTTAAATAAGGTAATGATTTTTAAATATTTTTTAATTTTTCTCGCCGGAATTTTTTGCCGGAGTAGAGTATTAGATATTACACACAGTAGAATCAAAATTAAATAGTACATAATGTAAAATGAACTTGCAAATTTATAACATGGCTACCTACTTAAAAGTTACTCCCTCCGTCCCGGCCCAATTTGCCTACCTTGGCTGGGCACGGAGGTTAAGAAAAAACAGATTCTGTGGAATCTTTGACTTTTTCAAAGTTGCAGATTGAATGTGGAGATTTTGAGGGTGGAGATTGTGAGAAAAATTTGCCATTTATGGGCTAGCAAATTAGATTGGGACAAACCAAAAAGGAAAGTAGGCAAATTAGAGCGGGACGGAGGGAGTACTTTGTATGTATGAATTAACGTGTATTGAACTAAAGAAATTAACTATTTATTTTTTTTAAAAAAATTTGGTGGCGATGTGAATATATTAATTTCCTGCTAACTTTCTAGCAAATTGTGTTTTTTTCCTCAAAATTGTTAGTTTTTCCCTAAAAAAAGTCACTTTTTAGTGGGGACAAAAATGCTAAAACGCGTGGGACTAAAAGTGCTAAAATTTCTGGGACCATAACTGCAAAAAGAAAAAAAAAAAAAAAAAAAGATTACGACGAAACTAAAAGTACAACGTTTGAAACTAATATAATAAAAAAAAGAGTATTAAAAATAAAATGAATTTATCCTATGTCTAATGAGACAAAAAGTGCAATTTTCTCTCAATTTCGATTAAAAATACACCCTCTTATCCAATTCGTGCCAATCCATGACAATTTTATGATTTTATCCCATCTTACAATATGGGACGCCACTTAGTAAAAGTAAAAGGGTAAGTGCGACTATACTATTATCAAATGAATAGAATAATGTACCAAAGGAATTAATTTAGGTATTGAATGAAAATGTGAGATGAATAATGTAGTTATAACAATTTAGGAATTAATGTGAGATGATCTTCATAAGTGCTTTGTTGACAACTAAGGAAGAACAAGAATACATTGGGCTGCTACATTAATTCAAGGATGTATTTGCATGGTCCTACAAAGAAATGCCGGGTTTAGACTCAAAAGTGGCAGTTCATCAGTTGTCGATAAGAAAGGAGGCACAACCTGTCAAACAAGCTCAACGTCGATTCCGACCTGAGTCAGTTCCCTTGATTAAAGTTGAAGTCAATAAACTTATTGAAGTGGGGTTTATTTGAGAAGTCAAGTACCCTACGTGGATCTCTAGCATTGTCTCAGTGAGGAAGAAGAATGGTCAAATACGAGTTTGTGTCGACTTCCAAGACTTAAACGAAGCATGCCCGAAGGATGACTTTTCATTAACGATCGCCGAACTTATGATTGATGCTACAACGGGCCATGAAGCTTTATCTATTATGGATGAATCATCTGGGTATAATCAAATCCATATGTCGCCTAACGATGAAGAGCTCACAACATTCCGAATCCCAAAAGGGATATATTGCTATAAGGTGATGCCTATCGGCCTGAAAAATGCCGATGCAACATACCAAAGGGCAATGCAGAAAATCTTTGATGACATTCTCCATAAGCATGTGGAGTGTTACGTGGATGATTTGGTGGTAAACTCTAAGAAGAGAGAAGACCATCTTTGTGACCTAAGAAGAGTCTTCGAACGCCTAAGAAGAACTCCATGACACGAGCATAAAAATATCAACATTTGGGAAGTCAGTTCGAGACTCTTCCACTTCAAGACGCCTTGTCCGTGAACAAGTCTCAAGGGGCCATTTGTTGATACGCAAATTTTGTATCCAATTAAAATGCACCACGTAATAAATATGAGTTGAAAATTAATTTTATATTGATTATTTTAATATTAGGAATTAATTAAATAGAATTCCTTAGTTAAATAATCAATTTAATTGGTGTGGTACACGTGATCATGCATGCATTTTAGGTCACTTTAAGTGTCGTTTTAATGATATTTTCATACATATTTGATCGTGTATCGTGCATATTTGTATTATTGTGCCATTTAATGTGTTGAGCTCGTTTCAGGACAAAATAGGTGAATTAAGGCTTAAAAACGAGTCTTGAAGAAGTCCGGAACGAAGAACGAGCCAAGGATGAAATAGGAGGGAGGAGGTTCGAACGGGCAGTCGTGCCCGCGACTTATGGTCGCGGTCGCGACCAATCCAGCGTACGCAACAAAAAAATCAGACCATAGAGTCGCAGCCGCGACCAAGTCCCACAGAGAACGGTCAATTAGTTTTGATTCTAATATCAAGCAATTAGAGTTAAATATATAGAAATTTAAACAACTTAGAAGGGCAATACAAGTTGGGAGGGGGGGGGGGGTTTAGTGAACAACTAACAACCTACTAATAACAATAGAAACTAATTAAATGAATTTTCGAATAAACAAAGACGATAGATGCTTTTTTGTTTTTTAGTTTTCAAGTAATAAAACGAACCACCCTTGATTATGCTTCCCCTTGGTCGTAGACGATTTATGCAACTATTGTTAATACCCGATTAATTGTGATTCAAACCCTTATCTCAAGACTATTAACAAGCTCTAATAACTTTGTTGTCTCTTAATCCTAGTTAATCAAAACAAGCTCTTCGACTAACCCTGTTCGATTTAACCAAATCCTCGAACAAGCTCTCTTAGATTCGATAATCAAATGCATCAGGCACCAAGACAACGAGATAAATACGACATAAAACTCACAAGCTCAGTTTTAGCAGTCGAACTTTATGTTATCACCAATGAACATTCATTGTTTGCTACAATCGAGTCGAAAGCACTACAATTACGGATAGCTACCCCGACTACTAGCAACACATTCATAAATTTGCTAAAGGGTGACCAATCCAATAATCAATTTATAAATGTAACTCAATAACAACAAATAACATAAAACACTTAAATACACAATCCATTCGGTAATATTAACCGCAATAATCACATAAATATCTTCGACTCAAGGTTCCACATTGATCAAAAGTGAATTCTAAGGGTGCTAGCCACCCATATTAACTATTACAAAGATAAAATAAGAGAAAATCCAAGAAAACATGAAAATAAAATAGAATGAACCAAAAGATAGGATTGATGATCTTGATCTTCAACCCCCTTCCAATCATTTGCTTCCAATGTTGAATAATGACTGAATATGTGTGGGGGATGGGTTCTAGGCTAGGTCAAATTCGAAAATGACCTTATATATATAGAGGAGAAAGTGTTGGGCTAAAAAATGACCAAAAACATGTTTCAGGATTAAAAACAGGGTATCGGATTGCGGCCGCGAAGCTGAGTCGCGGCCGTGACCCCCAAAAATAGGCTGCCTCTTAATTGGTTCGCGGACTTGGTCGCACCCGCGACATAGAGTCGTGGCCACGAACCATGGTTTGATTTTTTTTGCTACGTACGCTGGATCGGTCGCGATCGCGACTGTTCGTTCGAACCTCCTCCCTTCTGTTTCATTGGCTCGTTCTTCGTTTCGGACTTCTTCGAGACTCGTTTTTCGGCCTTAATTCACCTGTTTTATACTAAAACGAGCTCAACACATTAAATGGCTCAATAATACAAATATGCACGATGCACGATCAAATATGCATGAAAATATCATTAAATGACATTTAAAGTGACCTAAAATGCATGCATTATCACATGTACCATGGTGATTTACTAAATATTTTATTGACCAATGAAAAGCCAACACGTGTCAAGATGATGCAGATATTACTAAATTAATTAGTAATTATCCAAGAAGATGAAGATAAACATCAAGTCATGGTGGACCAATCAGAATGCCCCATGTGTCAAGCTGTTGAAGTAATTATTAAAATTAAATATAATTAATTTAATGATTATCTTATGGATAATGATATTGTAAAGGACTAAAGATATTGCTTCATTCAGACTTAAGCCTATTAGGGTTTTCCCATCCTACAACATAGGGCCTCATTTTCCACCAAAATCACAATAACACAAGCTCAAGAAAGGTGGTACAAAATCAATCTTGAGATTAAGACTGTACAAAGCCAAAATCTGGCATTACAAAGCCAATCCAATATTACAATCCGGCGTTACGAAGTCAATCTTGAGATTTTCAAGGCGTTACAAAGCCAATCTCAAGATTTTCAATGTTTGATCCAAGATCAAGGTGCTGAGCCCCTTCGATCAACATTTTCAAGTCAAAACTTCGAAGGTGTTCTTCGTTGTTCATCAAGATCTTCGAAGACGTAATTCGCATATTGATTCAAAAGTACTGTTTAATTCAAAACCAAGCTTACAAGTCTTTGAATTAATGTTACTCAAGTTCAAATTCAGAACTGGAGAAGATCAAAGTCAACTCCAGTATCAATCATCCAATGAGAAGAATCAGAGGGAACTAGAGATAGGAACTCATAAGTTGTAAACATTATCCATTTGATCAGAGATATTCGATCTTGTAATTCTTATTCGTGTTTATCTATATATCACATGAAATTCGTTGTTACAAAATTTCATTTGTAGATACACAAATTTTGTATCTTATCAAAGGCCGCCACATGTGAAAATCAAGCAGATATTATTAAATAAAATCGTACTTAATTTAATAATCATCAAAGATATTTGATAGACTTGATATCTAGGAGGACCAATCAAATTGCTCCGTTTGAATCCTAGGCCCATTAGGATTCTCTATCCTACAACTATAAATAGAGCCTCATTGTTCCACAAAAAATCATCAATACCACAAGTCAAGAAGTTGAGAAAAAAATTTAGATGTAGAATTCTCAACCATTCAACAACGACGTTAAGATATCAAATCCTCCATCAAAATTTGAAGTCAACTTAAAGAGAAGATTTAGAGGAAGAAATAGAGATTGTTACTCAAATTCTCAATTCCATCAATAAAATATATTTGTACGAAATTTGTTGTTATAATTTTGGCACGCCCAGTGGGACAATTTCTACCTCCCATCTCTTATTTTTGAAGCCAATGTTGAAGTCCCAAGGAAGAACTCTCTATCTTCTATCAGTGATAGTGTTTCGACGAGCCATGAAGACATCATTCCAAACCAAAAGCATTTGGGGGCGAAGCTTCTGCCAAAACTCCAAGTGAAGAAAATTAATAAAATGAGGCGGCTAGATATGAGCCAAAACTATCTACAGTGCTCCTAGATACGAGCCAAAATTATCTAAGCCCCTCAAATCAGATTCAAATCAAGGCTCCTTGACACAAGTTAAGAAGGTCTACAAACCAAATCCAAATTGAAGGACTCCTTGATACGAGTATAAACTATCTACAAATTCAAATCCAAAGTTGAAAACTCCTAAATATGAGTACAAACTTCAAATCCAAATCCAAATTGAAGAACTCATTGATACGAATATAAACTATCTACAAATCCAAATCAAGAACTCCTTGATACGAGTATAAACTATCAACAAATCTCAAATTCAAGTTGAAAGCTCCTAGGTATGAGCGTAAAATACCTATCAAGTTCAAATTCAAGTTCAAGGCTCATAGACACGAGTTTAAAATGTCTTCAAGTTAAATTCAAATCCAAATCAAGAACTCTTTGACAAGAGTATAAAAATATCAAATATGCTCAAGGAAAATTCCATAAGCCGATTCGAGACTCACTCACTCCCTCCAAGACATGTAGTCTGTGAATAAGACTCGAGGGTGCATTTGTAGATACACAAATTTTGTATCTACAAAGGCTGCCACATGTTAAAATCAAGCAGATATTATTAAATTAAATCATATTTAATTTAATTATTATCAAAGATATTTGATAGATTTGATATCTTGGAGGACCAATCAAATTGCTCCATTTGGATCCATAGGGTTCTCTATCCTACAACTATAAATAGAGCCTCATTGTTCCACCAAAAATCATCATACCACAAGTCAAGAAGTTGAGAAAAAAAAATAAGATGTAGAATTCTCAACCATTCAAAACCGGCGTCAAGGTATCAAGTCCTCCATCAACTTTCGAAGTCAACTTGAAGAGAAGAATCAGAGGAAGATATAGAGATTGTAACTCAAATTCTCAATTCCATCAATAAAATATATTTGTACGAAATTTGTTGTTATAATTTGTTGATACGCAAATTTGTATCCAATCTTGAGATTAAGGTGGTACAAAGCCAAAATCCGACATTACAAAGTTAAAATCCAGCGTTATGAAGTCAATCTGGCGTTACAAAGCCAATTCGGTATTACAATATGGTGTTACGAAGCCAATCATGAGATTTTCAAGGCGTTACAAAGCCAATCTCAAGATTTTCAACGTTTGATCCGAGATCAAGGTGCTGAGCCCCTCCGATCGGCGTTTTCAAGTCAAAACTTCGAAGGTGTTCTTCATCGTTCGTCAAGATCTTCGAAGACGTTCTTCTCATATTGATTCAAAAGTATTGTTTAATTCAAAATCAAGCTTAGCCTTTGAATTAACGTTACTCAAGTCAAAGTCCAGAACCGAGGAAGTTCAAAGTCAACTCCGGCATCAATCAATCGAAGAGAAGAATCAGAGGATAACTAGAGACAGGAACTCACAAGTTGTAAACATTATCCATTTGATTCGAATAATTCGATCTTGTAATTCTTTTTCGTGTTTATCTATATAATACATGGAATTTGTTGTTACAAATTTGGCACGTCCAGTGGGACAATCTCTACCTCTCACCTCTTACTCTTCGACGTAAATACTCAAAGTCTAACAAAGTAATAATGGTCAATCACAAGGCTCTGACGGTCAAGATAAATTCATCAAAATCTTCAAGTACTAGTATTGGAGTCATCATAAGAAGCATGTCCAAAACTCTCCAATCACAATCATCACCTTTCGAAATTGTTGACAGAAGTTCACAACATCTTGTTGCTAAAGTAGCAAATGAAGAGGACGACTCTGCATTCTCTACTTCTTGTTCTTCCTCAAGTTCAGAAGTAGCACACGTCATGACAACGAACGCTTCAACTCTTGAACAACTTGCAAGTCTAACCAAAGCCATTGAAGGACTTATAAAACATGTCTAAGAGCAGGACTCGAAGATTGAAAACCTGAGGAGTAAGATTGACAACTGCGATACAAGTCGGGCTCCTGGAAAAGAACCAGCTGAAGATCAAGGCGACGTTGAAACATCTATAAAACGCGATGTTATTGACAGGAAACGCCTCTAGAAGAGATTCAAGTATCTGTTGATGGTATGATTCCCGTTGAACAACTCAAGAAGATCATCATGGGGACTATCAAAGACAAATTCGAGAGGAGCTCGAAGTCTTCTTTCACATACACGAAGCCATATACTCAACAAATTGATAGCTTGAAGATGCCAATAGGTTATCAGTCACCCAAGTTCCAACAATTTGATGGAAAAGGCAACCCTAAACAGCATATTGCCCACTTCATTGAGACATGCAATAATGCCAGAACTTATGGTGATCACTTGGTGAAACAATTTGGTCGATCTCTGAAGGACAATGCATTTGATTGCTACACCGACTTGGATGCAAACTCAATTGACAGTTGGAATCAATTAGAACAACAATTCCTCAATCATTTCTATAGTACTCGGAGGACAGTCAACATGATTGAGTTGACCAGCACGCGACAATGGAAAGAAGAGTCCGCGGTTGACTACATCAACCGATGGAGGAATTTGAGCCTTAATTGCAAAGATCATCTATCTGAAGCTTCTGCAATTGAGATATGCACACAAGGGATGCAGTGGGACCTTCGGTATATTCTGCAAGGAATTCGCCCACATACATTTGAGGAATTAGCTACTCAAGCTTACATTATGGAGCTAAGTATGAATACAAGTGGAGCAGAAGGGCAAATTCAAGAGCCCCGCAAATTCAGAAATAGACAAGATTGGAACACAAGAGGCAAACCCTTACTCCAGCAAACCGAGAGTCCATGAATGTAGCTGCGATGCCCATCAAGTTTGATCGAAAAGAAGACAATAAAACTGGCAAAGGAAAAGACATCTCTAAAGACCCGGGGCAAGGAAAGTTCACTATGAAGGAGTGCAATTAAAACAATACCCATTCTTGGACTCTGATGTCTCCGGGATATTTGATGACTTGATGGAAGCAAATCTCACTGAATTACCTGAAATGAAGCGATCCGAAGAAGCTAGGTGGACTGATGACCCAAAATATAACAAGTATCATCGGTTGGTGGAGCATTCAATTGAAGATTGCTTTGTATTCAAAGACAAGGTCATGCAGTTAGCTCAACATGGAAAAATAGTGTTAGATGAAGGCAATGCAACAACAAATCTTACAACTATCTTGGAAGATAATGGCCGTGGTGACACCCCATGTTACATGACGAACAAACAAGGGAGTAAATACGATGATAGACATGTAGAAGAGGAAGATGTTGAAAAGGGCGCCCTACTTGAACTTGAACATGGTGTAAGAGTCAGTCTCATAAACGGGGAGTTCTTGAAATTCATTTGAGCCAGCTGCTGCTGCTGCAAAAAAGAAAAAGTAAAAAAAAAACTAAAATAAATGAAGACCTCCTGGTCTGCATGAGGATAAACCGCGCACGGCGACCACCAAAGGTAAAGTATGTGGTTAAAATGCTAATTTACCCCACTTTAGCTAAAATGGTTAAAAAATAGTCACTCCTGACCCGCATAAGTATAAACTGTGTACGACACTCCCCCAAAAACAAAAGATATAGTGCAAATTTGAACTACGTTATGACTTGATCCTCTCACCGGGGTACGTAGGCAACTTAATAATATTCTAAGTTTTCATACATATATTGTGTTTCCCTCTCCTTAGTTGCTCCGAGATTAAGGATCCAAGCTCCAAGTCCATCAAGTTATCTGATTTCGTCAAATTGGGTTGTCAAGTTCAACTTTAGATGAATCCACATTTTCCAGTCAAGTATGTCAAATCCGTCCAAATGCACTATGTGGAAGATTCAACTTTCGAATTCAAGAACTCATTGGTATGAGTATAAACTACCAACAAATTTCAAGTTCAAGTTCAAGGCTCCTTGATACAAGTTTAAAAAGTCTTCAACTCAAATTAAAATCCAAATACAAGACTCCTTGACACGACTTTAAAAGGTCTTCATATCAAATTCAAGCCCAAATTCAAGAACTCCTTGATACGAGTATAAAAATATCAATATTTCGGAAGTCAGTTCGAGACTCATTTACTCCAAGACGCATCGTCCATGAACAAGTCTCGAAGGGGGCATTTGTTGATACACAAATTTCGTATCCAATTAAAGTACGCCATGTAATAAATTATATATTGAAAATTAATTTTATATTGATTATTTTAATGTTAGGAATTAATCAAGTCAAATTCCTATGTTAAATAATCAATTTAATAAATATTCGATTGACCTATTAGAAGCCGTCATGTTTCAAGATGATGCAAATATTATTAAATTAAGTTAAATTACTTTAGTATTTATCTAAGAAGATGAGGATAAACATCAAGTCATGGTGGACCAATCAAAATGATCCATGTGTCAACTTGTTGCTGTAATTATTAGATTAAATACAATTAATTTAATAATTATCTTATGGATAATGATATTGTGGAAGACCAATCATATTGCTTCATTCAGACTCAAGCCCATTAGGATTTTCCATCCTACAACTATAAATAGGGCCTCATTCTCCACCAAAATCACAACAACACAATCTCAAGAAAGGTGGTACAAAACCAATCTTGAGATTAAGACGGTACAAAGCCAAAATCCGGCGTTACAAAGCTAAAATCTGGTGCTACAAAGCTAAAGTCCGACATTATAAAGCCAAAATCCGGCGTTACAAAGCAAATCCAGTATTATAATCCGACATTACAAAGCCAATCTTAAGATTTTCAAGGCGTTACAAAGCCAATCTCAAGATTTTCAACTTTTGATCCGAGATCAAGTTGCTGAGCCCCTCCGATCGGCGTTCTCAAGTCAAAACTTCGAAGATATTCTTCGTCTTTTGTCAAGATCTTCGAAGACGTTCTTTGCATATTGTTCAAAAGTATCATTTAATTCAAAATCAAGCTTACAAGCCTTTGAATTAACGTTACTCAAGTCAAAGTCCAGAATCGGGGAAGATCAAAGTCAACTCCAACATCAATCAATCGAAGAGAAGAGTCAGAGGAGAACTAGAGATAGGAACTCACAAATTGTAAACATTATCCATTTGATCCGAGAAATTCGATCTTGTAATTCTTTTTCGTGTTTATCTATATAACACATGAAATTTGTTGTTACAGAGCCATTGGCCCATTGGTTGAGCTTTTTAAGCCGATGATACTTCAGACCAAGATTCATACGGGCTAGCTAGCCTAACATGTCGGACGGGCTAGGCTACCCATCTTGCCACCTCTAACCATCCATCGCTTTCCAAAGTGACACTTTTCTTACCAACAAAACTTTTCCAGATACATGAAGAAGTAGATGCATGTTAGCGTGAAATGTCACAGGAGATTCTTGTGTTTAATAAACCACGTAAAAGTTCACTTTCTTGGTATTTATGTAGCAACTATTTGATTGAGTTATGAGACAACGTGAATGACATATACAATTAAATTTCGAGAAAATAATTAATACATGGATTTAAAAAATCTAATAATTAAAATAAAGAATATAGAAAAATAAAATCAATATTCTACCATGTATGAATCCGAAGAGTTTTACCCGTATGTATTAACAAAATGTAATAACCAGTGCCGATTTATGGACTTCTTTCCACTTTCTTGATAGTTGTGTCATACAAATAGGGCATTATTCATGTAAATGTTATATTTAGAAATATTTAATAATCATTATTAGTCATCTCATCATAAAATTGAATGTAATCTAAGTTGTAACTAAAAAAAAAGGAGTTTTATCGGTCAGACACACGAAATATTGGTCAACTATCAATTCAGGTTCTGAAATATAATTTCTACTAATCTAGGGCCTTAAAGATTAGATACTATCAATGGAAGACCCATAAATCTAAAACCATTGTAGGGCCTGTTTGGAAAATTGCAAAACCAACAAAATAAAATTTCTCGAAGTTATAAGCTGGGGAAATATACGTCAAAAGTCTTTCCCTACATTATTATTTTAAAATTGTTATTTGATATATCTGAAATAATTTGTTTCCTTTTAGTTCAAAATGATCAATATGTTTTACTATTTATATACAAATTAACAAAAAAATCATTTAAAGCAAAAAAAAAAAAAAAAAAAATTTAGTGAAATAGGTATACATGAATATAAAAATTATGAACTCAAAAAAAAAATTAAAAGTATTTTTTAGAAAAAGAACAATTTTCCTCTACATATGACTCAAAAAGAACATAACTTTTTCAGAAAAATAACTTTAAAAAATAAAATATAGAAAATTGAAAAAACTATTTTTTTTTTTTTTTTGTGACAAATAACAATTTTAAAGATAATAATGTAGGGAGAGACTTTTGACGTATATTTCTCCTGCTTATAACTTCGAGCAATTTTATTTTGTTGGTTTTGCAAATTTCCAAACATGTGCTACAATGGTTTAAATTTATGGGTTTTTCATTGATAGTTTCTAATCTTTAAGGTCCTAGATTGATAAAAAAATTCTTTTAGGACCTAAATTGATAGTTGATATATCTTTCGGATCCTTGATCGATAAACCTCTTAAAAGAATTATGTTGTGGAAAATGAAATGGAATATAAATTTGGAACCTCAAATTCAAGGAATTTCTTTGGAGTTTTGGATAGAAAAAAAAATCCTAATTAGCAATAGAGATCTACAAATTTTGAATATTAGAATTTCATTAAAGCTTTTATAGTTGTAATTATCCCTGCATTTTTTAAATGTAACAGTAAGTACATGTTGTTTATTTACTTTTTCTTCCAATTATTATGATAATCAATTGTTACCATAATCATAGTAATCGAGATTTAGGTCCTTTAGAATTTCATCTATAACTGTTCCTAATTTAATGGATTGGTTTATGATTTTGTTAATTGTATATTTTTTATTAATTGCTATGACTTTTTATATTTATGTTATTTATCATAATCTTAAGTCATTCAATAAATGTTATTAGTGAAGAAAATACTTTCCCAAATTAGAAAATAATTTTGACCGGATAATTAATCCTTCTATTTTGGGGTTAGCTTCCTATCTATATATATACATATATATATATTACTTATTCTATGTAAAAACTATCTTATTAGTCTCTTTTCAAAACCGATATCGTACCTTTCTTAATTTATTTTAAAATATAATATATGTATATCATTTACAAAACATAGTCTGTGTTTATTTTGGGAGGAATAACGTGGAAAAAAGATGTTGAGTTAAATAAATTGATATTTGTTGTTGGTTGTAGATTGAATCGATGCTTAAATATATTATAAAATATGAAAAAAATAATGTGATGTGTGTCGGAGTTAGATGAGAAATGATTAGTTATTGATTGAAGTAGGTGTTAAGATTTTCTTTGAATGATGATGAATATTATTATTAGTGGATATAGATTCTATTGTAAATGAGTTAAATAATTTATTATGAATTATTTTTCAAATAACATTTTTAAATTTTTAATTATATAAAAATATATTTAAACTTAAGTAGCATAAATTTGAATTTTAAAAAGAAATCACGAATTCTTTTTCACAAACCTTTCTGCATGTGTGTATTTATCACCCATTTTTTTTTTAAAGTTTACTTTGATAATTATTTTATTTGTTTATTCTGCATTTAAAGTGTTGCAGTAGGGAGGAATGGCAATGGGGCAGGTCGAGGCGGGTACTTGAATACCTATGCCTGCCCCATCCTTCAAACGGGGCAGGGTGGGGCGACCCGCTGCAGGTCACAGGTCGGGCCAGGTTGACCAATTTTTTTTTTTTTGAAAAATAAATGAAATTTAGTTACTATAATTTAAAATAAATGTTGACTTAATACATTCTATACAAAAATTATTTCAAAGAGTCATCGTAAACTATAAAAAAATAGTAAATGTTTAAAATACATTTATAATCCTATTTTGTAATATTTATTTATGTGTCTAAACTTAATTAATAATTTTTACGGTGTATGTCGTTTGTTATTTGGTATTATTTGATACATGTTATTATTATAAATATTGCATAATTATTAAATACTACTAGTATATATTAAATTGATTCATTTATATGAATACCACTATATATATACATATTACTACGGGGCAGGGCGGGGCGGAGCGGGGCATAACGGGGCGAGGACATGACAATGCCCGCCCCGCCCCACCACGGATCACAGGGCGGCACTGCAACATAAATAGTTTTATGTAACACTTCGTTTGTAACACTTTTAAAATTTTGACATTTATGTAACACTTTTGTAACACTTATGACTATGTAACACTTTCATGTAGCACTTTTGTCATATCTGCGAATATTTAACACTTTCGTGTAACACTTTTGGAATATGTAACGCTTTGAATGTAACACTTTTAAATAAGTAACACTTTTTACGCAACATTTTTTAATAAGTAACACTTTTATGTAACACTTATAAATAAGTAACACTTTTACTTAATAAAATTATTTATTTTATTTTAAACTAATTAAATATTTGTGGATTTATTTTTCTCATGTGACTTTAATTTTTATTTGTCTCATGTGTTACATCTTAATTATCACAATAGAATATCTGTAACATAAGTTGTGAAAACGATAGAATCAAACCTACGAAAAGAACAATTTATTAGAGCACCTAAAGATTTACTTATTCGTTATCAAGAATACATTAAATTTTATTTGTGACTTATTTATATTTATGTATATAGATATACACAAATTATATTTTTACTAAACAATAACAAAATAGATTTGTAGCTTTAACAATTTTAATACATTTCTTAAGTGTGAGAACTTAGACTTGGGACATTTAGTCATGTTTCTTCATGCTTGTAAATTTATTTTTTTATTTAAACTTTATAAAACACAATATTTAAAGTGTCTTAATAATTATATATATAAGTGGATGAAAATGGAAAAAAAATTAATGAAATCTTTGTGTAAAATTGATATGGATAACCTAAATAAAATTAAGTTAGATTGTAGTTTGATGAGAACTTAATTTTGAGTGTATTTTATTGATGTTACAATAAAATCTTGTGTATATATTATTTTTCTTTAAAAAATAATAAAAAAAGGTATTGTAGCCTAGTGGTTAAGTCATTGTGCTTAAGCTCCTACAATCTAGCAACCTGGGTTCGAAACCTAATAATGATAATTTTTTAATTTTTTCTTTCAATTAAAAGTGTTACATAAAGGGGGGTTATATGTAACATCTTTTTTGTGTTACCATAAAATATTACAATTTAAAACGTAATGTAACACTTATTAAAAGTGTTACTAAAGATCATCAAAAGTGTTACATTAGACTTTAGGTAGCACCGCCAAATGTAACACCAATAAAGTGTTACCTAAAGTTTATAGTAACATATTTTAGTATATATGTAACACTTTTTGGGTGTTACATTAGCTCATTTATGTTGTAGTACGGGACAATCCATATGCCTCGGGTCAGGACAGATCAGGGCGGGTCAAGTCGAAATTGCCATCCCTAAGAATAGAGGAGAGTGGTTCCTTTGTGGACTTAAAGGCGCCGGTGATTAAGACAATATATCCCCAACTCTAAATATATTGTGCTCAATCCTCAATGGACTGAGTCTAGTGAAAAGCAAATACCATCATAATATATGAGTTTTTGTTTTCAACATAAAATTCAATATAGGTAGAGATGTACACAAATCAAGTTGCTCATGAATTATTCGGATCTGTATTCCTTAAAAGCTCGACCTGACTTGTCTAATGTGGCTTGTTAAAAATAAACAAACCAAACTCAAAATTGATGATATTCGGTTCGTTAGCTTGTGAGCAAGTTCGTTTGTGGAAAATCTAGTTCGTAAAAATTAAGTTAATGTACTTATAATTAATTCCTAATTTTATAGTTATACTTATAAAAAATATAGAATTATATAATTAAAGTATGCATTTGTAGATATGTAATTAATTAATCTTAGTGGGTATATTATATTTTTAAGAATTTATAGCTTATTTTTAATTAAATAATAATTAGTAACATATCTGTAATTTATATTTATTGAATTTCTTTAGGCTCGATTAGACTCGCGAGAGGTTCGAGTAAGCTCGCGAACCGTTCATATATCTAATAAATTAAATTCGAGTTCGGGGTCGATAGGTGATGAATCAAACATAAACTCTAAGATATATAGTTCGGCTGAGGTACGTTTTAATGATTATGATTATAATATAGTGAGATTAGAAGATACATGACAAGTCCTGGAAAATTAAACAATAAGGCGAAAAGAAAATTGTATATAGTGGTCAAAATCCAGATTAAATTGAATAGAATGAGGCGAAGATGGAGTGGGTAGCTCAAGTGAAGAGACACATAATAATAATATGGGTCCACTCAACTTTCTAGTATATTTATTTATAGCTGTCACACCTTACCATCTTAACTAATTCATTAATTAACATCCGTACAACACGTCCATGCATCAACGTCAACCAAATTACCAACTTTTTACTTTTCTTATTAATTCTATTAAAATTAACGAATTCATCATGTACTCATTAGTGTCCACTGCTCATTTGGTGTGTCACATATGCAAAAGAATTCACTATAATTTAATTGATTGCATTCGATTAAAAATGGCAAACAAATTAAATAAACTAGAAAATTTATTGGAACATAAATGATTGCTATAAGAAGGGAAGGGAAATGAATAGATCAAATTATGATGTCTCTCCCATATACTTATATAACACACAACATAAAAGATGTACATATAAATAGGCATCCACCGATGAAGATTTGATCAATTCCGTTAAATTAAATACGGCTACAAACATTTTAAATTTTTAGATTTGTTACTAACAAAACCATCTGCACACGTCGTGCTAGATGTTCTCCAATCGTTGAACAAATACTTATATATAGCTATTTTTTCTTTTCGATGATAAAAGCTTCAATAAACAACTATGACATTTTATAGACATGTATGTTGGGTTGGGATTGTCCCAACCCTTAATGAGTTGGTCCAACCCCTTTTTATGTTTGTTTGGAAAGATTGACTCAACCACCATAAATCATCACAAATTTCAATACCACTTTAACTGTTAAATCAATTAGTATTAACAAACTCTTGCATAAATCACATTATATTTTACAATTAAAATTTATATCTTACACTATAACCACTACCAAACTACTCAAACAAACATCATTTTTTTACTCTCCCAGCCACTTCTTCAACAAATAATATCCCAACCATCTCAGCCCCAACCAAACATGCACATAGTTAACGAACCGCAATTTTGAAGATGATTTCGTAAAATCAAACAAGGACGTATGTAATCCGATCTTTATGTAAATCTCAAATTCTAGATGAAAGAAAAGGTAAATGCAATTAATATTAGTAAAACGTATTTGTATACTTCACTATTTTTAAAGAATCATCATTTAATGTGCAACAAAAAGCAAGCTAAATTTCCTGAAATAATAAAAAATGCCGCCACTATTCACAACTCACAATCTTCTTTTAATGCAACCTACTTTATAATGAGGGTAATTCAATTTCTTAATCTTCATAAATTCTTATTTAATACTACCTAAGTCTTTTATTAATTTTTCTTTTAGATTTTATTAGATGTTTATAAATACTTGTTCTTTTAGCATTTTTACCATATATTCCCTCTGCTTTATAAAAAATGTCATTTTAAATACTTTAAAAAATTTCTCAATAAATGTCACTTTACCAAAAAAACTACAAATTTTTCAATATTATCTTAAATAACCTACTTAATTTAGTTGATTATTTCCTTATTTCACAAAACATACCAAATAAATATCAATCCTTAATTTCTCCAAAAATAGCTAAAATGACATTCTTTATGAAATGGAGGGAGTATCTTTTAATAATACACCCTTAATAATTGGAAAGAGATATAATATAAAGGTAATAATGGTACAATTATAGCAATTCTAGAAAATGTAGAAAAATTAATTGATAACATATTTGTCCATTTTAGTTACTCCTTAATTTTATAATACTAAGCCAAAAGAACAACTAAATAAAACGGAGGTAGTACTAAAGTAGAGACATGCTTAAAAATATGTGTCATCTCTATATTAATCTGAGTAAACGCATGTGAGTTAGGTAGTTGTATTCGACAATATACCAAAAGTTCTTCCTCTCTTATTCTTTTTATTTTTAGATGGAAAATATTTCAAATTAATCCTTATTTTATGATCTTAAATTAGACATACATATTGAATATATAAAAATAAAGTAACTTAAATATAAAATACTTTTTGTAAGGTTAATTGTATATATTTAAATAATTAAAATTTTTTCATATAAAATTGTGAGAGTATATTATAGAAAAATATATTTTTAGCTTATTTTCACAATTTTGTACTTTTATAATTTTTTGGATTTTCTCAATTATTTTGTCTTAATGAAAAGTAGTAAAATGACATAATTTTTTTTTTCAATTTACATTAATGTTGACGTAATAAAAATAATTTAATTATACCTTTTATGAAATTAGATTTAAGACTTATATTGCCCTATAGGAAAAAAAAATGATGAGATTTACTTAATTAAAATACATTAAATAATAATGTGTGTTTGTATTGAGTTATGTATGTTTTATAATGTCTTTTACATTAATATTGAAATTTAATCACATAGAATATTCAAAATTTTATCATATATGCTCATCTAGTGTTGTAAAAGACAGATATATGCCATATAATATATATATATACACAACAATCTTGTTAATGTACATGGGTTTTGGGCAGATTCAAAGCAAAAAACTATGTTCTAAAATTCATTGTCTAACTCCGATTAGACCCTATCTAAATGGTAAACTATTATTGACCGTCTACTTTTTCTTCCTGACTCTTCCTGTCTAGATTTGGTTAACTCTACCTAAGTCCCGGTAAGATACTAAAGGCGAGTGAGGCATTTAATTAAGTTTTAGGTTTGTTAGAAGATTGGTAAATAAAGAAAAGCTTTTCCATAGTAATTGATGTTATTATAATTTTTCTAGAAATGCAAACATAACAAAAAGAGAAGAAGAAAAACAACAAACCGAGTCGTGGGAAGCCCACTCTCCTTAGGAAAAAATACTTCCCGGCTAGTGCTTTCGAAACGAAGTATATTACCCCAAAGATAAAATAATTTTCGTCCTTTTCTGTAGTAGCACCACTAACAGAAAAGGCACCAGCGAACTAAAGACGTTCGTCTGAAAACTGGAGCTGGAATGCAGAGAATAAGAATGAGAAAATTCAGGTGAAAAGTTGTCGTTGTATGCATGCAGGAGACAACCTATTTATAGGCCTCCTTGGGGAACATCTGAATTAATGTATTAATTTTGTCATTTATAATTGACAGTTACGGGCTTAGTAATAGCCCAATTAATCTCTCCTTAATCAGCCCTTATTGTGGATGTTACAGGTTTAAATTTAAAATTCAAACCCATCCACTGTTGGGCTCATCCAATTGGACTTCTGAAGCTCATCCGGCAAGCCCAATTATTTTGGGCTGCCAAAAATATAACTGGGCCTCGGCCGAGGCATTCCTGAAGCTAAAGCCAAAGCCAAAGCCCAAGCCCAAGCCCAAGCCGAGCCCGAGCCCGAGCCTGAGCCTGAGCCTGAGGCGTGGTGTGGTTGTGCCGTACCGAGCGAGCTAGCGCGCGTGTGGGCTTCCTTTTGGACTCCCTCACATGAATACTTGATATTCCTTAATGATGAGCTTTCATATTTATATATTAATTTAAGGAGCACTTAAACCAATGTGGGATAATAACTCCTCTTAGTTATTAATCCTACATTTAATACACAACCAAGTGATAACTTTATGTATTAATTTCTCACTCACCAAAAGTCGGTTTTGAGAAATTCAAGAACCTACGATTATCTACTCCTTGCGTAGATTAATCGTGTAAAGTTTAATCCTACAAAATTAAACTTTCTACCACTTAATTATATCATTACAGTGGCTTGTCCATACTTTAATTATTCATTAATTCCAACAATCCTCCACATGAGTGAAAATTAATGCATGCATGAATGCAACCTCCAGTCTAGACTCTTAGTGATCAGTACTATCTAAGGAAATGTAGTTTGTGACTTTGAACCTTCCATAGTAATCCACTGTCGGATACACCGGTGGTTTGGTAGATTTTAATCCTTGAACCAATCCTTCTTAGTGTGCACCTAGTCAACAGTGTTTATACAATACTGACCAAAACATCCTTGTTCTCACGTTTTGGTTCGTTTCGGCCATAGACCCTCTTTGGATTCATAAGTATTTTATTTGAAGCGGCCCTTTACTTCACACTTATATAGGTGACTTCTTTATACAGTATCCTGTACTACTCTACCTTCCTTTAGATATCTCGAAGTCATTAAAAGTCATAAGACTTAACCTCTACCATTACAGGTCTTATGCACTTATCTTGCATTCTAGGGATGTAATTTGAAAACATTGTCTTCCAAGTGCTTCTCCTAAACTTTCAAAACTTAGTTTTTCCATTGAACCATGTTTGTGGGATCTCCACTCATCATGGTTGGGTGTCCATTTTGATCATTCTTTAGTTGGTGGGTTTTACTCCCATTCTCTCTCACAACTTAACCAACTAATCTCGGTTTAAACCTTTGGTTAACGGATCCGACTTTATATAGTCTATTGTGATAACCTCACTAGAAATCAATTATCTCACAGTGTTATGTCTACGGTGTATATGTCTAGACTTACAGCTATACATATTGTTTAGTGCTCTTTCTATTGTGGCTTGACAGTCACAATGAACCATAATAGCCGGTACTGGCTTACTCCAACATGGAACATCTTCTAAAAACTTGCGAAGCCATTCTGCTTCCTCACCAACTTTATCCAAAGCGATGAATTCTGATTCCATGGTGGATCTGGCTATACTCGTTTGCTTTGTCGATTTCCATGACACTGCTCCACCTCCAATAGTGAAAACATATTCACTTGTGGAAAAGGAGTCTTTATTGTCCGAAATCCAATTTGCATCATTGTATCCTTCAATAACTGAAGGATATCTCGTGTAATGTAGCCCATGATTTAGAGTATACTTTAAGTATATCAGAATCCTTGTCAAAGCTTTCCAATATTCTTGACTTGGATTACTTGCAAACCTGCTCATTTTGTTAACCGAACATGCAAGATCCGGTCTAGTACAATTTGTTATGTACATAAGACTCTCTATTACTTTTGCATATTCCACTTGAGCTACAGGTTCACCCATGTTCTTCTTCAAATGAACATTAAGTTCTAATGGAGTTTTGGCAGGTGGAGCATCAAAGACATTGAATTTTCTGAGCACTTTCTCTACATAGTGAGATTGAGTCAGAACAATTCCCTTTGATGTCCTCATTATCTTGATTCCTAGAATCACATAAGCCAATCCCATATCTTTCATGTCAAAATTTCTTTTCAACATCCTCTTCGTATCCATGATAACTTCATGGCTACTTCTCATGATTAACATATCGTCTACGTATAGACATACTATGACATATGCTTCTAATGTACCTTTTACGTACACACATTTGTTACATTCGTTGTTTCTGAAACCATTTGACAACATGGTGGTGTCAAATTTCAAGTGCCACTTTTTTGGCGCTTGTTTGAGACCATATAACAATTTTACTAGTCTGCATACCTTCTTTTCTTGTCAAGGTACTACAAACCCTTCGGGTTGATTCATATAGATCTTCTCTTCTAACTCTCTATTTAAGAACGCAATCTTTACATCCATTTGGTGAAACTCAAGATTGTGTATTGCAACAATCGAGAAAAGCACTCGAATAGACGTAATCCTAGTCACAGGAGAGTAAGTATCAAAGAAGTCATCACCTTCTTTCTGTTTGAAGCCTTTGGCTACCAAACGAGCTTTATATTTATCTATTTAACCATCAACTTTGTATTTCCTCTTTAGGATCCATTTGCATCCTAAAGGTTTACAACCTGGTGGAAGATCAGTTAACTCCTACGTGTGGTTTTCATGATCGATTCAATTTCATTGTTGATTGCTTCCTTCCAGAATGGTGCATCTGGACTAGACAGAGCTTCATTAATTGACTTTAGTTCATCATCTAGCATATATATGATAAAATCAGGACCGAATGACTTAGCAGTCTTAGCTCTTTTGCTACGTCTTGTTTCCTCCTCTTCTAAGGTCCGAGAACTACTTGTAGCTTCAACAGTTCTTTTTAAGTTTGAACTACTTCCTGTCTCAAGAGTAATTCCTTGATTTGAACTTTCTAACAATCTTTTTCTACATGGAAATATATTTTCAAAGAACACTGCGTTCCTTGATTCTCTAATTGTACCCACAGTCATATCTGAAATTTCAGTCTTATGGATCTGAAACCGATATGCACTGCTGTTGAGTGCATACCCAACAAATATACAATCAACCGTTTTAAGGCCACTTCTAACTTGTTTAGGTAATGGCACCTCAACTTTCGCCAAACACCCCCACACTTTGAGGTATTTGTATGACGACTTGCGTCCTTTCCACAATTCGTAAGGAGTTTTATTTACTATTTTTAGTGGAATCTTATTCAATATATAGTTAGCTGTAAGTACAGCTTCCCCCCACATGTTCTAGGGTAATCCTGAACTAATCAACAAGGCATTCATCATCTCTTTAAGAGTACAATTCTTTCATTCTGCAACGCCGTTTGATTGAGGAGAGTAAGGAGCTGTAGTTTGATGAATTATACCACTTTGAGAGAATAATTCCTCAAATAGAGCTACATACTCACCACCTCGATCACTTCGAATTATTTTAATTCAGGTACCTGTTGATTTTCAGCTTCAACTTTGTACTTTTAAACGCTTCTATTGCTTCATCTTTACTTCTTAGAAGATAAAGATAGCAATATCTTGTGCAATCATCTATAAAAGTTATAAAAAATGTTTTCCCACCTCTAGTCTGCACAAATTTTAAGTCACACACATCAGTGTGTATTAATTCTAGAGGTATTGTACTCATTTCTACTGAATGAAAAGGTAATTTCGCCATTTTAGCTTCAACGCACACTTCACATTTTTTATGTGATTTTACTTTATTCAGTTTTAGCAAATCTAAAGTTACTAAACGTTTTATAGCATTAAGATTTATATGTCCTAATCTAGAATGCCATAAAGAGGAACACTCAAGCAAGTAAGAAGAAGTAGATGCTTTTTCATTCACATTGGAAGTTACATTATTCACTTGGCGTTTAGCCATTATATTCATTTTGAATAAGCCATTAAATACAAAGCCCTTCCCTATGAAAACTCCTTGCTTGCTCAGTATGAACTTGTCAGCTTCAAAAACTAGTCGAAACCCATGATTCACCAGCAAAGATCCAGAAACCAAGTTTTTCCGGATGTTTGGGACATGCGGCACATCCTTCAGAGTGAGCTCTTTGCTAGAACTTAACTTAAGAACCACATTGCTCACTCCAGCTACCTCAGATAAGGCTTGGTTTCCCATGTGCAGCTTCCTCCCGGAAGAATCCTTGTAACTTGAAAATACCTCCCTGTCAGAACAGACATGACAAGAAGCTCCTGTATCAACAAACCATTCTCTTGGGTTGTCCACAACATTGGCCTCTAAAATCACATTAGTGAGGTCCAACTCATTTTCAACAACATTGGCATTTACTTTCTTCTTCTTCTACTTAGGCAGATTACAATTTTTAGCCATGTGGTTTGGCTTACCACAATTGTAACAATTTCTTGCAAACTTTGTAAAATTTACAGGTTTTTTACCTTTGCTAATGTTGTTCAGCTGACCGTTTCCCTGATTGTTGTTATCGGTTGGACGTTTCCTCTTATTACTCGAAGATCCCCTTTCCAACAGGTTAGCCTTTGCATCAACATGAGCCCTAAACTTGGACTCGTTCTTCTAGTTATCTTCTTCAATCCTTAGCTTAAGGATCAAGTCTTCAACTATCATTCCTTTTCGCTTGTACTTCAAGTAATTCTTGAAGTCACCCCAACCTGGAGGCAGCTTCTCAATCAAGCTTGCCACCACGAATGGCACCGGAAGCTTCATGTCTTTGGCAAAAGCATCATGAACAATGAGCTGAAGCTCTTGAGCTTGCTCCACAACCGAACGGTTGTCAACCATTTTAAAGTCCAAAAATCGAGCGACCACAAATTTCTTTGTCCCTGCATCATCCGCCTTGTATTTCTTGTCCAATGCTTTCCAAAGATCTTTTGTTGACTTCATGTCAGCATAAACATTGTACAACGGATCAGCTAGCCCGTTCAAAACATAGTTTCTACATAAATAGTCGCCATAGGACCAAGAGTCAAAGGTAATTCGCCTTTGTTCATCAGTATCGGTTTCTGCTGGGGCAGAAGGTGGGTCTTCTTTCAGAAATGAAGTGAAGCCTAGGGTGGTAATATAGAACAACATCTTTTGCTGCCATCTCTTGAAATTCTCACCAGAGAATTTTTCCGGCTTCTCCACAGTGTTGGCAGGAGGAGTCGAAATTGTTCTTGCTGCAGCGGGGATGGGTGGAACAGTAGGGTTGTTCGTTACAGTAGACATTTTTCCAGAAATACAGAAAGGTATTTTTTCCTAAGATTGTTATTATAATGTTTCTGGAAATGCAAACAGAACAAAAAGAGAAGAAGAAAAATAGCAAATCGAGTCGTGGGAAGCCTACTGTCCTTAGAAAAAATTACTTCCCGGCTAGTGCTCTCGGAATGAAGTATATTGCCCCAAAGATAAAATGATTTTCGTCCTTTTCTGTAGCACCACTAACAGAAAAGGCACCGGCGAACTAAGGACGTTTGTCTGAAAACTGGAGCTAGAATGCAGAGAATGAGAATGAGAAAACTCAGGTGAAAAGTTGTTGTTGTATGCATGCAGGAGACAACCTATTTATAGGCCTCCTTGGGGAACATGTAAATTAATGAATTAATTCTTTCATTTATAATTGACAGTTACGGGCTTAGTAACAGCCCAATTAATCTCTCCTTAATCAACCCTTATTGTGGATGTTACAGGTTTGAATTTAAAATTCAAACCCACCCACTGTTGGGCTCATCGAGCTCATCCAATTGAACTTCTGAAGCTCATCCGGCAAGCCCAATTATTTTGGGTTGTCAAAAATATAACTGGGCCTCGGCCGAGGCATTCCCAAAGCCAAAGCCAAAGCCCCGGCCTGAGCCGGAGGCGTGGCCGTGGCCGTGCCGAGCGAGCGAGCGAGCGTGCGTGTGGGCTTCCTTTTGGACTCCCTCACATGAATACTTGATATTCCTTAATGATGAGCTTTCATATTTATATATTAATTTAAGGAGCACTTAAATCATTGTGGGATAATAATTCCTCTTAGTTATTAATCCTACATTTAATAAACAACCAAGTGACAACTTTATGTATTAATTTCTCACTCACCAAAAGTCGATTTTGAGAAATTCAAGAACCTACGATTATTTACTCTTTGCGTAGATTAATCGTGTAAAGTTTAATTCCTACAAAATTAAACTTCCTACCACTTAATTATATCATTAAAGCGCATTGTCCACACTTTAATTATTCATTAATTCCAACAATTGATAAAATGTAGGCTAGAAATTTTGGTGGTAGTAGTTGAATAGTAATAGATTGAGTAGATGTATGTAGGTAGGTCGACATGACAATAGCATGTGTGGCTAATACAGAAACAAAAATTGAGTGAGCGATGAAGCAACTGCACTGCACTGCACTTGTCTATGTTTCCAATCCCTGCATGCCCCTCTCACCAAACATCACCCTGCAGGTTTCACCTTACCTAATATGATCCCGTAAAAACTGCTAACTTGCTGACCCAATTAACTCAATTTTTTATAATTTTAAATAGTTCAAAAAATAAATAACACCACACAATAAATTAGAAATACACCACAACTAGTAAAGTACTAAACAAGTTTCTCAAATTAAACTTAATAAATAAAAAACACAAAGTTACGACCCTTTATATAATGTTTTTATTCATTCTTCAAACCCCATTTACAAAAAAAAGTTTGTGTGCGGTGTACACTTCAAATCCATCTGGTAAGTTAATTCAAAGATAGCTATATAGATTTTAATTATATATTTGATACGTACATACCTAGATAAACATAAATCTGTCATCCGATTTAATGGCAGTCCGGGGTTTTAAAAATAATGGTGCCAAAGAGTAGTTACTCAAGGATTCCATGTTTACTTTGAATGGACCTCTTACAGTAGAAACTCTATAAATTAATACTCACGGGACCACCAAAATTTATTCATTAAAATATTTATTACTTAATCGATAAATTAATAATTATTAATTTATATATTAATCAATATTTTATTAATTTATAATGAAATACTCAATTTACAAATACCTTTCAAACTCCCACTCAATTATTGTACAATGCATGTACGTATATCAAATGGAGGGCCCAATTTGAAAGAACCCTTCAATCTCCCACCTTATTATGCTTCTTGTGTTCAATGTATCACTTTATGGATAACATGACTTTTGAGAACTGCTTTGGTCATTGTAAACTTCAATCAACAGATAACATGGCTTTTGAGAACTCCGATGAACATGTAGGTGGTGAAAGCACTCAAGAACTATGAAATTTGATAAAAGAGTTGGGTTATCGCAATGCATGGATGTCGAAGATGTCCTCAACCACCCAGAAGAAAATGTAGTTGCACAGTTGTTGACTGATGAAGAAATTATTGAGAGCGTTATTGGAACTGATAAAGATGATGAAGATGATTGATACACATTATTTATGCATGTATTTAAGTCGATTTATGATCATATTTTAACCCATTTACGTGCATATTTGGCCGAGGTTCATTTATATTTATCATATTGGGGCATTTGACGTGTTTCGACTTGTTTTGAAGTTAATTAGATAATTTATTCCATTTGGATGAAGTTCGAAGAAAAAATAAGTCAAATAGGGTAAAAAAGGACGAAAAGGGAGTTAAAGGAGCAAAAGGGTCGACCACGGCCGCGTCTATGGTCTTGGCCGCATCAAAAGTAGCCTAGAACATGTAAAATACACTGCCTAACCAACGCGGTCGCGCCAAATATGGAACGCGGTTGCGACGAAAAGTGTCCCGAAAGTGAAGTTTCTGTCAGCTTAAAATACCTCTAGTATTTTAGTCATATCTTGATATCTACAATTCCGATTGAAGTGTAATTTATGGAATTAGAAAGCTAATTCAAAGAGCTACAGCTTTGTCTGAAAGGATCCAAACCCAAAAATGACCGGAAGATCCTAAAAAATAGCTTGGAAGTCAGACTTGAAAACTCGCTCGTGCAAACGGAACGCGGGCGCGTCAAAAGGCCAACACGGCCGCATCAAAATTGCCTGTTTTAAGGTATTTTGGGTACAAATTGATGCGGTCGCATCATAGCTTGTGCGCAGCCGCGTCAGAAGTCCTATTCTACGAAAATTTCCTAATTTTAGTAGGATTTTGATCATATCTTTCCAAAGATTCGTCCCCAACTCTATAAAAAGGACCCCAAGCTTGAGTCTTAGAGGAGAACACTCATACACACAAGGGAGGATCACATTAAAACATATATTCTCATACTTTTATATTGGGGTATAAGCCGTGAGAGCGAGAAGACGAAGATTGACGAGCCGACAATCGGGGTTAATTATTCTTTGTTTATTTTCAAATTCTTAACAATGTTTTCCTTAAATTCTTGTTTTGATTTGTTAGTAGACATGAGTAGCTAAACTACTCGTGTCCTAGGATTAGAAAGTAAGGTTTTACAACAATGTTGATTTGATTGTTTAGTTTATAAACTTCAGTTGTTTTTATCTATCTATGTGTTTGGTTTATTCTTATAATTGAATTTAATCTGTCCAATTAAGTTTAATTTACATGTTTAATGATTCCGCTTCGAGAGAAGGGAATTTTTAATAGCTGACAACACATAGCGCGATTGTCAATGATCATGTAGGCAAAAGGTTAAGGGGTTGTTAGGATTAATTGACTCGAGAGAGTAATTACAATCAATCTACGATTTAGTCACTTCGAGAGAAGGGTTAGGTTAATTAAGTGCCGCCTAATAGATAATAAAAATAGTTTAAAAGTTTATAAATTAGAGATTAATCATCATTAACGTAATTCCTGAAATCGAAATCCTAGGATACATTCTCGTTGATTGAAACTTTCTGTTTGTTAAGTAATTTGGTTTATTAATATATGCAATTTAGTTTAAAATCATTCTCAATTCGAGTATCTAGTTAGGATAATTCTAGATAATTAGGGTATCGAACTTCGTTAACCCATTTCCTGTGGATCGACTGTCATAGCTAGCATCAACATCAAGCCTCAACTCCCCCTCCACTGGCCTTACCCACCTAGAAGTAGTAATGTCCCCTTGAAGTTCCACACTTAACCCCCATTCGCTCGTTAGAGTTCGGAAAGGAATTCCTCAATAAAAGCCCAAGTCGGCGGTTTCCACACCCCCTCTCCATGTCACCAACTACACCACCTCCCCTAGATCGCCCACGTCACCACTGCAAACAATGAAAACAAATCACCACCAAAGAGCTTATGAATTAATAAGCAACAATCCTCAAACTTATAAGATCGACACCACTTCAACGAAAGCTTAAAGAAACTATTCTCCAAAAAGGTTTTACCACCCCCACAGAAACAAACCATGCATAGTCGTACCCCCATCACCAAAACAACCCAAACAATTCGGAGATATAGGGATATGATGTGCGAACAAATTACACTGAAATGCTAAATAATCATGAGAAATTTATCACAAGAAAAAATCTTTATCTTTGGTGGAATGGATAGAGCTCACATAAACACTACCACGATCTAGGTCTCGAAGAGGAGGATATAGGTGTCTCCATTCTCCCTATTGCAAGTCGATAAGCTGACATTATCGAAAACAAGCCCTTGGAATCGAATCTCCAATACCTTATATCCTCCCCTCCACGATTAAACAAAGGAATATCCATAATGGCCTCTACCTCAAATGGTAAGAAAACCATGCGAAGCTTTTCTTCACCCACCGACGTCCCAAAGTGATATATTGGAGACATAAATCCCCAAAAAAAATCTTTAAGACGTAATCTTGTCCGAATCCCCGGCCCCCAAGCATCTTTATAGGGCGCAATTGACACACCATCACCCACCCTCCACATTAATCCTCTAGCCAGAAGATCTCGGCTCCAACAAAGAGATTGCTAAACATAAGGTGGGTTAGATTGCATATCTGCCTTCATAATATCACAATGTTTAAAGTAACAAGCTTTAAGAACCTTCGCCATCATAGAATCAGGACTCTTAAAAGCCGCCAAACCTGTTTTGCTAACAAAGCTTTATTAAAATCAGCAAATCTTTGAAACCCTTTACCTCCCTTATGTATACATAACTGTTTCCAAGAAGACTAATGTAAGGATGTCTACCTCGTAGAGGACCCCCATCAAAAGTTCACATAATGTTACTGCAACTGGCGACACAGTGAGCCAGGCAAACTAAAACATGACATGAATAAGTGGGTATAGACTACAAAACATTCTTAACCATTACCTCTTTACTACCCCATGAAAAAGTCTTGTTTCCCCGCGCATCAATACCCCGAATCAATCTTTCTCGCAGGAAACCAAACTGTATCTTCCTATTCTTCAAGAATTTTTTTAGCAAACCCAGGTATAACTCATGCCCTTGCACCACAGGTACAGATAAAATCCCCTTAATTTCATCAGCTCTAGCCGGCCTAACCCCGGGCTAAACGTTATAGCAGGCATATCATAATTTATCAGCTGCCTAGACGCCGCCTCATATAACTGAATACATCATCGTATCTGCATAACATCCTGGGACACTGCTCTCTAAAAAACAACAAGCTATCATTCTCAAAAAATAAATACGATATTGAGGGGCAAGAACAAGCAATTTTTACCCCCCGAAAAGAACCCCTCTCCTGAAAACCAGTCAATAAAGCAAATAATCCTTACGAACATAGCGTAAAAAATAAAGGAGATAAAGGATCACCCTGTCGAAGGCCTCTTTGAGGCCTCACATTCCCAACAAATGCACCATTCAAATTGGAAGCATAAGATGCGAAAGAAACACATCGAATAATGAGATCAACGAACACACCTTGAAATCCCAATCGCAACATAATACTCTTGAGAAAGGCCCACTCCAATCTATCATACGCCTTATTAATGTAAAGTTTCAAAGCACAATACCCAGTCTTTATATGTCGATTACTTTTCAACCAATGCATACATTCAAAGCCAATCAAGACATTATCCGTTATAAGCCTGCCTGGAATGAACACACTTTGTTGAGGATCAACCACCTATGCTAGGATCGGTCCCAGATGACTCGAAATGGCTTGAGATACAATCTTGGCCAAGCTATTGCATAAACTAATAGGTCGATACTCCTTTAGAGTTTGAGGTTGCACTATCTTCGGAATCAAAATAACCAACATCTGATTCCAAATTGTCAAGTCTGCCCATCACTAAGAACAACTAGGACAACCTGTATCACATCAGAACCCGTAAAAGGCCAAGCTTTTTGGAAGAAAATAACAATATATCTATCAGGGCCAGGAGCTTTTGATGGATGCATATCAAATAAAGCCTTCTTCACCTCCATTCCCTAATATGGCATAAATAATCTCCTCGTATAGGCCTCAATGATAACCCGTGTAATTAAACTCCAAAGCCTCAATAATAACATCACCCACATTAGAGATTGCAGTAAAAAGGTCCGAATAATATTTGACAATTATTTCCCCCATACCTTCTAACGATTCACACCAATCTCCATGCACACTAATCAATCCAGGAATAAAATTATGCTGCCTACTCTCTGAAGCACATGCATGAAATTAACCAGTATTCCGATCACTCTGTTTATACAAATAAACCAAGCTCGTTGTTTTCAATGAATATCCTCCTTATTCTCCAAAAATCGCCATTTCTGATTAGCAAAGAACCTATACAATCATTCCCGTACCACCTCACCCTTCGAACAACATGATACCAGGTGAAAGTACCCCCGGACCAAATGAACATAAACCTAAACCTAAACCTAAATCTGAACAATCATCCTCACACAATCATTTATGCTCAAAAATAAATTGACGGGATGAACAAACCACCCCTCAACCCAGACCGCCACCAAGCATCAAACATATCGTTCGACGATCAAAGCTATAGAGTAGAGAACAATGACCACCATTTCTGATTAGCAACGAACCTATCCAATCATTCATGTACCACCTTACCCTCCTTAAACAACACGATACCAGGTGTAAAACTCACCTGTGCAATGAAGATCATGTACTCCCACATCGTCTAAAACACTCCCATAATCATTCATTTAAGAAATAGGTCGACAGGCCCCACCACACTTCTCCAAATCAAACAAATTTTGTAAAAGCCCCACCAATCAACCAGGGTAAATCAGATAGACCATCCAACAGAGCCAGACAGCACAATAATAACCTTGACTGATCACGTAAATGCGAATCAGGATTTCTATAAGAGCTAAAATGCCAAGTAGAATCTTCAGTATCGATTTTATAATCAATATGTCCTTTAGTAAATGACAATATAGAAACATTGACATATCTACTCCAAAATTAAATAAGATCACCACTACAACCCTCGGGGTCAACACAAAACATCCCCCCAAAATTAAAAAGAATTGCCACCTAACACACTGGAATTTGCTAACCTTTGACTCAAAAATAAATAAAAGTGTCGGGTCCTTATCTGCAACTAATTGCCAAAGATTTTGGAATGCATATCGGTTCCCAAGCCCCCGTGCATTCCAAACAACGCATTCATTGAGATAGACGGGGTTGGGATTCGTCAACCGTCGCCTCTTCATTAGAAACCACATCCTCAAGCATTTCCACTAGCTTCCGCCTCTTATCGACAATCCCATCATCAACTTCCTCAAATCTCCTCTACACAAGAAGAGACGACTGACCTTCCACATTCGATGGTCCCACGTCCCTTTATGTTTTTTTTCGTAAGTACCCTGCTGTCATCTCCTCGGTTTCTTAATCAACTTCGAGCTAACTTCCCCATCCAAAGCATGAGATAGACGCGCGCTAAAACCCCAACCACCGAAACAGTCTCAACAACCCCATTCTTCGTTTTTGGTTGATCGGTCTTCTCCTACCACCGAGAAACTACCACTGTCGTACCTCCAACAGCTCCTAGACCCACATCAGTAGGTTACCACCTGTTTGATCAACCCCTTCCACCACCTGGTAATTTCCCATAGTTGTTGCTTCATTCCCCTTCAACAGCGGTAAACTGATTGGAATGTCCTTATCACCAAAGACATGTACCAAGGACGAGGAATGCACATGAATATCATGAAAGCCTTTATCCACAGACCTAGACGTTGTGTTTTTCGTCTCCCCCATACCCCCATCATTTGATTAAAAAGTTGCCCACGCCGACGAAATAATTTGCCCTTCCACACGGAGCCACGATCCAAATTGCTTCACAACATCCCTCCCCTCGTCTTTCGTCTTCAAGAACGCCCCACAATCATTATCAATATGATCCAATCGGCCACAGACGTAGTAAAATTCAGATAATTTTTCATACCAACACATCACAAAGTCTCGAGCACCAGCGATCGAAATTGCCATCCCCCGATATAGTGGTTTGGTGATATCAACAAGTACTCGCACCCGTAAATACTTAGCCCACGTGCCACCTCCCTAGTGTGCCTCCACCTCCAACACCTTACCAATCTTATTCCCAAAGCACGACCAACCACTTCCGCTATCAGTCGAAACTGAAGACCATGAAATTGGAACCAAAACGGGACCGCCGTCACCTCTAAAGAATCTATTTTTTCATCGCCCTTTAACCTCTTCAGACATAGCAAGGAACCATTGATATTCCAAGGCTGGTTACGAAAAACTCTCGTACATTCCATGTCGTCGCTAAACTGAAATATGTACAAGAATTTACCACCACCGGATTGATATTGAGAGTACCTTGCAGCTTCCAAATTCTCTGAAGAGCCACACCTGTCCCGTTGGCCAATAGCTCTAGGAAGAATGAGCCGACCATATAGGGACGAAGCCGACAACAGAAACGCCAAAACCTCCACCGCTACGTCCTCCTCCTTCGCTGCCGTCACGTTAAGTGAATCCCACATTGCAGCCAAGTCTTCCATCTTATAAAGCTGATACATATTTATTAAACCCCAACAACCAAAAAGTAAAAGCAACCCTGTCCACCAGTAAAATCATAGTTACACAAAAACCATAATCCCAAATCACTCACAATATGAATGAAAACATCACACCAACGAAAAGAGCAGACAAGAACATCGGGAAAAGACCTAAGAAGGCCGGAAAAAGACGCAAAAACACGTTGGAGAGAACTCACAATAGGAAACCCTAAGAGGAACCCCAGCGGAGCGGCGTAGTAATGAGAATGATAATTTTTTGTTAAAATAACGTCGACAATAACAAGTACAAAAAGAAATTCTCAAAGTTGGAGCTCATGAAAACTTAGTTTCCATCAACAAGGTCACACAAACATTTAAATGGATTAATTATGTTATTGATTGAGAAAGAAATTATTGAGCAACTTGGCATGACATACTTGATTAATACTTTTTAATTTCTACGTTTTGACATAAATATTAAGAGTATTATATATAGTGCACTTTTTTCCTCTTATGTTTTACATATAATAATAATAGGTAGATGCAATTGTAGGATGGATACAAGAAAACTGAAATACCCGAAGGAGTATTGGCGGTAAGATTGTGCACAATACACTCGCATGATCCATATGATACCAACGATGTTGCTTTTGTCTTAGTGATGTCAAATCCACAAACCAATGTTTGCATATTGCTTTCTTTGTCATTACAGTTAGTCAATCACTGTCTTATAATATATCACCAATTAAAGTACTTTTTTCCTTTCCTTTTTCTTTGTTCCCAACCGAAGGAGTATTTAAGACTTGAGGACGTAATTAATACATACAAAATTGGACAAAACACACCGACCAATCTATCCTTAGTATCTTCAATTTTATTTTTTCCCGAAAGTGATTCTAACCATTTGAGTAAAAATATATACTGGTTAACACATTACTACTCTTATAACATTCACGCTGAATGACTTACATTTATTAATAATAATTGTAAAAATTGAAAGATTTTTCCTGTAAATATTTATGGCCGGTTCTAATATTAATCACTTACTTTTTTACAATTTTGTCCACTACAAATATTTTCATATTAGAGATTAGAATTAGTAACAGATAATATCCATCACTATATAAAAACAAAATAAAAATAGAAAAGTGGTGAAAAGTGGCAAAAATACTTTTTACATCGTTAGTATTCGATTATTGATGGAATAATAACTACTTCATTCGTTTCATATTAATTGTCGTTTTAGAAAAAAGAATTAAGGATGAAATATTTTGACAGATATACCCTCAGCTAATATTAAGTGATAAAGATTTGTCTAAATAAAAAATCCGTGATATGTTGAAAAATAGATATATTCTAGGATTGAGCACAGAGAGAAAATTAGTAGAATTCTTGAAAATATCTCAAACGCCAATTAATTGGAAAAATGAAGAAGTAGTTAGAACGACAATTAATATGAAATAGAGTTAGTAAATATTAGAGACATACATAACCCATCTCGATTTCTGTAGGTAATTTGATCTCTAATTATATAAGAGACGAAATCTAAAATTTGTAAACGACATTTAAGAGACTAACCATTTTGTCTCAAGTACATTGCTATGTTTGTTTAGAGATAAATCTCATGTCTCTAATTTAATTTTTGTTGCAGTGGTCATTTATCTTTTAACTATTCGAATTTATTCTTTTTTATTTATTACGAAAATCGAAATAATTGTCAAATGATTACATTTGCATTCCATTTTTCACCATGAGAAATGCTATGGGCCGCCTCTACAATGTAAACAATACACTACTAAAAATAAGATTTTTTATCACTACAAAATGTAGTTATAAAAAAAAAAAGAGTAGTCACAAAAATACTTTTAGTAACTACAAATCTAAAAGTAGTTACTATAGGGTAGTTGGTACACGTGTCCCGTGCACGCACTTTAGGACACTTTTAGTGTCATTTTAGGGTCAATAATGTACATAATCACGTGTATTTAGTGCTTTTGTACTCTCATGGACAAAATAATGTGTTTGTGTTGTTTTTGTGTTATGACAGGTGAAAAAAGATCGAAAAGAACAACAAACGACCGCGAAGTCGAGGGATTGATTGAGGCAACAAAAGGAAGGGCCAACTGAAGATCTCGGCCGAGACAGGATGAAAATCTCGGCCGAGATGAGTCTCCAGGGTAAACATGAAGATTTTCAGAACTGAAGATCTCGACCGAGACAAGCAACACATCTCGGTCGAGATGAGTTTCCAGAGATTTCAGGATTTTCAAAAGACCAAGATCTCGGTCGAGATAAAATCCAATCTCGGCCGAGATGAGTCAAACCCTAGCCAGCCCCAATTTCTCCTTTTCATGTCTCGGCCGAGATGAAGTTGAATCTCGGCAGAGATCAGCCTTCGATCCACCAGCTGAAAAATCTCTTTTTCACGTCTCGGCCGAGATACACGTGCATCTCGGCCGAGATTCCTTACCCTGTTTTAAAATCCTGAATGCGATTTTGCCTATTTTTGACTAGCACTTTCTCCCCTTATATATATCTCTTCCTATTGGAATTTAACCTAATCTAGAACCCATCCCCTACACATATTCAACCACTACTCTCCATTGGAAGCAAGGGAATGGAAGGGGGTTGAAGATCTTGATCTTCAACCCTAACCTTTGGTTCTTTCTATCTTATTTTCATGTTTTCTTTAATTTTATGTTATTTTATCATTGTAATAGTTAATATGGGTGGCTAGCACCCTTAATTCTACCCTTGATCATATTGAACCTTGATTGATGATGAGAATGTGATTATTGACTCTTGATGTTACCTTATTTATGCAATTTAAATGTTCTATAATGCTTGATTGGATTGTCTCATGCCTAGATGCTTGTTTTGGGATTGATCACCCCTTGGGAAGTATTTATTGTATGTTGCTAGAGATTGAACTTCACTTTCCGTGATTGTTGAAGCTTCAATCTCCCTTAGTAGTGAATAATGCTTGATATCATTGGTGGCATTACAGAGTTTAGCCTCTAAATCCGATCTAATCGAGGTTTATGCCTTATTATCCCGTTGTTCTAGTTCATGATCATCCAATATCAATTAGTGTGAAAAGAGCTTGTTTGGATCACTAATTGATTTGGGTAGGGATAAATCGATAAGCGGACCTTCGATTTATCCACAATTAAGGGACAACGCAATTTGCATAAGCGGACCTTGTAGATTGTGGGATAAGGGTTTAAATCGCATTGAATTTGGGACATCAACGGTAATCCATAGATAGTCGAATTCAAGGGATATTAGATTGAGGGTAGACCTTTTATTATATTCAAAAACACCAAAAATATAGATTAAGAGTTAGTTACTTGTTAGCATTTAATTGTTAAACCCAATTAAACCCCCTCCCCCCCCCACTTCTTTATTGTTTTCTCTAGCCATTTATATTATATTACGTGACAATAATAGTTTAACACATAAAGCAGAACTGTTCGACCGTTCTCCGTGGGATCGACCCTTACTTACCACTCTACTAGTTAGAGTTGTAAGCTAAGGTTAAGTATATATTCTATATATACAATTAATTTGGTACGGTCCAACGACCTGCTACCAAATTTTGGCGCCGTTGCCAGGGAACAGTGATAAGAATAGTGTTGTTTTATTTGTTCAAGCATTATGTTTAGTTTATTAGTTGTTTATCTACTTCTTGTTTATCTAGTAGTTTGAAATTCTCTTGTTTTCTTGTTTCTGGATAGGTAGTTAATGTTCTTGCGTTCACAAGGAGAGAGAGGATTGTTATTTGAATCGGATATTGTGGAACATGAACGAGAGTTGAGAAGAAGAGCCCGGAATTCGGAACAAGTCCGAGGAGGATTTGAAGATTTGAACTTAGAGAGTGAAGAGACCGTCGGATTGGAAGAAATGGCTGAGGATCACGGTCAGGAAAGGACCATGAAGGAACTTACCAACACAAGGGTTGCTCAAGAACCCTTGTGTATTACATTCCTAGCAATAGGAAATGATACTGCTTTTGAGCTTAAATTGGGGCTCATACACCTCCTACCATCATTCCATGGGCTATCCGGGGAGGACCCGCATAAACACCTGAAAGAATTCCATTTGGTATGTTCGAGCATGAAGCCATCGAGGGCGACTGAAGAGCAAATTAAGCTTCGAGCATTTCCGTTCTCATTAAAAGATCTTGCTAGGGATTGGTTGTACTACTTGCCATCCGGATCAATCACCACTTGGGATCACATGGAAACACAGTTTCTTGAAAAGTATTTCCCAGCTTCTCGAGCCACCACCAACCGAAAAGAAATTAGTGGAGTCAGGTAAATGCAGGGGGAGATATTGTATGAGTACGGGGAACGGTTTAGAACGATTTTGTTTTATGTGTTAAGCGTTAGTTTTGTTTACATAGATAGTTGTTTGTTTTGTTTATTTAAAGAGCATCCGTCGAGCCAACGACATTAAACAAAGGCGCTTGTCGAGAGACAACGCGATGTTCATTGCTTTTCGTATATTCAATTTCGTAGTTTAGGTTGTTTACTTATATTTAGATATTGTCTTACTATCTTCTTTTAGAGTGTAGAGACTATGATGATGAGGAAACGACCAATCCGTGAAATTCAAGGAGATAACACCAAATGGGATTGAAGAAGCCCAAAAACCACAGTGAGTTAGGACACCAATTCGTACCCTTTCTTCCTCACAAACTTTGGTTTTTTACCAAGTTTGGGGAAGTCTTGGTAGGTGTACGTATTGGTAGCCCAAGAGTTTAACTTTCCGTATGCTACTCTATTATCTTTTGGATTTATTAGACTTGAAATGGTTTGGTATCTTTGTATGGATCAGTCTGTTGTATTTTTAATAAACTGTAAAGTGGTGAATAATATGGTTAAATTCGGCGAGCACCGACTTATACTCTTCTTTTTCCACAAACTTAGTTCGCAACTAAGTTTGGGGAGGGGATGAGATAGTACAAGTCGGCAGCTCGAGAAAGCAATTGGATGAGTTTAGGAAGGAAAAATGTGGCATTGATTAATGATGAAAAATTTTAACAAATATTTTTGAAAGAAGCACATGGTAGAGCATGATAGACTTGTTGATCAAAATTGAAACCAAGTGAGTCTTTGAGCCTAATGCGTACTCAAAACTTTTGACCAAAATTGAAACCAAGTGAGTCTTTGAGCCTAATGCGTACTCAAAACTTTTGACCAAAATTGAAACCAAGTGAGTCTTAGAGCATAAGCGGACCTTGTAGATTGTGGGATAAGGATTTAAATCGCATTGAATTTGGGACATCAACGTTAATCCATAGGTAGTCGAACTCAAGGGGATATTAGATCGAGGGTAGACCTTTTATTATATTCAAAAACACCAAAAGCATAGATTCAGAGTTAGTTACTTGTTAGCATTTAATTGTTAAACCCAATTAAACGCCCCCCCCCCCCCCCCCACTTCTTTATTGTTTTCTCTAGCTATTTATATTATATTACGTGACAATAATAGTTTAACACATGAAGCAGAACTGTTCGACCGTTCTCCGTGGGATCGACCATTACTTACCACTCTACTAGTTAGAGTTGTAAGCTAAGGTTAAGTACATATTCTATATATACAATTAGTTTGGTACGGTCCAATGACCCGCTACCAGTAGTCACTTATAACAAGATGCAAAAAGTTTTTCTGTAACTATTTTGTAGTTACTAATGTATTTGTAACTATTTTTTGCAACTACTTTGTAGTTACTAATGTATTTTTAACTACAAGTAGTTGCAAAAGAGCTTGACATATTGTAGCAAATTTGGTTAAAATTGTATGAAATATTTTATGTAACTACTAATAGTTACAAAAGGGGTTACTTTTAGTAACCACTCTTATTGTTACAAAAGACTAGCGACAAATACCTTTTTTTCTTGTAATGACATCATATTTTAATGTGACATGACATGCATGCATGTTAATTAACTACAATAATTTCAAATTTGATAAAAAGGATAAACTAGAGAAATTTAAGAGAAATATTGATTAAACTGTAAATAACAAGATGCTTGAAAGCCTCATCACAAGTTTAAAAATGAATTTTGCAACTTTTATGAAGAAATTTGAAAAATATGGTAGTTGATGGCGCGAAGAAGATATTATTTTTTTTGTAAAATACTATTCAAAATGGAAGATTTTATCAACCATTTATCCTTGTTATAGTAAAAGAGGACTAAAACAATTGAGATAGATGGTACCCAATTTGAGTCCTCTGTTGCTGAGTTGCATGTGCAGAATTTCATGTTGTGCCCGAAATTAATGTCGGTTTGAATGAATATCAAAATAACATCGTCTTAATTATGAGAACAGAAGACGTTCAAGTATTGTTATATAAATGTCGTTGACTTACATCGCGGGGAGTAGTTCAAGGTATTGCATCCACTAAGTCGTCGGCATACCCGATGGTATCTTATTAATGAAGGTTCAAAGACATAAGTTACCTCTTCCGATGCAATATTATCTCGTGTGAACTGGGTACGTAAGTCTGCTTTCATGCGTGCATCAATTTCCACTCATGTAGGGAATTGTTGGAGAAATTGATTTATTGAATTGGTTTTAACCCCGATTTAAGCCAATTTATATGTAGTGTAAATTTAATTCAGATAGAATAAAATGGTGAATTAAAAAACTACGCTTCGTGAGGTTGATTGTAATATTTGGAATTTCTCAAAATTGATTTTCGGTGAGTGAGAAAATTGATGGTTAAAGAACCATGATTAGAAGATCAAAAGCCACACATGCGTGGGGGTAGTAGTGAAGTGTGAGACATGTGATTATCCCACATTGAATAATTAGTATTGTATAAACTTCCTTAAATGTAATTGAGTGGTATAGGTGTTACACGTATCATACATAAGTGGGTCGTTGGTGCGAAGACCACACATGCGTACTCGCTCGGCCTCGGCCTCGACGTGGGCTTAGGCCTTGGGCTAGGACCGGGCCCATTTCGGCCCCACTTAGTGAAGTTCGGTTTTGTGACACCGAACCGGGTTCAACTTGGCCCAACTTGTGACTCTTGGCATCGAGGACAAATCTGGATGGTTATGTGTCCAGGTTCATTGGCGGTTACAATCTAGAAAGTGGCATTAAAAGGGTGTCTTAACATCTAGAATTGAAGCAACCCACTACTTGCATTAGTGGGGAGCTTACAGTCATTAAAAGACCACTTGAGAGCAGGAAGGTTACGCCTCTTTAAAGACCACTACTCAAAGTGCAGAGGTTACTCATTAAAGGACATGATCCCATGTTTAATTCCCTGCAGGAGTGGAGAACTATAAATAGGTCCTGCGTTTGGGATACACAAACATACACGCATTTTGCATATCTCACTATCACAAAAAGATAATGTTCGTATCCAGTTCCAGCGTTTTCTAGTTCGTCGGAGCTTCGAGATTTGAAAGTGCTACTATCTCGAAGACGTAGCCGTCGTATCTTGGGAGATATCACGTTGCCATCATGAGCACTAATAGGAGACATGGTTATCTTTTGGAGAGAAATCTACTTGCCTCGGTTAACCACATTCTGTTCGAGTTCCATAATAGTTTGAGTTAAGAAATAATAGCTTAGTCTGGTTCTAGTCTATTTGTATCCGGTTCAGTGTTGGACCATTTCCTTGTACTAACAATCACAAGATAAACAACTCCTTCTTATCCAATGCAGTCCACTTCTCTACCACCATTCCCACTGCTCCCGTTCAACCTGAAAAACTGGAGAAGTTCACTAGACCTAACTTTAAACTTTGGCAACAAAAGATGTTTTTTTTATCTTACTACCTTGAGCCTAGCGAAGTATCTAAACGATGACCCACCAGTGGTTGAAGAGAACGAGACCGACACTGAAAAATGTAGTGTGATCAAGGCATGGGGTCAAGATGATTTTATGTGCAGAACTATGTCCTAAACGGACCTGGTGATTCACTATATAACGTGTATAGTGGTGTGAAGCCCTTCAAAGATCTTTGGGGTCTTTGGAGAAAAAGTAGAAAACTTAAGATGTGGGAACTAAAAGTTCGTGGTAGGAAAATTCTTGGAGTTCCAAATGGTTGATTCACGAACCGTGATGGACTAAGTCAAAGAATTTCAATTTGTTCTGCATGAAATTGATGCAGAGGTATGATTACAGAAGGCAAAAAGTGGGGGGGGGGGGGGGGGGGGAGAGGGAGGAGGGAGGGGTTGGGACCGCCATCGCGCCGCCTAAGCGCCTAGGACTTTTTTTTTTCTTTCTAAATTATAATTTTTACATGTCTAAGTGTGTATGTGTGTATGGGAGGGGGTGAGGGGAGTGGAGGGGGAGGAGAGGGGAAGAGGGTTATAACTTTTGTTTCATTTTTTTGCCGCTGAAATAAGGAGAGTGGGGATTTTAACTTTTATATTTTTAATTTAATCAAATGTCTCAAGTTTAAAAAACAACGATGTTTCCAATAAAAAAGAAAAAAAGAACGCCTAGCTCGCCTAGGCGCTGCCTAAACCCAAAAAGGCCTAAGGGGGCCGATTCGACATAATCGGAGGTGGGTTGGATGCGCCTGGCGCCTAGGCGGCCGTCTAGACCACCTTTTGCATCAATGTGCAGAAGGCATGAAACTTCCGGAAGCCTTCCAAGTGGTTACATTGATCAAGAAGCTGCCTTCAGGTTGGAAGGACTTCAAAAACTATTTCAAGCATAAGAGAAAGGAATTGAGTCTCAAAGACTTGGTGTTCCGGTTGCGAATTGAAAGAGATAATCGAAAGTCTTATTCGAAGACCAAGAGGGTTTCGACGGAAGAAAAAGTAAATTTGTTGGAGTAAGGCTCATCCAACAAGAAACGTAAATATCACCAAGATAAAAAGGGTAAACAAACTGGGAAAATTAAAAAATTTAACAGAAATTGCTTCAATTGTGCAAGCCGTAGCACATGGGTAAGGACTGCCGAGCGCCGAAGAACAAAAATAAGGACAAGCAGTCAAGTGCTAGCATGGTGGAACGTGAGAACGAGCATCGAGAGCTAACCGATATGGACATGTTGGCAGTGGTGTTTGAAGCTAATTTAATTGATAACCCACGCAAGTGGCACATTGATACCGGTGCTACTCGTCATGTTTGTTACGATGAAGATGCGTTCTTATATCCCAACCAGGGGAAGGAAACTTCACATGGCAAAATTGCTTCTTCAGTGATTGCAGGTATTGGGGAAGCTGACTTCTGGAAAGTAGTTGTTGCAGAAGGATGTGTTGCATGTCCGGGACATCCAAAAGAACTTGGTTTCGGGCTTGTTGCTAGTCTCTCATAGTTTTAGGCTAGTATTTGAGTCTGAAAGTTTTATTTTGAGCAAGTATGGATAGTTCCTTGGTAGGGGCTATATATATAAATGACTGTTCAAAATGAATGTAATGTTTGTAGGTCGTGCTGGCAAAGTTGGCAATAAAAATGAAACCTCTTTTGTTTATATGTTTGTTTACCTACAAAAATCGAACTAAAAAAGAAATGTGAAGTTTTTGTTGAAGCAAAATGGCTAAGTTGTCTTTCCATTCAGTGGAAAGAAATACTACATCTACTCTAGAATTGATACATATACATGTATGTGATTTAAAACTTGTGCAAACTAGAGAAGGTAAACTATATTCTATAACGTTTATTGATGATTGCACAAGGTTTTGTTATGTATATCTTTTGAGAAACAAAGATTAAGCAATCGAAGTTTTCAAGATGTACAAAAATGAAGTTGAAATCAACTCAGTAACCGAATTAAAACAATTCGGAGTGACGAATGTGGTGAGTATGTAGCACCCTTTGAACAATTATTTTCTGATTATGGTATTATTCATCAAACTACAGAACCTTACTCACCTCAATCAAACGGCATTGCTGAACGCAAAAATCGAACTTTGAAAGTTTTGATGAATGTAATATTGATTAGTTCGGGGTTACCTCAAAATATGTGGGGAGATGCTCTAACCATATATTGAACAAGGTACCACACAGTGGGAAAGATGAAACACCCTAAAAGTTGTCGAAATGACGCAAGTCGTCCTATTAATACCTTAAATTATGGTGCGTTTGGCTAAGGTAGAAATACTTGAACCCAAACAAGTTAGAATCAGATAAAAAATGGTCGATTGCATCTTTACTGGATATGCATATAATGTAGTGCATATCGGTTCTTGATGCACAAGTTGGAAAATTTTGAGATCAGCGAAGGAACCGTAATTGAGTCAAGGAATGTCATATGCTTTGAGAATATCTATCCTTGCAAAGAAGGGGTACAAGTGAGTTCTAACAAAGAACTCAAGAAGCTGCAAATAGCTCCACATCTACTAGTGAAGAACTAAGACGCAACAAGAGGGCTAGAATGGATAAGCAGTTTATGTCGGATTTTGTAGCGTACACTCTTGATGATGAGCCCAAGATGTTACAAGAATCTTTTTCCAGTCCTGATTCTCCTATCTGGAAAGAAGCGATCAACTGTGAAAATTGACTCAATCTTGCAAAATCACACATGGGAGTTGGTTGATCTCCCACCAGGTTACAAATCGTTAGGATGCAAACGGATCCTAAAGAGAAAATATAAAGTTGATGGGTCCATAGATAAGTATAAAGCCCGGGTTGTAGCTGCAGGGATTAAACAAAAAAGAAGGCTATGATTTTTACAACATGTACTCTTCAGTAACAAGGATCACGTCTATTCGGGTGCTTCTCGCGATTCTCACTGTGCACAATCTTGAGATTCATTCAAATGGACGTGAAGACTGCATTTCTTAATGGTGAGTTGGAAGAGGAAATTTATATGGAGCAATTTGAAGGTTTCATTCACACGGTCAAGAGAAGAAGATGCGCAAACTTGGCTATATAGGCTCAAGCAAGCTCCGAAATAGTGGCACATGAAGACTGGCATGAAATTGTTGTCAAAGGGGTCTAAAATCAACATATGTGACAAGTGTGTATATATTGAAGGTACATTTGAAGCATTTGTCATCGTCTGTCTATATGTTGATGATGACATAATCATGGCCACAAAAAGAATGTTGAGTCAAATTTTCGACATGTAAAACATAAGTCTTGCGGATGTGATTCTTGGGATCAAAATAAGCAGAACATCAGAGGAAATTTTCTTATCACAATTTCATTATGTTGAGAAAGTGCTCAAGGAATTCAGAGCCGTTAACAGTCCTCCTGCTAAGATACCCATTGATCTTAGTATTCACTTGGGTAATAATAGAGGTGAACCAGCTTCCCAGTTGGATTACTCACGAGTCATTAGTAGTTTGATGTATATATCACAATCTGTACTCAGCCTGATTTGACCTATGTTGTGAACAAGTTAAGTAGATTCATAAGCAACCCAAGTAAAGAACATTGGAAGTTGGTAACTAGGGTATTGAGGTGCTTAAAGTACAACCTAAGTTATGGGCTATGTTTCTCCAAATATCCTGTAGGGCTAGAAGGATAAGAGATGCCAATTAGATCTCGGGCACAAAAGGCTCCTACAACACAAGTGGTTATGTATTCACAACTGGAGGTGGAACAGTGTCATGGAAATCTACTAAACAAACCTGCATAGCTCGATCCAGCATGGAATCGGAGTTTATTGATACATGTTGTGTATGCATGCATTTAGGTCAATTTAAGTGTTTATTTTGTAACATTTGCATGTATAATTGGTTGAGAATCGTCCATACTTGATATATTGGACCATTTGACGTGTATTGGCTTGTTTTGTGGAATTTTAATGGTTTTCAGGCTAAAAAAAGATTTTATGAAGGTTACATAAAGAAACAAGTCGAAGAAGGGACAAGATGGGCAACATTGGGCCAAAAGTCAAGCCCAAATCGTTGAAGAATCAACACGACCGCGCCAAAATTGGATGCGGCCTCGTCAAAAAGAGGCTAACGTGAAAGGTGATGCGACCGCGTCGAAAGGTAACGGGGTCGCGCCAAAAGAGGCTTGGATAAGGTGATTGAAGCTGTGAAACTCAACGCGACCGCATCACTTCTTGTGCGGTCACACCAAATTGTGCGCCTAAGGGAATCCGATTTTCAATGGGATTTTGATCCCAATTTCTTAAGAATTTCAACCCTAATTTATAAATAGAGGCCTAAGGTCGAGATTTAAGGCGCCACATCATATTTTCTCATAATTTAAGTACTTGGAGTAGAAGGTGGGAGGGCAAGGATTGACGAGCAAGACGAGACGAAGATCGAAGAGCCGACTACTCGGGTTTAATTATTTCTTGTCTGGTCTTTAATTTCAGTAAAATGTTTCCATTGAATTTTTGTATTGCATTGAAACTAGGCATGAGTAGCTAAACTACTCGTGTCCTAGGATTTTTACAACAATGTTTGAATTAATTGTTTAATTTATAGACTCTAGGTTTTTGCTATCTATATGTGTTTATTCTTATTTTTATAATTGAGCATAATTTGATCAATTAGGCTTAGTTTAATCTTTTAACAATTTCGCTTCGAGAGAAGAACATTGTTAATAGACGTACCACATATAGCGTAGTTGTCTATGACTGCATATGCTAAGGTTAAGGGGCTATTTGGAGTTTTTAGGATCAATTGACTCGAGAGAGTAATTATTCTAATTAATATACGACTTAGTCGCTTCGAGCGAAGGGTTAAGTTAATAAAGTGTCGTCTAATAGATAGTAAAACTGGTATAAATTTTATAAATTAGAGATTAATCATCATTATCGTAATTCTTAAAATCGAAATCCTAGGATACACTCTCTTTGATTGAAATCCCTTTTTGTTAATTAATTCGCTTATTAGTTTATATGCAATTTAGTTTATTAATTAATAAATCTTTCCGAAATTCCAGTGTCTAGTTAGGATAGTCCAAGATAATTATGGTATCAAAATACGTTAACTTATTCTTTGTGGATTCGGTAATTAAGGGTTAGGATTAGAGTCTGTCAAGTTTTTGGCGCCGTTGCCAGGGAATAGGTTTAATGTCTTAGTTTTTATTCCAAGTAATAGGATGATATTAGACTAGATTTTATTTTTCTTCAATTTAATTTTTGTTATTAAATTATTTTATTTTTTTTTTAATTTTAGTGTTACGTGGTATTCCGTTTTGTTGGTGTTTTCAGGTTTCGCATGCGAACTAGGTCAAAAGGGTAAGAGCATCATGTTCCTTTCGATCTTGAGATTGAGACAACTGTCCGAATATATCGTACAAGAAGAAATCCCACATTTGAGATGGAGAACGCTCCACAAAATCAGAATCAAGAGGATGTGCTGAATAGAATATTAGGGGCCTTAGCTCATCTGGATGATAGAGTTACTAATCTACAACAGCAACAACCACCACAACAACGGAGGCAATATCAGATTGTACAGGATGACACAGACGAGGCCATCACACCTATAAGTGATTGTCTTTGCCCTATGCCAAATCAACCGGTTGGAGGAGTGCAACCACCACCATTGAATGCGAATAGCTTCAAGTTGAAGCCCGCTCTGATAATATTGTTCAGCAGAACCAGTTTGGTGGTTGCATGCTAGAAGACCCGAACGTGCATCTGAATAAGTTCCGTAGGTTGGCTGAAACGATCAAGATGAATCATGTGCCACACGAGCAAGTAAAGATGAGGTTGTTCCCATTCTCACTGAAGGACAAAGCATTGTAGTGGTATAATTCGCTAGATGATGTCACAGAATGGGAAGACTTGAGCACAAGATTTCTTCTGAAATACTTTCCACCGAGCAAGATGCTAGATCTCCAGAACAAGATAAATCAGTTCAAGCGGATGGAGTAAGAATCGTTCGGTGAAGCTTGGGAACGATTCCGGGATCTTATCCAAAGTTGTCCCCAACATGGGTTTTCGAAGAAGCAGCAAATGTGCAAGTTCTATAATCGTTTGCTTGCTCTAGCACGCGATCATATGGATGCTACCGCATGAGGTAGTCTAATGGAGAAGGACGCGAGGACTTCATTCTCGATTTGGGATGCAATGGCCAGAACTAGCTATCAGTGGCCTAACGAGAGAAATTAGCCAAGAAGAGTGGCTAGTGTTGTAGAAGTAGAGCTGAATGATACTCTTACATCTCAGTTGACTGCTCTGACGAATCAAGTAAGTTTGCTAACTAGACTGACGTTAGCACATCACACTGATAATTCATCACAACAGTTAGTGGGCCAGGAAAATGTTGAAGATGTTAACTTTGTGAACCAGAGGAACTTCAATAACTTCCAGAATAATCAGTCGAGGTACAATCAGTACCCATTTAACCGGGATCACCAAAACTTCTCCCATGGCAACACGAAGAATTCAGTAAATCCGCCACCTGGATTTGCCGTCACAAATGGTGTGATCCATAATGGCGAGAAGCCAACACAAGAGAAGATAGTGCAGTCACAGTTTGCTAAGTATGATGAAAAATTAGCTCAATTGGAAAGAAAGATAGATGGCAAAAAAAAATTTATTGAGCTAAACAAGAACATGACTGGTCAGGGAGCAGACATAAAGCGACTCGAGAGTAGTGTTACTGAAATTTCTACCAACATGAGTCAGCTGATAAAGATTGTTGGGGCCCAACATAAGCAGGGGTGATTCCCAAGTGACACAGTGGTGAATCCAAGAGAGCAGCGCCAAGCAATTCAGTTGAGAAGTGGCATTGAGTATGAGGGTCCGAAGCTGCCAAATGATAAAGAGAAGGTAGTGGAGAAAGATTAGTTGGAAGAAGAAAGAGGGACACAAGGAAAGGCAAAGAAGCAAAAATATGCCTTGAAATCGAGTGAGGGGCGAGACATCAAAGCCGACATACCAGAATATGTCCCCCCCTATTCAATTCCCACAAGTCCTAAGGAAGAAGAAGATAGATGAGCAGTCCACAAAATTTTTGGATGTACTGAAGAGAATCCAAATCAACATTCTTTTGTTGAGGCACTACAATAGATTCCTAATTATGCGAAGTTCTTGAAGGAGGTAATTGCAAAGAAGAGAAAGTGGGAAGGGTATGAGACGATGAATCTAACAGAAGAGTGCAGTGCAATGATCCAAATGAAGCTACCATTAAAGTGCAAAGATCCAGGTAGCTTTACTCTTGAATGCAAAATATGCAAAATATGTAATTTAACTTTTGATAAAGCACTAGTATCAACTTAATGCCTCTATCTATATTTGGAAAATTAGGAATAGACACAATGAAACCTACTACAATCGGCCTCCAAATGGCCGATCCCTCTATGAGTTGGACAAGGGGTATTGTAGAGGACGTTTTATTAAAAGTTGGTAAATTTATAATCCCTACTAATTTTGTAGTCCTAGATACAATAGAAGATAATGAAGTCCCCTTGATCTTAGGTTGCCCGTTTTTAGTAACGGGTAAGGCTCTAATAGATGTCCGAAAAAGGGAACTAACTTTAAGGGTCGATGAGGAGAATGTCACTTTTTCTATACATAAAGCTCTACAGCAACACGATAGTGAGGAAGTAAATCAAATTGAAACATGTAGCTCTATACAGTCTTTAAATACTACATTGTATAAGCACTTAGTGTCACCTAGTGATTGTGATCCCGTTGAAGTTTACCTTGCTGATTCTATATTTAATGTTGATCACCATGACTCTACTAACCTTAATCTTGTGGAAAGTGTTAGTGCTCTTAATGCTTTGCAGGAAGCTCCAAAAGGAAGCTCAACTCATGAGGACATAAGTAAGAAAGTTGCTGAGGAAGTACCAAAAGGGGGTGATGGATGCCCAGACCTTAAGCCGTTACCAGATCATCTACGGTATGAGTTCCTTGATCATGAAAAAAGATATCCGGTAATAATCTCTTCTTCTTTAACTGGGTCCGTAACTGAAAAATTATTGCAAGTTTTGAGAAGGTATAATTTTGCGATAGGTTGGTTAATTGCTGATTTAAAGGGAATTAGTCCCACGATATGCATGCACAAAATCCTAATGGAGGATGAATATAAACCCTCAGTTCAGAATCAGCGTAGGCTTAACCCCATGATGCAGGAAGTTGTTAGAAAAGAAGTTCTTAAATGGTTAGATGTAGGGATAGTCTTTCCAATTTCTGATAGTAAGTGGGTAAGTCCGACCCAAGTGGTCCTTAAGAAAGGGGGGATCACAATAGTAAAGAGTGATTTAGATGAGGTCATTGCTACTAGTTTAATTATGGGATGACGAGTGTGTATAGACTATAGAAAAATAAATGCAGCTACCCATAAAGACCATTTTCCCCTCCCTTTCTTAGATCAAATGCTTGATAGGTTAGCGGGGTATGAGTATTACTGTTTCCTTGATGGCTATTCGGGCTACAATTAGATCATGATGGCCCCGGAGGACCAAGAGAAGACAACATTTGTGTGTTCGTATGGTAGTTTTGCATTTTGTAGAATGCTATTTGGACTTTGTAATGCACCTGCTACTTTTCACCATTTCATGATGGTGATATTCGGGGGTTTGATAGAGAAAATCATGGAGGTCTTTATGGATGAATTTTCTATCGTTGGGTTGTCTTTTGATCATCTCTTAGACAACTTAGCTCAGGTTTTACAAAGATGTGAAGACACCATTTTAGTCTTAAATTGGAAAAAGTGTTATTTCATGGTTAGGGATCACATAGTTCTTGGTCATAAGATTTCATCTGCGGGGCTAGAAGTAGATAGAGCTAAGGTAGTTGCCATAGAGAGATTGCCACCTCCAAAGAATGAAAAAGGGATTAGAAGTTTTCTAGGACATGCGGTATTCCATAGAAGATTCATTTTAGGTGTTTCTAAAATTTCTAAACCTTTATCTCGTTTACTAGAAAAAGATACTACTTTTGTGTTCGATGATTCTTGTGTGCAGGCCTTCGAGACTTTGAAAAGAGCATTGGTGACGGTCCCATTATTGCTCACATCAGATTGGTCTTAACCATTTGAGATCATGTGTGATGCAAGCGACATGGCTGTAGGGGTTGTTTGGGTTAAAAGAGAGAAAAAATCTTTCGAGTCATCTACTATGCCGACAAAATACTTGATTCAGCCCAAACAAATTACAGTACCACAGAGAAGGCGTTGCTAGCTGTTGTTTATGCATGTGACAAATTTAAAGCATATCTAACACATGCAAAGGCAATAGTATACACTGACCATGCAGCCCATTGATATTTGTTTGCCAAGCAGGATTCAAAGCCAAGGGTGATAAGATGGATACTGTTGATACAAGAATTCGACTTGGAGATCCGAGATAGAAGGGGATGTGAAAATATGGTTGCTGATCACCTGTCCAGAATTGAGAATGAAGCAGATGCAAAGGGATAGCAAAAGGAAATTAATGACACATTTCCGGATGAGCAAGTGTTGGTTGTGGAAGATGCTCCTTGGTATGCCAAGATTGTGAATTATAAGGTGAGTGGAATTTCGTCGGACCTACCGCCTGATAAGAAGAAAAAGTTCTATCATGATACCAAGTTTTATATATGGGACGATCCTTACTTATACAGGAGATTTGCAGACACCATTATCCGAAGGTGTGTCCCTTATAGTGAAGTAAGGGACATAATCACATAGTGTCACTCATCCCCAAGTGGGGGACATTTTGCATCAGCAAGAACAACAGCGAAGGTGCTCCAAAGCGGTTTTTATTAGCCAACGATCCATAAAGATTACCATGAATTCATCTTGCAATGTGACCGATGCAAAAAAATGGGAGGAATATCACGAAAGCATGAGATGCCCCTCACCACGATCGTTGAAGTAGAATTATTTGATGTTTGGGGCATAGACTTCATAGGATCTTTTTCATCTTCGAATGGGTTCCAATATATCTTGGTAGCTATTGAATATGTGTCATGATGGGTAGAGGTTGTCCCAACCCAAACAAATGATGTCAAGGTACTACTGAAATTTCTCCAAAAAGAACATTCTTACGAGGTACGTGACTCCCAGAGCCTTAATAAGCGATGTGGGGTCACACTTTTGCAACAAGTGGCTAGCTGCTTTATTAGCCAATTATGGGCTGAAGCACCGAGTCACCACTCCATATCATCCTCAAGCCAATGGTCAAGTGGATCTGGCCAATCGAGAAATAAAGGAAATTCTTGAGAAATCAGTGAATGGTAATAGAAATGATTGGGCGATGAAGTTAGATGATGCACTATGGGCATATAGGAAGTCGTATAAGACTCCTTTGGGACTTTCTCCGTATCAGCTCATCTTTGGAAAAAACATGTCATCTGCCGGTAGTATTGGAACATCAAGCCTATTGGGCAGTTAAGAAGTTAAAATTTGACTTTGAGGCTGCTGGGAAAGAGCGAATTCTTAAGCTCAACGAACTAGATGAATTTAGGAATCAAGCCTTCGAGAACTCCAGCTTGTACAAAGAGCGTGTCAACTGATTTCATGATCGTATGATAAAGAATTGAAGATTTGAAGATTTGAAGCCGGTGAACAAGTTTTATTGTTCAATTCTCGACTGAGATTATTTCCAAGAAAGCTGAAGTTAAGATGGTTGGGCTCATTCACTATCAAGAACATCCAAGTATCCGGCGTAGTAGAGTTGATGAACAAAGACAGGAGCACTTTTCTCGTCAATGGACAAAGAATCAAGAAATACTACAGGCCGGACCAACTTCGAACCATGCATGAAGTGCGGTTAAAAGAGCTCAACTGAACCAGAAAGGTCGTCGAGCTTGAGACGTAAAATGAAGCGCTTGTCGGGAGACAACTCGATGTTTATTATTTTTTGTCATTCAATTTATGTTTTTATTTATTTTTTTATGAGTTTACTTATATTTTTAGTGTTTTTGTGATTTTAGGGACCAACATTGACTAGCCAAGAGCAAACGAACGTGACAGCAAGAAATAGGGGTCGAAAAGATAAAAAATGGCCTAGCTCACGAAGGAAAGCAACGTGACCAAGCCACAGAGGGACGCAGTCGCTCCAAAATCATCCAGGAAAGCCAATTCGATTCTGACAAGGGTAATGCAGTCGCGCCACATTACAACGCGGTCGTGTCAAAATCAATCCAGAAATACACGCGATAATGGAAACACGGTCGCGTCAGTTTAAAAAACAGGGTTAAAATGCCAGCGTGTTCAAATTTCTTGCTTCTCTTCTCTTCACTTGCTTGTACGAAACACACATAAAACACACACAAGCACAATTCTTTTTCTCATTATCAAATAATCACAAACTACCACCCATAAACACATTCACACACATATATCTTCCATTCCACCGATCCAATTTGGGTTAAACGAACTCATTCGGGCGAAGTTAGGGCATATCCAAAAAGTTTAAATTTTAATTAAATCTCTCCGGTAAGACTTGTTCACCTGAACTTTTATGCATTATACTAGAATTATGATTTATTATTGTTGAGCTTGGTTGTATTTGAAATTGTGGATAGTTCTAGTTAGAAGTTCATTGAGTTGGGCATTTTTAGTGCCATATTTTACGAATTCTTGCTTGGGTTTGATTTAGATGAAATTAGTGTGAATTGAGCATGAATTTAGGTAATTGGTGATGTTGGGAATGCGTGGGTAACAACATTATTATGATTAACATGTTTTCTTCATTGAGGAATTTCATTGAACATGTTATGTGCATAGGTTGAGTATAGCTTTAACTTGATTTTATGATCCTCTTAGGCATTATGTGTGTAATAAGATGATGAATTGCTGATATACTAATTGTTAGATGTTCATAGGAGTTGAATTACACAATTGTTTAATCTAATTAGACTATATGCATAGTCTAGGGGTTAAAGTTGAGTTAAAAGTTGCTAGGTGTTGCATAAGTGATGCTTATGTTATATAAAGATGATTGGATTCGTCTTCAAAAGCTAAATTCATTTTAGAGCAAAACTTGAAATTGAGCTTTGAGTACAAATTGTGTTCAAAGAGCGAAATTTAGTTGTTTAAGTTAGTGTATGATATATAGATCATCATTGGTTGTTGAAGTTGGGTTGTGTTTTGTGTATGTCAGGTTCACTAAGATGGCGTCACGAAAAGCTAGCAATAGCAAGGGCAAGGGGAAACGAAAGGTGGTTGAAGAAGCTCCTATTCCGGATCTAGAAAGGGCGGTGATATAACCAAATGATAGCCGACTCCTATTCAGGTTTTCATTAGAGAGAGACGAGCATCAACAAAGGTTTTAAATGCTTCGTCGGTGCACAATTGTGCCCACTCGATTCTCATGTAATGAACTGAAGAGGGCTATGCGGATACATGAGAATGTACGAGCATTGCTCTTGGTTGCAGGATTGGAGAAGTTCATGAGAGCTGAGCAAACATACAAAAGGCTTACAATCGAATTTTTAAGCACGTTTGAAATCATAGTAGCCAGCCAGTCGAGCAGAAGCGACCGGAAAAAATCACTTCTTAGTTGATGGGTGAGCAGCAGGAGTTGACATTTGACGAGTTTAACTTGAATGATTTTTGGAAGCGGTTGACAACAGCTCCTCTGATAGTGCCTCCTCAGGTTTATTCTCGAATAATGCAAAGGATTCGTGGATTCAGGACCCAGCAATAAGGTACTTCCAAAAAATGTTGGCACATACACTCTTTGCCAGAAAGGAGATAGGTGGAATAAGACAGAAGGAACTCCACATGATGTGGAAAGTACTCCATAACCGCAAACTTGATAATGCGGTACTTTTGGCAGAGCAATTTGTAAATGTCATAAAAAAGCAGAAGGACAACATCACAATAAGAGGTATTATAACATCGATCACTGACCACTGTGACGTTCCACTTGTTGATTTGGTACCATGGTAGAACGCGATTTTCGTGTGTTGCTTACCAAATTAAATTGTATATATAATATATACTTAGCCTTGGCTTACAACTCTAACTAGTAAAGTGGCAAGTAAGGGTCGATCCCACAGAGAACGGTAGATTAGTGTTGTTCGGATATTACAAGCAACTAATGATTTATGATGGATAGAGTAATAAACATAAACAAGTAAATGAGGGGGGAGGGGGGGTTTGGTTTGAATTAACAACTAAATGCTAACAAGTGATCAACTAAAATTCTAGATAAGCAATAAATTTTTTTGGTATTTTATATCAATCAAGAAAGATAAATAAAAAATGTTTTTCAGGTTTTAGAATGTGATAAAAGGTCTACCCTCTAGTATCCCCTTGAATCCGACTACCTAATGATTATCATTGATGTCCCAAATTCAATGCGATATAAATCCTTATCCCATAATCTACAAGGTCCGCTTATGTATGTTGTGTTGTCCCTTAATTGTGGATAAATCGAAGGTACGCTTATCGATTTATTCCTACCCAAATTAATTAGTGATCCAAACAAGCTCTTTTCACACTAATTGGTATTAGGTGGTCACGAGCTAGAACAATGGGATAAATAAAGCATAAACCTCGATACGATCGGATTTAGAGGCTAAACTCTATAATGCCACCAATGAAATCAAGCATTGTTCGCTACTAAGGGAGATTGAAGCTTCAACAATCACGGAAAGTGAAGTTCAATCTCTAGCAACATACAATAAATGCCTCCCTAAGGGTGATCAATCCTAAAACAAGCATCTAGGCATGGGACAGTCCAATCAAGCATTATAGAACATTTAAATTGCATAAATAAGGTAACATCAAGAGTCAATAATCACATTCTCATCATCAATCAAGGTTCAACATGATCAAGGGTAGAATTAAGGGTGGTAGCCACCCATTACACCTAATACAATAAGGAAATTATAGAAAATATAAGAAGTCATAAAGATAAAGTGATAAAACCAAAGGATGATCAATGGGGAAGATGATGTGTCTTCTTCTTACCCCTTCTCTCCTCCTTGGATGTGATGGTGGCTGAATAGTGCTTCCAAAAGTATCCAAAATTTAGGTTAAATTCGAATGGGATGATATATATATATAAGGGGAGAAAGTGCTAGTAAAAAATAAGCAAAAACGCATTCAGGATTTCAAAACAGAGTAATGAATCTCGGCCGAGACGAAAGTGTGTCTCGGCCGAGACATGAAAAAGGGTTTTTTCAGATTACTGGGTCGAAGGCTGATCTTGGCCGAGATTCAACTTCATCTCGGCCGAGACGTGAAAAGGGAAAAATGGGGCTGGCTAGGGCTTGACTCATCTCGGCCGAGATTGGATTTCATCTCGGCCGAGACCTTGGTCCTTTGAAAAGCCTGGAATTCTCTGGAAACGCATCTCAGCCGAGATGCGTGCCGAGATGCGTTGCTTGTCTTGGCCGAGATCTTCAGTTAGCCCTTTCTTTTGTTGCCTCGATCGATCTCTCGACTCCGCGGTCGTTTGATGTTCTTTTTCGACCCTTTTTCACCTGTCTTAACACAAAAACAACACAAACACATTATTTTTCCCATGAGAGTATAAAAGCACTAAATACACGTGATTATGCACATTATTGACACTAAAATAACACCAAAAGTGCCCTAAAGTGCGTGCACGGAACATGTGTACCATACCAGTAAATGGAGACATTCGTTTCACATGGGAGCTACTAGAGAGTATGCAGGTGATTGTTGTAGGAGAGGATCACAAGCTCCCATACGTGTTCCAAAATGTGGGGCCCTATTTCCGACTCCCCGAGCAGTTATGAGCTTTGTTGATACTAAAAACCTTGCCATGTCTTTTGAAGAGCATTTGGTGAATTCCCAAAGGCCAGATGCCCCGCTATTTCAACTGGGCCAAACAACTAAAGGAAGCAGAGACGGTCCTCGTCCATCGAGGAAAAAGAGAGCAGCCACTGTCGTTGCATCATCTTCAGAGAGAAATGAAGATATTGAGGGGATAATCACTTCCCTTCAAGCTGAAGTCGCTTCCCTTAGTACTCGTTTTGAGAGGCATCAGACAGAGAGTTGAGGAGCGACGCAAGAAATTAATCCCTTTTTGAACACGCTCATAGCACAAGGAAACGAAGCCCGAGCTGGGTGACAACACCAAGATGTCCGTAGGGGATGCGCTGGCTCAATTTTGGAGCCAACACGGGTTCCAACCACCACCACTGCCGCAATGATTTGTGAGTTATGCACCAAGACATACCACTCTGATCCCACAAACTTAGCCTTTGACCAATTTTGGAGGAGGCGGTGAATAGTGGGACGACTTGGCAGCTATTTACATTTTTTGCGTATTATCTGCTTTGTCTCTTTTGCTTGTGTATTTTACTTGATTTGTGCTTTGATGAGCCTATGTCCTCGCTGCGTGTTGGTATTTCTGTAGTGGAGTCATTGGGTCTATGAGCCCATTTGTGTTCTTTGAATTGGTTGTCATGTTGGTCATAGTAGTGTTTATGCTTTATTTGTTTATTTTTGTTATTGGAGTCTAGAAGTAATAAACTTGAGTACTAGTCGATTGAGTTTTGAAAAAAAAAAAAGGAATTTAGGGAAATGATAGACGATGATGTGTTGATGATGAGGTGATTTTGAATAAAACATTGATAAATTAGCACACAGTAGAGCATGAGAGGTAATTTGAGACAAAATTGAGCTTGAACTTAGAGTGTTTAATCAGAATGAACCTTGTGAGAATTTGAGCCTAATTGTACTCCTATTTTTTGGAGTAAAATGATTTCTTTTGGTGTGAATTTTGATTGGATATGTGTATTAGTCTCTAGAACTTGCCTTCAGTCTTTGCTATGAATGTGTTAAGTATGTGTTGTGACTTAGGAAATGATCTTAGGCAATTCTTGTTTCCAGCCAATTTTTTAGCCTTGGAAAGATGCTCTTTGTACCAAAAGTTCATAATATATCCCTAGGTAGCCCATGTGAGCTTAATAGCCTATTATTTCATAGCCCGACATTACAAGCCGACTAGTGTAGACCTTTTTTATCCTTTGTCACACATATCGAGTACGTCTAGTTTAGACGATTGACAAGCATATGGTAGGGTTTGCATATAGTTCATTTTGAGTGAAAATATGTTTAAACCTAAACACTTGAGAGATGAGTGAAACACTTACCCGATGAGAGATTAAATAATTCAAAAGTTTAAAGTCTAAAAAATAGTTGTTTTTTACGTTATCACATATGCTCAATTACACTGTGTTGCTTGGCTTTTTGAGAAAATCAATCGAAAACAAGATTCATCATCTAATCACCTTGAATACATGTGGTATTGTTCTATTTATTTTGATACACAAGTGTGCATGCATTTAGGTCGATTTAAATGTTTATTTTGTAACATTTGCATGTATAATTGGTCGAAAATGATTCATATTTGATATATTGGACCATTTAACGTGTATTGGTTTATTTTGTAGAGTTTTAATGGTTTTCAGGGTAAAAAGAAGATTTTACGAAGGTCACATAAAGAAACAAGTCAAAGAAGGGAAGATGAGCCACATTGGGCCAAACCCAAATCGTTGAAGAATCAACACGATCGTGCCAAGATTGGACGCGACTACGTTAAAAAGAGGCTAGAACATGAAAGGTGAGACGAACGTACCGAAGGCAACGTAGTCCCGCCAAAAAGGCATTTAAAGCTATGAAGCTCAACTCAATCGCGTCACTTCTTGCGTGATCGTGCCAAATTGTGCTCCTAAGGGCATACAATTTTTAATCGGATTTCGATCCCAATTTCTTTAGGATTTTAAACCCAACTTATAAACAGAGGCCTAAGCTTGAGTTTTAAGGTATCACATCATATTTTCTCATACTTTTCAGACTTGGAGTAGAAGGCGTGAGAGCAAGAATTCACGAGCAAGACGAGACGACGATCGAAGAGCTGACTAATCTGGTGGATTTAATTATTTCTTGTCTAGTCTTTAATTTTATTACAATGTTTCCATTGAATTTTTGTATTGAATTGATACTAGGCATGTTAAGCTTTGGATCACTTACAACACACACAAAAGATTCAATCCAGAAAAGAATGAAAAATGAACTGAAAATCAGCCAAACAAAACCGAACGCAAAAACCAGAAACAAAATGAAGAACACACAACTTTTACGTGGTTCGATCAATGTGATCTACATCTACGGAGGCTCTATACACCTCAATTCACTCCACTAAACAATCAATTACAAGAAACAACCCAGAAAACTAGAAACCCCAATTCACAATCCAAATTGAGCTCAAGAACCCTGGCTTTCAAATTCTAATGATTGTGTAGTGTTTACAGAGGAAAAACTACGTGTATCAACTCGTCTTTACAAGTAGAACAAATGTATATAAAGAGCTAAGCTCGAATCAAGAAGCTCTGAAAGCTGGAATCAATTCAGTTTCAACTGCTTCAAAAACTGGTACGCGTCTTCAACAACGGTTTCTCATGCAACGGTTCAAAACCGTTGCACTATTCTGTTATAACCGTCACAACCCCGGTTCTTCAATAACCTCCAAAACTGAATTGATATAAACCAGGCTCTCCGATCCGGTTCTTCCCAACCCAAACCCGGTTCCTGATTCTACTCAACCTCTACTACAAGACATGCTCACTTGAAGAAATTGAATTGACATCTACAAGGCATGAGTAGCTAAACTACTCATGTCCTAGGATTAGAGAATAGGGTTTTACAACAATGTTTGAATTAATTGTTTAATTTATAGACTCCAGTTTTTTGTTATCTATCTATGTGCTTGTTCTTATTTTATAACTAGGCATAATTTGATAAATTAGGCTTAGTTTAATCGTTTAACAATTCTGTTTCGAGAGAAGGGGATTTTTAATAGACGTACGACATATAGCGTAGTTGTCTATGACTGCGTAGGCAAAGGTTAAGGGGCTATTAGGAGTTGTTAGGATCAACTGACCTGAGAGAGTAATTATTCTAATCAATCTATGACTTAGTCGCTTCAAGAGAAGGGTTAAGTTAATTAAGTGCCGCCTAATAGATAGTAAAATTGGTTTAAAAGTTTATAAGTTAGAGATTAATCATCATTCGCGTAATTCCTGAAATCGAAATCCTAGGATACACTCACTTTGATTGAAATCCCTTTTTGTTAATTAATTCGCTTATTAGTTTATATGAAATTTAGTTTATTAATTAATCAATCTTTCCAAAATTCTAGTGTCTAGTTAGGATAGTCCTAGATATAGGGTATCAAACTACGTTAACTTATTCTCTGTGGATCGACCTTGACTTCCACTATATACACCTATACCCATACACTTGCCGTAATTAAGGGTTAGGATTAGAGCATGTCATTTATATCTTTTTACAGTTGGAGAAGAAGCTGAGTGGCTACGAATCCTCAAGGACATTCCATGTGGGAACAAGCCAGTGTTTGCCGTGATGATTCACTATGATAGTCAAGCAACTATTGTAGGGAATTGAGCTATTTGTATAATGGTAAGTCTTGACACATACGACAGGGACATTATACCGTGAGACAATTGATCTCAAGTGGGATTATCTCGATTGACTATGTGAAGTCAAAGGATAATCTAGCGGATCCACTGGCAAAAGGGGTTAAACTGAGATCAATTGTGTAAGCTGCTAGAGAGAATGGGGTTAACAACCACAATATCAAGAACAAACATAGCAGTAACCCAACCTTGTTGACTGGAGATCCTACGATTTTGGTTTAAATGGAAAATGAAGCTATTGGAGTTCAGTAGAGCACTTGAAACACCCAAAAGTGCAACAACTTAAGTGATATAACCTACAAGTGTGGTGAGGTTAAGTCCTAGTGACTTTTAATGGTTCTTAAACTAAAGAAATTTTGCACTTTTGGTCCCACAAGACGCGCAAAAACTACGATTTGGTCCTAACAATTGCACATTTGACCCCATTAGACTTAAATGTTGCAGACGTGGTCCTTCTGTGATGGTTTCCGCTAAATTTTTTGCTTTCCTGGTACCAGTCGTTTTAGCAGCATTAGTCCCATACTAATGTGCATTTTTAGTCCCAAAAAAATTGGCACTTTTGGTACCATATTTGTTTGCAGAACTGATGGTGGGAAAAAAAAGGACATTTTTGGAGGGAATAAAGCTCCAATTTGGAGCCAAATGTTATCCATGTATTTAAGACCTTGCACACACTAAATAAAGAAATCACACTAGCACTCATAAAAAATAAAGAAAACACGTGAGAAAACAGTGTCATCATCATCATCATCATCTAATAGGCAAAGGCCCTACCCCACCACCTCAACCTGGTGTGATATGCCACCATGGTAGAGGCACACGCACGTATGTTTCATCGAGGCCTAACAACCAAGGCCGTTTGTTTTACAGTTGCCCGGATTGGAACAATGGTGGGTGCAACTTCTTTGTTTGGCAAGAAGAGCTAGAAAATTCACCAAATGCACCTAGGGGTGGCAATGCTGCCGAATGAGTTATGCTAAGGATCGAGGGACTCATGGAGCTATAGCGCATTCTTACTCAGAGGGAAACAGAAGCAAGCTGGATGGTGCAAAATGCTGAAAACATTATAGGTGATATGAGTGAAGAGATGAGGAGGATGACTACTGAAGTTGCTGCACTAAAGAGGTTGTTGAAGATGATTTTTTGTGTCATTACGTTTTGTGGTCCTAGGTGCTAGAATTATCATCTAATTAAAGTAAGTAAGCTAGAATGATTAGTAATGTCTATGAAATGTTTAATGTAGTGTATGAATTCTGTACTTTATCAAATCAATGCAGAATGATTTTCCCTTCTACAATTAATCATCATTGCAGAAGTTTGATAAACCATAGCCAAATAAACAGTTCTTGGTCAACAAAATCAACACATAAAGCTGATCAAAATAAGTACTTCACTAAAACTAAACCAAATTACTGCATGACATTCCAAAAATTGCCATAGTCTGTGTTACAAAATCCACAGCCAAAAGACAATTAACCTCGCAAAATGTATGTCCTAATGTCAACACAGTCAATATATGTGCTACAAAACAGCCAAAAACTTCATACCATCAGAATAACTAAACTAAATTAACTCTTACCCTTCCCTTTCTGATGCTTATCTTTGTCAGGCTTAAGACTTGATAGGGTAACAAATTTCTTACCTCCCTGATTTATTATCTTCATCCTATTATACCCCCCATCATTCACAATTGTTGAATCTTGCCTTCCAAGATAAGAATTTGATTAGAATGACATAGGTGGTGGTGCTCTTATGGTAACTCCTCGAGGTTTTGGGGTTGGGCAGTTTAAGAAGTTGGCAACTAAGTATGTGACTCTTTCTTGAGCACTAGAGGCCACTTGTGGTTGACAACTTTCAGTTCTGCCCAATTCAGCCCTTTTCCTTGCCTTGAAGCAGTTGTGAGCAAACCATAAATCTTAAGCAAACAAAATTAAAATATGTAGATAAAGAATATAAAATTATGTTGCTTATAAGTCTTCTCCTCCCTGCTCTAGTAGTTGGATTGCCCCGACTTGCCTGTATTAATGCTGTCTGTAATGGGATAGATTAGACATTAAGAAAATGTTGCTTCTACTTCAACATAAAAAGAAAAACACCTATCTATCTCCCTATACATAAATCATATGAATCTTACATGTTCAATCTTCATTAATGTTGCCTCTTCTTCTTCTGTTAGAGGTGGATATTCTTTTTGGACATCCATCTCCTCTTGTTGACCAGTCTCTCTCTATTGTTCAGGAATCTGGTCATGTGCAGATGAGCTAGCTGAACCTGGATACTCTGCTCCTTGAGATGCCATCTGCACTTTCCTCAGCTCACAACCCAGTTTCTGATTGCACCATCAATGCATTTTCTTGTACAGACTTCCTAACATTCATTGGTTGTAATCTCACCTTGGGATGGTGTTTCACTTTTCTAGAAGCTTTTATTAACATGGTAGCCTGCAGATTCTGAACAAAACCTTCAACTGTATCATCATCATCAAGCAAAAAAATCTCACACTCAACCTCTTCATCTTGTTTAGGAACTACAGTCTTAGTTCCTTTCAGAAATAAGGTAAACTCCCTGCCCTGACCACTCTGTATGACAATCGACTGGTCATACTCACTCTTAACCACTTTCAGCTTATTACCCTCCATCATCCCATAGAATTTCTTGATATCCATGTACCCTAGTTGCTCAGCCAAGCCCTCCAAATACTTTATCTCAACTTTTCTTGTATCAACATAGTCAAATGCCGAACAAGTACCTTCTATCCACCTTAAACTGTCAACATCATTCACCATGAGAGCCCCATATTTTAACTTCAGGATATACCAGTAAGGTCTACCACCTGCCACACAATAAATACACTTTTCATCCCCCCCCCCCCCGAAGTCCAATTACCAAAGCCAAATAAAAAACTAGAAAATAGAAAAACAAATGCAAAGCAACAAAACGTTGGGGGATAGCCTGTCCATAAAAGAGCTATAACACATGGGGGTCGACCACAGAATAGGAAATGCAAACATTCACACATTATTTAACTATATAAAAATCACATAACGCCATGAAAATTGCAAAATCTTCAGAATCTTGTTGGTGCTTTTAATGTGATTAAAGTAACCTTTGAACACACATCCAAATACACATAAACCCTAAACCAACGACAAAATGCAAGAAGGGTAGAATGTATTTGACTTATGTTCTTCGTAATCGGGTGTTGGATAGTGCACCATCCATTTTCGTCGCATCACCATCGCATAGATGCTCCAACCTCTTACTGGCTCGGCGAAATTGCATGCAAGAATCAAGCAGAAATTGCAATTTTCGCAAGAATTTGGTGAAGAATTTAGGGTTTCGAAATTTAGGGGTAATTTGGACGCGCTTCTTCAGCATTAGCTATTGATAATGTTATTAATGTCATTTGATTTTAAAATTTATCATTTTTGCGTCATATCTATTAATCTAATTTGAAATACTGCGTCAGCAAACAGGCACGTGTCTTGCACGTGACATGAAACGTTAAGTTTAAATAGTTTGGGGTTATTTTTTCAATTTTTTGGGATGTATTTTGCAACACATAATTCGTTTGGGACCATTTCTGCAACATTTAAGTCTAATGGGGTCAAAAGTGCAACTGTTGGGACCAAATTGCAATTTTTGCGTGTCTTGTGAGACAAAAATGCAAAAATCTCCTAACCTATATATGGGGGAGTATTGCGGAGTACTCTTGATAGGAGACCATCTATGTACTAAGGAAGGCTGCCTTAATTGAACACTTATAACTCCAACATTGATCCACGGCTGAAACAGACACAACTATGAGAACATAAGACGTTGGGGCATTGATGTGTAAATGTCAATAACTCAGTATACACCACAGTGGAGTAGTTCAAGGCATTGCATCTAATGAGACGCCAATATATCCAACGATATCTTACTAAGGAAGGTTCAAAGTCACAAGCTAACTCTCCCGATGTAATATTTTCTCGTGTGAATTAGGTACATGAGTCTGCATTCATGCATGCATCAATTTCTACTCATGCGGGGAATTATTGGAAAATCAGTTTATTAAATGGGTTCAACCTAGGTTTAAGCCAATTTTTATGTGGTGTAAATTAATTTGGATAGAATTAAATGGTGAACTGAAAAATAACTCTTCGTGAGGTTGATTGTAGTATTTAGAATTTCTCAAAACTAATTTTCAGTGAGTGAGAAATTGATGGTTAAAGAACCATGATTAGAATATGAAAAGCACATATATGTGGGTGTAGTGGTGAAGTGGAGGAGAAGTGATTATCCCACATTGAATAATTAGTATTGTATAAATCTCCTTAAATGTAGTTGAGTGGTATAGGAGTTACAAGTATCATACACAAGTGTACCGTTGGTGCGAAGCCCATATGCGCACATGCCCCCCTCGACTTGGCCTTGGCGCGGGCGACGGAGACAGCGACGGCAAGGGCGTGGGCTTAGGCCTTGGTCTAGGGCGTGGGCTTAGGCCTTGGTCTAGGGCTGGGCTAGACCCGTTTCGGCCCGACGCAACCAAGTCCGATTTTGTGACACCGAATAGAATTCTCACGGTCCAATCCAGCTTGTGACTTTTGGCATCTAGGACGAATCTGGATGGAAATGTGTCCAGGTTTATTGGCGGTTACAACCTGGAAAGTGGTGTTGAAAGAGTGTCTTAACACCTGTCATTAAAGCAACCCACTACTTACATTAGTGGGGAGGTTACACTTATTAAAAGGTCACTTGAGAGAGTGGTAAGGTTACACCTCTTTAAAGGCTACTACCCAAAGTGGGGGAGGTTACTTATTGAAGGACACTACTCCATCTTTAATTCCCTGCAGGAGTGGAGACCTATATATAGGTCCTTAAGTCTGCATTTGTGACACACAAACACACAAGCATACAAGTGTTCTGCATATTCTCACTCGCACAAAAAGATCACATTCGTATCCCGTTCCAATGTATTCCAGTTGCCAGAGCTTCAAGATTTGGAAGTGCTACTATCTCGAGGACATAATCGATGTATCTTGGGAGATATCACGTTGCCACTATGAGCACTAATACATGTCGTGTTTATCTTGTGAAGAGAGATCTACTAGCCTCGGCTATCCACATTCGGTTTGTATTCCGATATAGTTTGAGTCAAGTTGTAATAGCTTAGTTCGGTTCCAATCTATTTATATCTGGTTCGCTATTGGACTGTATCCTTGTACTAACATTAATTTCAGTAAAAAATAAGTCAATTGATTGGAAAATGATGTCATTTTTGGTACAACAAAACATTTGTTGTCCCCACCACACTAGATCCAAATCCAAAATTATCACTTTTTGAGAGCCAACGTCTTTATTGTTGTAGTGATTTAATTTTCAAAATAGACTATTCTTCTGAACACTTATACTACCTCTTCTCTAGAAAACCATTCTTGTTTCTTAAATATATAACTTTTTATTTATTTGTTAATTTGATAAATACACAACATTCTAAAAACTAGATGTTCTTATGTCTTCTTTTATTTGTTGATTTTACTTATTCAATCATTTTACTTTAATAGACAATGACTCTAGAAACTAGACTATTTATCTGACATATTTATGAGACAAGATTCATTCTTTGGATGGATGGAGTAATACACTTCATCCAAATATGTGTTGTTTAGCAAAATAAGAAATAATAGCCCTAAACATTTTCAAATCACACATATCCAAATTAAAACAATTCTTTTCTTAACCATAAATGATAAATGATGTCAAGAAGAGGAAGATATTTGGAGTTGGTTTCAAATAAAGTTGGTGATAACCAATCTGTCGCAAATTATTGCATGTTGTTTTCTTTGATAAAGATGGAAACTACTTGTAAATAGAAACTTACATTTTCGAGTAGATAAATTTAGAAATTTTTTGAGAATAAGGAATTATTGTCAAAAGTTGGAAACTTAAACATGTAAATTGTTATATTTTAGATAGTGGTGAGGAATATGTAAGGCCATACCCACATAGGAAAACTAAATAAAAGTTGTACACCTAATGAACGTAAAAATTATCGTTTTTCTTGCACTTTTCACGTTCATATTTATAGGAAATTACGTGAAATTGCTATGTTCATGTGTGATTTCGTGCTTTATAATATTTTCAGGTTGATTTTTCTTTTTAATATGATTTGATGCGCTTTTGGGTGTTTTTGAGTCGTATTTTGAAGGTTAGGAAACTCGGAAGAATTTAGAAGATCATTCGAGTCTATTTTCTCACTTTGGCCCGCATCTTGAGGCCCAAACGAGCCTAAATTGGGGCTGGTCAGGCCCAAACTGAAGTTCTTCAAGCCACGAGAAACGTTCGTGAAGAAATCAGGTTGAGAAGATGGATAGAAAAGCCCCAAATTGAGAAATCGCACATGCTTCATGTTCTAGCCCACAAATCGAGGTCCAAAAGAACCCAAATTAGACCCAAAAAGATCTCAAATCAAATTTTATCGAGTTGCGGACAAAATCTGTGTAGGGGTCGGGTCGAGAAAACGAGAGGAAGAGCTCCGAAACGGCGATGAAAGACGGAGGCGCAAAGCAGGGGCTGAACCAGACCAACCCACCACAGCACCTACCGGACCGGCTGCCGGACAGGCTGCCAGACCGGTAAGACTGCCGGTAGTTGGTCCAGAACAACCCAGGAAGTCAGTCGGCCGTGCTGCGGTTCCGGCGGTTCGCACGCTCACCTAGTTTTTTAGCATGTTATTTTCGTATTTTGGTCGTAACTTCTTCGTCCGAGCTTCGATTTGAGTGATTCAAGTTGCCACCTATAGCCAAGATGGAGATCTACAACTTTGTAGCTGAAATTGAAGGCTGATTTCAGTCGGAGTTTTCTCAAAAATCACGAGAAGGCCGAGTCGAGCGCGCACAAGAGGCGCGACTCAACAACTTATGATCCCTTGTTTTTCTATTTGTATTTTACTTTTGTGCCCTTACTATGAGGTCAAGTTTTGAGGGTTGGGGGACACATATATATCCCTTCCCATCTCATTTGTAAAAGGATCAATTATCAATTTAAGATTTGCCTCCTTTTAAATCTTCCCCACTACTCTTTCTCTCTTTCTTCTTCAATTTTCAAATTTTAACTTAGAAAAGTTAGGGTTTCTTCCTGCTCTTCAAGGAGGAAGCCATCTTTGGTGGAGAACTCAAAGGCTAGTCACGGCTTGTGACACCCTTCAAGATTGTTGGAGTATTTCAAGGATTCGTCAAATTATTGAGCATTTTCTCTCCCCTTCTCTTTATTTTCAATTTTTATCATTTTTATTGCTTGATATTGATGATTCTTGTTTATTCCTTGATGATTTATGAGTATTTTTTGTGGTTCCTAAAGCCCGGGAGTAGCCCAAGCTTCAGGGTTGATGATTAGTTGATTGATTATTGGATTTGTTGTGGGTTGTGGTAACCTATGGTTGGATTTTATTGATTTATTATGATTTTTCATATGAAATTATAACATCATTATAGGCTTGACTCGGTGGCTTGAGTTCGATAACTTAGCCCTATTTTGTATGATTGTGCATTTGAGAAAGGAAAATCGGAACCTAGGCTCAGGTTTGCCACCCTTTCGAGGAAATTTGATTTAATCTTAAATGAGCTTAGGATTAAATTTATGTACCTTAGATTGCTAGGGAAGGGAAATTTAATTTGAGAACGTGAATCAATCAAGACCCAATTTATAGGATGGAGACCTATGGAGGAGAAGACCTATCGAAAGAGGAAGTAGAGCATGGGGGGTCTTTGCTAGGTTTGAACGAAATTAGGTTTAGTCGCGTGTGTAGGAACTAGACCCCTACACCGGTCTTTAGCGTAGGAGAAGTCGGGCTAACCTCTTCTAGTCTTCTGTAGTTGGAACCCGGGACCCAGGGTTAAGTTTGTACATCTCATTCGTGTAGGTAGTCTACATCGAACCCCGATTACTTACCTATCTTAGCGGAATATGGAACCTTAACCGTATTCTGGAATTATCACCCAATTAGGATATCAATTGGGATAAGAATTCAACCACATAGAACTCAAACTAGTTTCCTTTAATCGTCTTCGAATTATTAACTCCATCTTGTTTGTGTGAAACCGAGCTATGGGAATATCTCCCCATCGATCAGTTCCGTCCTTGCTTTTATTTCTTGGTTTATGTTGTTTAGTTTAGTTCACACTCTCTAGTTGCATTTGACCTAGCTTTCTCGAACATGCTTAAGCCGATTCTCACAGAAAATTCTCCCTGTGGATACGATAACTTATATACTACCTCAGTCACAAACCATACACTTGCGGTTTGAGAAGGTCATTCCAATCACATCGATTTGGAGTGACTTTCGCCACAAGTTCAAAACCTTATGAGTATGTATTTTTTAATAAGAAAAAATTAGTTGTACTTCTATTAAGATGAAATTGAGTGGTGTTTCGTGCTAGCCTGATTTCTACATAAAGACTTTGCACTTTCCATGCATGCCTCCTCTTTTGAGGATCTCAACCGATTCAATGGCTCGGTACCATGGCGATTGGATTAGCTAGGTGACGTGACAATCGGCTTGGGTGTATGTATCATTTTGGATATGACTTTGGCCTCTTTGGAAGCACACTTATGAGATGCGAAACACCTTAATTTTTTTAGGATTTGAATCCAGTTAATTGTTCAGTGAGCTTTAGATGGTACATGTGGTAGTTTCATGACGTGGCAATCAAGTTGCGTGGACAAGTTTTGAGGATTGAAGAAAATTAGTAGCTTTGTGGCTTGAGACGATGTTGGATGGAAATTTAGTAACATGACAATCAGGTTAGGTGTACATATTAGGTCGGATCAGGTTAGACCAGTTGAATCCATGATTCATGGGTCGATGAAGTTGCATACGATTTACGCTCAAGGCCGATTGACATGCGAATAAGTGGGGGCTAGTCATGGGTGCAATAACACCAAACATGTGCCACTCACAAAGGTTCTAGCCTAAATTGTACCAAATCTAAAAAGACACCAATACTATTTGAAATGTACACATAGACCCCCGATTATAAACCAAGGTAACAATGTTGTCTTATGTCTAATCTTTTGTCTAAGAATTAAACTTTGAGTGCTGGATACCTAGCAATTTTTGTTACTGATAAATAGTTTAATTATAGCCTCAACTGTAATTGTCTTATTTATGGAGTCATTCTCTGAAGAGGAAAACATGAAATAGCTATTTTTGTAACTTTTACTTCAACTTAGTCATTTTTGTAACTATACCCTAATTTTAGTCTTTCCTAGTTTAATTATAACCCTCTTTGACATATTTTCCCTTCTTTCCTTCGTGTTAATATTGCCGTAAATCATGGTAAATGTGCCACGACTATGATATTGAGTATCCACGAAGTAGTTTATCATGAAATACAATAAATATTACATGCAAATGTTCATTTTCCACTATAATAGAAATTATTTTTCCATGTGGTTACTGATTTTTTCACGGATATTTAAATTGTTCTTCGTAATCTTCTTCTCAGGGGAGCTAATATGTTCTATTATAACTGAAAAGAAAAGAAAACAAAGAGAAAAGGGAAAATATGGAGACTACAAGTCGGTCCCTCACAAAGTAGTAAAGCTAATCTATCCATGACACAAGATGACTTTCATAGGAGTAAAAGGGAAAATCCTATAGAATTAAAGCACGGTAGAAAACAAACACAACTAAGCAAAACAATCATGCGCCGATTAATAGATTTGATAAACCAAAGAGATTAAGCAACAACGATTGAGAGCAATCATCGGATATACAACAGAAGCGGAGCTCCCTTGCCGAAATCCAAGCGTGGGAGAATACCAACGGTCATCACTTTGGTGTGAGTCCAAAACCCCTTGGAAGATTACAATGCATTAACTTGGAGCTTCGAATGTGAGAGGCCGATGGTGCACCAAACGCACTGATAAATGCTCTGGTAGAGTAACCCTGCAGCGGGAGTGCAGAAAGATGGGAGCATAACCGAAATGCGAAACAAGGCAAGTCATGGTAGGACCATCAATGTAAGTTAAGAAGGGGAAAGCCCATGTGAAAAATGCAATTCCAGAGAAAATGATGGCATATGCCCAGGTAATGCCGTGAAGACACAAGCCAATAGCAGGATACATGAATGTCACGCCGACAAGAGTGACATTATTCCAGAGCAAGAAAAGTGCCATCGGGTGAAAACGATGGGATTGTCATCGTTGTTATCGCACGACGATGCAACAACTTAAAATAAATTCCAATAGAGTGCCATTAGGACTGAAGTGGAGGTAGGTCTCCAGACCAAACCCGTGTAGCCTCTACAGCCGAGCAAGAGACCTAACATAGTAAACGAATGTGGGCACGGGCATGATGAATGATGTGTAAAACGAAATCTGAACAACACCAAGATAAAATTTGATCAACAAGGCAGTAAAGCATGGGCGCGCTTGAATCACATCAAATTAAAACTCTATAGTTTATCAAATCACCAATAAAAGTCTCAGGTGTCTTAGTGTAGTGCAACAATTCTTTGCTAGTTGGATCAACAACCAACTCACCGAACTGATTGGTTGATTCAGCAGAAACTTTAATAATCGAGCAACAATGGAGAAGGTTTTGTTGCGCTTCCAGGATACAATAAGGGACCTGCAGAGAAGAAAGCGACGTGGGGAACCCTATCACCGTAATAAACCAACAAGCAAATCCATAATCGCCTAGGATTTTCAAAATATCGAGAAGATATTTTGCCTAGGTTTTGAATCCTATAATCGGTTGCTTTAGGTTGTAGATCATACTACTCCCAGGCACTACAAGGAAAAGGGTCCTTTGAGACCACAAAATGTGGTCTCAAATAATGAGTATTTGCCACAACTTAAGCAAAGTGGTCTCAAATAATGAGTATTTGTCACAACTTATGAGTACTTGTGTGAGGTGATGTTCAATATCATCAAGTGAGCTATACTTTGCAATATGGTGTGTTGGGAATGTGGAACCGGAATCAGGGAGTGAAGAACCGGAGAGATAAACCGGGTTTTAGCATCGAGAGTACAAGCTGGTCAGAATAAACCGGGTTCGAGGCAGTTTGGGATAACCGTCATTTGTGACGGAGCAGTTGCAGATTTGTGACGAAGAAAACCGTCACATTTGTCCGGTAGCTCAGCTCAACTTCTTTCAGTTAGAACTTCCTGTGCAGTTGCATTCGAGCTTCAATCCATATATCAATGTAAAGCTCTCATTGAGGAGAAGATCACTACGTCGAGTAATTTCCTTGTTCTTTAGATTAGAGAGAGTATTTAGAGATTGAGTGTTCGTGCCCTAATTTGTCAACAGAATTGGGCATTTCGTTTCTTGAGTGTATTCTCTGTAATTGATTGGATTTCTTAGTGGATTGAGGTGTGCCTTGCCTCCGTGGATGTAGTTCATCTTGAACGAACCACGTTAAACATGTGTTTGATTCATTTTCAGTTCCTGTTCTGCGCAAGTTCAATTCGGCCACAACTCTGGCCGAACTGCATGTGTGATTTCAAATTGTTCTTTGTACAAATTCAAGATTCTTTGGTGTTGTGTGTTCAAGAGTTGATTTCACTAACAAGTGGCGCCGTCTGTGGGAAACCAACTCTCACAGCTTGAAGAAGGGAAGGAATGGCTGGTATGAAGATGGACTTTGAGAAGTTTACAGGAAGAAATGATTTCACATTGTGGAAGATCAAGATGAATGCAGTTTTGGTTCACAATAGCCTTGATCTTGCTTTGATACCTCTTGATTCATGGGAAGAAAGTGAGAAACCCAAGTTTGCATCAGTAGATAAGAAGGCCCTCAGTCTTATCTTTCTGTGTTTGGGTGATAAACCGTTAAGAGAGGTCTCAAGATGCAAGAGTTCCTCAGAAGCATGGATGAGATTGGAAGATCTGTATCAATCTAAGTCAGTTTCCAACAAGCTGTTCTTGAAGCAGAAGATGTTGGCCTTCAAAATCACTGAAGATAAGGTAATTTCTGATCAACTTGATGAGTTTATTAAGATGGTTGAGGAATTGGAGGACCTGGATGTGAAATTGGAGGAGGATGATAAAGCATTGATGGTGTTAAACATTCTTCCAAAATCCATGGAAAGCTTTAAGGATGCCTTGATGTATGGGAGAGATGAGCAGCTATCTTATGATGGGATAGTGAAGGCTCTGAGATCTAAATGTTTCCAGACTCAAGGTGATAAAGGCATGGTGCAATCTGGAGAAGGTTTGAATGTTAAATTCAAGAAACCTTGGCAAGGGAAGAAGGGACAGAATGCTAAGGATCCCAAGGCAGGAGACTCTAATCCAAAGAAGGGGAATGAATGGGTTGAGAAAAGGAAATGCTTCAAGTGCAAGCAACCTGGTCACTTGAAGAAGGATTGTCCTAAGAGAAACAAGAAAGGTGGAAATCAAGGGGCAGAAGCTGCTGCCATTGACCATCAAGAAGATCCTCCAGAGGTATTAAATGTTACAGAATCAAGAATGGTAAAGGAATGGGTCTTGGACACAGGCTGCTCCTTTCATATGTGTCCACACCAGTCATGGTTTGATGAACTGAAGAGAGAAGATGGTGGAAATGTTCTCCTGGGAAATGACCAATCATGCAAGGTCAAAGGAGTTGGATCAGTGAGCATAAGAATGTTTGATGGTGTGGTCAGAATCATCTCAAATGTAAGATATGTTCCTGGCCTCAAAAGAAATCTTCTATCTCTTGGCTCTTTGGTAACTAGTGGCTGTCAGTTTAGCTCAGTGGATGGTTTCTTGCATATCACTAAACATGGTAAAGTGGTGATTAAATGTAGACAGCATAATGGGTTGTTTATCTTGATTGGTTCACCTGTTGTTGGGAGTGTTGATATGGTCTTGAGCAGTTCTGAGCTTGTTAAATGGCACAAGAGGCTTGGATACATAGGAGAGAAAGGGTTGAAAGAGCTGTCAAGAAGTGGTGTAATTGGAAACATGGGAAACCAAAACCTGGAGTTTTGTGATCAGTGTTCTTTGGGCAAGTCCAAGAAGCTGCCCTATGGAAAGGGTGTTCACACAACTCAAGAGCCATTAGATTATGTCCACTCTGACATATGGGGTCCTGCAAGGACAGAGACTCATGGTGGAGCAAGGTATTTAATGTCCTTGATTGATGATTACAGCAGAAAGGTGTGGATCATGTTGATGAAGAATAAGAGTGATGCTTTTCATAAGTTCAAAACATGGTTGATTCAACTGGAAAATGTCAAAGGAAAGAAGCTGAAGTACCTTAGGACTGATAATGGATTGGAATACCTCTCTACTGAGTTCACAAACTTTTGTGAAGAAAGAGGAATCAAGAGACATAGGACTGTTCCAATGAATCCTCAATAGAATGGGGTTGCTGAGAGGCTTAATAGGACTCTTCTTGAAAGAGTAAGGTGTATGCTGTTGGATGCTGGGTTGCCAAAAAAGGTATTTTGGGGTGAAACCATTGCTACAGCATGTTATCTCATTAACAGGTCACCCTCATCAGTGATTGGGTTCAAAACACCTGAAGAGGTGTGGAATGGACAGAAACCAAGTTATGAAGGCTTGAGGGTGTTTGGTTGTCTTGCTTTTGTCCATGTCAAGCAAGACAAGTTAGATGCAAGAGCTCTAAGATGTGTATTTCTTGGATATCCAGATGGAATAAAGGGCTACAGATTGTGGTGCCTAGAGAAGGGAAATCAGAAGATAATCACAAGTACAGATGTAAAGTTTAATGAGAATGTGATGGCTTATACTTCAACAGGCTCTAAGGAAGAATTTGATGGAGCTAAAAAGACAGAAGAGATATCAATTCAGGTGGAGCATCCTGCTGAAGATGATCACACATCTCAACCACAAGAGAATCTACAAGATAGTGATTCATCATCTGAAGAGGAAGAACAAGCTGGACCTTCACAACATGTTAGAGAATATAGCATTGGAAGGGACAGGCCTAGAAGAACAATCAATAGACTTGACTTCTATGGTCAAGCAGGGAGTGTTTACTATGCCTTGAGTGTTGCTGAAGACCTGGAATCACAAGAGCCTAGTAGTTTTAAAGAAGCACTAGACTGTGAAGAAAGAGAGCACTAGATTCAGGCAATGATTGAAGAGATGGAGTCTCTGGAAAAGAATGAGACCTGGATTTTGGTGGATAAACCAAAAGGTCAGAAACTTGTGAGTTCTAAATGGATATACAAGAAGAAACTAGAGACTGCAGGATCCAAACAGGTGAGGTTTAAAGCAAGATTGGTGGCTAGGGGCTTTACACAAAGGGAAGGAATTGATTTTAATGAAGTTTTCTCTCCAGTAGTAAATATTTGCTCAATCAGGTTGCTTTTATCAAAGGTTACTCAAGAGGACATGTAATTACAACAACTAGATGAAAAAACAACATTCTTACATGGAGAACTCAATGAGAAGATATATATGAAACAGCCAGAAGGCTTTGTTGTTCCTGAACAAGAAGACAAAGTTTGTTTACTGAAGAAGTCACTGTATGGACTCAAACAAAGTCCAAGACAGTGGAATAAGAGGTTCAATGACTTCATGATTAGTGTTGGCTTTGTAAGAAGTCTGTATGATAGCTGTGTTTACTTCAACAAGGGTTCAAAGCAAGATAAAGTCTTTCTTCTGTTGTATGTGGATGATATGCTAATTGCCAGCAGGAACAAGAAGAGGGTACAATGGCTGAAGGACAGACTTAACACTGAATTTGACATGAAAGATCTAGGAGATGCCAAGAAGATTTTGGGCATGGACATTCTAAGGAACAGAGAAGCTGGATTGCTTTGGTTATCTCAGAGACAATATCTACAGAAGGTTTTAGAGAGGTTCCATATGCATGAATCCAAACCACTCTCCACTCCAGTTAATCTACAGAAGAAACTCTCCAAAGAACAATGCCCAAAGACTGAAGAAGAAGTCATACATATGAGCCATATTCCTTATGCAGGTGGAGTTGGAAGTCTCATGTATGGAATGATTTGTAGCAGGCCTGACTTGGCCTATGCTGTTTCTTTAGTGAGCAGGTTCATGTCAAACCCAGGAGTTGAGCATTGGGAAGCTTTGAAACATGTGATGAGGTATTTGAAGGGTTCAGTGAACTTGTCACTGAAGTTTGAGAAGAAAGTGATTGGAAGCACTGTTGCATTGGAGGGGTTTGCTGATTCTGATTTTGCAGCAAACATAGACACGAGGAAATCTATTTCTGGATTTGTGTTTACCTTATTTGGAACAGCCATCAGCTGGAGAAGTGTACAACAATCAGTTGTAGCACTGTCAACAACAGAAGCAGAATATATCTCTCTCACTGAAGCTATCAAAGAAGCAATCTGGCTTAAAGGGATTTTGAGAGATTTGGACATCAAGCAAAAGTGTGTGGCAATTTACTGTGAAAATCAAAGTGCTCTACACCTTGTGAAACACCAAGCATTTCATGAAAGGTCAAAGCACATTGATGTTAAGTTGCATTTTGCTAGGGATATCATTGATTCTGGTTCTGTGGAAGTGAAGAAGGTACACACATTGCATAACCCTGCTGATTTTCTTACTAAGGGTGTACCTGGGAACAAAGTGGAGCATTGCTCGAGCCTGCTGCAGCTTGAGCAATGTCATGAAGAGCATTAACAAGACAAGGCAGTGATGAGGCAGGAAGAGGCACACATGATTCATTGAGGTGGAGATTTGTGAGGTGATGTTCAATATCATCAAGTGAGCTATACTTTGTAATATGGTGTGTTGGGAATGTGGAACCGGAATCAGGGAGTGAAGAACCGGAGGGATAAATCGGGTTTTAGCATCGAGAGTACAAGCTGGTCAGAATAAACCGGGTTCGAGGCAGTTTGGGATAACCGTCATTTGTGACGGAGCAGTTGCAGATTTGTGACGAAGAAAACCGTCACATTTGTCCGGTAGCTCAGCTCAACTTCTTTCAGTTAGAACTTCATGTGCAGTTGCATTCGAGCTTCAATCCATATATCAATGTAAAGCTCTCATTGAGGAGAAGATCACTACGTCGAGTAATTTCCTTGTTCTTTAGATTAGAGAGAGTATTTAGAGATTGAGTGTTCGTGCCCTAATTTGTCAACAGAATTGGGCATTTCGTTTCTTGAGTGTATTCTCTGTAATTGATTGGATTTCTTAGTGGATTGAGGTGTGCCTTGCCTCCGTGGATGTAGTTCATCTTGAACGAACCACGTTAAAACTGTGTTTGATTCATTTTCAGTTCCTGTTCTGCGCAAGTTCAATTCGGCCACAACTCTGGCCGCACTGCATGTGTGATTTCAAATTGTTCTTTGTACAAATTCCAGATTCTTTGGTGTTGTGTGTTCAAGAGTTGATTTCACTAACAACTTGTCACAACTTTATTGTCGTCTCAATAACTCGGTCGCAAATAATATTTTGTGACTACAAAAGTGGTCTCAAATGTGTCTCAAATATTTTTGCAACAACTAGTTGCCTCTAAAAGTAGTCTTAAAGTTGTCTCAAATAATTTGTAGCGAGATTTGTGACAACAAGTGGTCACAAATAATCTATTATTAGTGACCACAATTGTGATGTCAAAAAGTCTTATACAAAAGACCTCTTTTGTTGTAGTGAGGCATAGACTAAACCATAAAATAAGGGGTATGGCTGACGACTAAAAGCCGCCCGCCATTGGTGGCGGAACGCTAACCAAGAAAAATCGCCTAGGGTTCGAACGTCGGTTTTATGTGTGCTTTTCTTAGGGGAGAAGGTGGAAAATAAATTCACTTTAAAAAAGAAATGAATTCACTAGGGCCATAATAAAAGAAAACTATATAAAGTAGAAAAAAAAAAACTCTAGGTGGGATTAAATAAATGGAGAAGAAAGATAAGAAACATGAAATATTTAAAACTTCATATATGAAGAAATAAAGGATGGGACGTAAAATGTTAACTAAAGTTAGTATTAAATGAATAAAGGCTAAAATTAATATATCTACTTTAAGTGTAAAAGGGAAATCCTTCTTCTTCTTCTTCTTCTTCTTCTTCTTCTTCTTCTTCTTCTTCTTCTTCTTCTACTTCTTCTTCTTCTTCTTCTTTTCCACCCAATCTCCAGATTTCTTAAAACTGTCATTTCCACCCTTAGACTCTTTTGAAGTTTGGCCCTTCTTCTACTGATTATTTCTTTTGAACTTAATGTTCAAACCTTCACCAGATTGGTTTACTTTCTTGTCTCCTTGATTCTGTAAACATTTGGTCTTCAAAGCAGAAATAATTGAGTCATAACTCAACTTATCTTGCCTGCCAAACATAAGAGTGTCTTTGAAACTCTCCATAGATCTTAGCAAAGTGGTACACGTGTCCCGTGCACGCACTTTAGGGCGCTTTTAGTGCCATTTTAATGTCAATAATGTGCACAATCACGTGTATTTGGTGCTTTTGTATTCTAATGGGCAAAATAATGTGTTTATGGTGTTTATGTGTTAAAACAGGTGCAAAAGGATCGAAAAAGAACATCAAATGATCACGGAGTCGATGGATCAGTCGAGGCAACAAGGGACAGGGCTGAGGGATTGATCTCGGCCGAGACAGGGCACAAATCTCGGCCGAGATACCTCTCCAGGGAAATCCTGGAATTTTGAGAGATCGAAGATCTCGGCCGAGACGGATATTGCATCTCGGCCGAGATACCTCTCTAGGGAAAAATCAGAGATTCAAGAGATGAAGATCTCCGCTGAGATGAAACCCAATCTCGGCCGAGATAACCCAAACCCTAAAAAGCCCTAAATTTTTGTTTTCACGTCTCGGCCGAGATGCAACCCAATCTCGGCCAAGATCACCCCTCGATTTACAATTTGAAAACGCCCTTTTTCACGTCTCGATCGAGACACACTTGCATCTCGGCCGAGATTCCTTGCCCTGTTTTAAATTCCTGAACGCGATTTTGCCTTAAACTGAAGTAACAACTCTTCCCCTATATATATATCCTCCCTTTCGAAATTAACCTATCTTGGGCACAAATTTGGAGAACTTTTCAGCTACCATCACTTCCAAGGAGGAGAGAAGGGCAAGAAGGAGTCATCCCATCATCCCCATTGTTCAACCTTAAGTTTTATCATTTCATTTTTATGAATTCTTGTATTTCCTTTGATTTACTGATTGTATTAGGAGTAATGGGTGGCTAGCACCCTTAATTCTACCATTGATCATATTGAACCTTGATTGAAGATGAATATGTGAATATTGACTTTTGATGTTACATTTTTTATGCAATCTAAATGTTCTATAATGCTTGTTTGAATTGTCTCATGCCTAGATGCTTGTTTTAGGATTGATCACCCTTTAGAAGCATTTATTGTATGTTGCTAGAGATTGGAATTCACTTTCCGTGATTGTTGAAGCTTCAATCTCCTTTAGTAGTATACAATGCTTGATATCATTGGTGGCATTATAGAGTTTGGCATCTGAACCCGATCGATTTGAGGTTTATGCTTTATTTATCCCGTTGTTCTAGTTTGTGATCATCCAATATCAATTAGTGTGAAAAGAGCTTGTTTGGATCACTAATCGATTTGGATAGGGATAAATCGATAAGCGGACCTTCGATTTATCCACAATTAAGGAACAATACATTTACATAAACGGACCTTGTAGATTATGGGATAAGAGTTTAAATTGCATTGAAACGGGGCATCAACAATAATCCATAGGTAGTCGGATTCAAGGGGATACTAGATCGAGGGTAGGTGTTTTTAATATATTCAAAAACCTGAAAATATTTACTTGTGGTCTTTCTTTGATCCTTTGATTAATCGAAACACCAAAAACATCTATTGCTTTCTAGATTGGTAATTGGTACTTTGTGAGACTTTAGTTGTTAGACTCAATCAACCCCCCCCCCCCCCTACTTATTTTTGTTTATTGCCTTTATTACAAGCTAAATCACTAATTGCTTGAAGTATTTGAATCAACACTACTCATCGTTCTCCGTGGGATCGACTCGGACTTACCACTTTACCTAGTAAAGTCGGGATAGTTCGGAATTCAATTTTAAATCATTCTAATTCGGTGGGGTGAACGTTTCAACGACGAGTTATTGAACCCCTCCCAAATTTTGGCGTCGTTGCCGTGGAACGGTGAATGTAATGTTATTTTCTTTTCAAGCACCATCTCTAGCATATTAATTAGTTATTGTATTGCTTCACTAGTAATTGACACTCACTAGTTTGTGTGATTTTGGTTGTGTAGTGCATGTTCACCCGCTCCCAAGGAGACAAAAGGCTTTGGATTGAATCGAATATTGTTGAGAAAGAAAGAATACTGAGAAGACGAGCTCGATTGCTTGAAGAGATCTGAAAGTCTTTTGCAAGCCTCGACATTGAGAGCAGAGAATCAAGTGAACCTGAACCAATGGCAACAGAACGGACACCTGAGAAGATATTAAAAGAACTGGCCAACACAAGGGTCAACCAAGAACCCTTGTGTATTACTTTCCCCGAGATTGGAGCTGATACACAGTTCGAACTGAAGACAGGGGTTGTGAACTTACTACCCTCCTTTCATGGCATCGCCGGGGATGATCCACATAAGCATCTAAAAGAATTTCACGTCGTATGCTCTTCCATGAAACCGGCACGAGTCACCGATGAACAAATTAAGCTTCGAGCCTTTCCATTTTCTCTCAAAGATTTAGCTCGTGATTGGCTTTACTATCTTTCGGCCGGCTCGGTTACCATGTGGGATCAGATGGAATCTCTCTTTTTGGAAAAGTATTTCCCAGCATCAAGGGCCACAAAATTCGAAAGGGGATAAGTGGTATCTTGCAGATGTAAGAGGAGACATTATATGAGTACTGGGAAAGATTTAAGAAGCTTGTGTCGAGTTGTCCTCAACATCAAATAACCGAGCAGCTGCTGATACAATACTTTTGTGAGGGCTTGTGTGTAGTTGACAGAAACATGATCGACAGTGCCAGTGGAGGGGCATTATCAGACGAAACCCCTACTGAGGCTTGGGCTCTTATTTCGAAGATGGCAGCATATACGCAACAGTTTGGGACTAGTGAGAGTGTCAGGTCAAGTTAGGGAACCCAAGGATCCGATATAGAGGACCGGCTGGATCAGTTGATAACCCTTGTGACAAAAGTAGCTGCTGGAAGTATGCCTAGCCCTAAACCGTGCAGAGTGTGTCATGTCACAGATCACAACACCGAAAATTGCCCGGTTCTAGGAGAGGATATTGAGGCCCATGCAAATTCTTGTCATAATTGGTATGAAAGGCCAAGGTCACCTCCAGAAAGAAGGAAAAATGACCTGTATTCAAATAGCTACAATCCGGGATAGCGGAATCATCCGAATTTCAGCTAAATTCCACAGAATCAGATTGTTCAGAAACCGGGAGAACAGAGCCATCAAAATAGGCCCCCTTCCCAAAGGGAGTTTACCAACAGAAAGCACCGGTCGACTCAAATCCTTCGGACCCATCCGTTTCAGATATTGTTAAAAGCCTCGCGAATAGTACAATTTAGCTGTAGAAGGACAACAATTCGAGATTCACCAATCTCGAAACTCAAATGAGCCAAATCGCCTCTGCCGTGTCAAGGCTAGAAAACACCCATGGGGGAAAGTTATCGGCTCAACCGGAAGTTAATCCGAAAAATGTGAGTTCCATTGGTGTTATGGATGAAGAGTTACTTGGAGAGCCTGAAAAGCCCGGGTATACTTCACAGGCAAAGACTGAAGAACTGCATGAAAATCCTAGGATAGAAGAGACACCAACTCCCCAAGTGGCCGAGGTTCAAGTTCGGACACCAAAGTGGAAGATTGCTAAGGAGTTGAGAAGACAAAAGGAGGCATTAGCTGCATGCATTCCTGATCACCTACTGCCTTTTCTTACCAAGAGACACGCTTCACAGAACAAAATTGAAAATGTTAGTGTGGGAGTCTTGAGAAGCGGGAAGGTACTTGAAAAGGGGAAGATAAGAGATGAAGAAGAAGGCAACACAGAGTACACCACGACCGTGGGAGGAAAACAGCAATAAATAAGGGATCTTCCTGACCCATTTTCCAAGACCCCTCTACTTCCATTTTCGAGTCAAATAAAAGAGGATTCCAAACAGGAATAGAGATAAGGAGACAATGGAGATATTCAAGAAGGTTGAAATCAGTATTCCCTTGGTGGAGGCCGTAAAACAGATTCCTCGATATGCAAAGTTTCTGAAAGACTTGTCCACAAAAAAAAGGCGTCTACAAGGGAATGAGAAAGTCCTTATGGGAGAAAGTGTTTCGGAGGTTTTCCAGAAAAAGATCCCACATAAATGAAAGGATCCGGGAATGTTCGTCATCCCGTGTAAAATTGGTAACACTAGAATAGAGAAAGCCATGTTAGATGTAGGGGCATCCATCAATTTGACGCCCCGTTTTATTTTCGATAGCTTAAACTTGGGACCACTGAAGGATACGAGGGTGGTCATCCAATTAGCGGACCGAAGCACCTCGTTTCCGGACGGGGTGATTGAGGACGTGTTAGTTGAGGTGGATAACCTCATATTTCCAGTGGATTTCTATGTGCTGGATACGCAAGGAGATTCGTCAAATTCCACTCCAATCTTGCTTGGGAGGCCGTTCTTGAACACCTCCCAAATAAAGATTGATGTGCGAGAGGGAATTCTTGGCATGGAATTTGATGGTCAAGTGGTGCAATTCAACATCTTTGAATCGATGAAGTATCCCGAAGATTTGCATAGTGTGTATTTTGTTGATGTTATTGATGCTATTGACCCTTTTGTACAGGAAGTGCTTGAGTATTATTGCAGGGATCAAGAGATAATTGAATTGGGAAATGATCTAGAGGAGATAGAGCCAATGGATGCCAAGGAAGAGTTGGTGGGGATAGTGGAACAATCACAAACTTCAAAGCCATTCCGAACCAAGCCCATTTCCAAATTCATACCATTATCGGAATCTCAAGAAAACGTGCTACCCTCTACCATCAAAGCACCAACCCTTGAGCTCAAGACCCTCCCCTCCCATTTTAAATACACATATCTTGGGGAGGAAGAAAACTTACCGGTGATTATCTCGTCAAAGCTCACACCCACTCACGAACAAGCATTGATCGGCGTCCTCAAGATGAACAAGGAGGATATAGGGTGGACCACTGCCGATATCAAAGGCATTAGTCCGGCCCTATGCATGCATCGAATACTGCTTGAGGATGATGCCAAGCCAAGTCGGGAGCCTCAACGACGACTCAACCCACCAATGATGGAGGTCGTCAAGAGAGAAGTGATCAAACTATTGGATGTGGGGATCATCTACCCCGTATCCGATAGTAAGTTTGTGAGCCCGACTCAGGTGGTTCTGAAAAAGTTTGGAGTGACAGTGATTGAAGGGAAGGATGGTGAAATGGTTCCTACGCGCCTACAGATAGGTTGGAGGGTTTGCATAGACTACAGGAAGTTGAACGCAGTAACAAGGAAAGATCATTTTCCACTACCCTTCATCGATCAAATGCTTGAGAGGCTAGCAGGGCATCCTTTCTATTGCTTCTTGGATGGATTCTCAGGGTACTTTCAAGTACCAATCGCGCCCGAGGATCAAGAAAAGACTACTTTCACATGCTCGTTCGAAACATTCGCATGGAGGTGCATGCCCTTTGGACTATGCAACGCCCCTGCAACATTTCAAAGATGCATGGTTAGTGTTTTTTCTGAATTTATTGGTCATTTCATAGAGGTTCACGGTATATCTTTTGAAAATTATCTTGATAACTTGGTAAAAATCTTGCAACGATGCATTGAGAAAAATCTTTTGTTAAATTGGGAGAAATGCCACTTTATGGTGGGACAAGGAATTGTGCTTGGCCATGTAGTTTCTAGTAAGGGAATCGAAGTAGATAGGGCAAATATTGATATTATTTCTTCTCTCCCTTACCCCTCAAATGTGTGGGAAGTGCATTCCTTTCTTGGCCATGCAGGATTTTACAGGAGGTTTATCAAAGACTTCTCAAAGATTACTGCTCCGTTGTGCCAGTTGCTACAAAAAGATGTGGTGTTTGATATGAGCAAGGAATGCAAGTTAGCATTTGATGAATTGAAAAAGAGATTGGTCACTCCTCCGATTATTCTGCCGCCAGATTGGGAATTGCCTTTTGAACTAATGTGCCATGCTAGTGAACAAGCCTTGGGGGCAGTTTTGGGACAGAGAAGAGGGAAAGTGGCCCATGTCATCTATTATGCCTCACGTACTTTGAATCCAGCTCAGATGAACTACACTACCGCAGAAAAGGAGCTTCTAGCTGTTTTGTTTGCATTAGAGAAGTTTCTGTCTTACCTTGTTGGGACAAGGATCATTGTATATACCGACCACGCAGCATTGAGGCATCTCATGGCTAAGAAGGAGGCGAAGCCTAGGCTTATTCGCTGGATATTACTTCTCCAGGAATTTGATCTAGAGATCAAGGATAAGAAAGGAGCAGAAAATGGTGTTGCAGATCATCTCAGCAGGATAACTCAAGAGGAGACGAACCTGCCTCTACAGGAAAGCTTTTCGGACGAACAACTACTTGCAATGACAGATGCAAAGGTTCCTTGGTATGCCAACATGGTGAATTACTTGGTGTCCAAGCGGTTTCCTAATGGCATGAGTAAGCCTCAGAGAGATAGGTTGAAGAGTGAATCAAAGCATTTTGTTTGGGATGATCCCTACCTTTGGAAATATGGTTCTGATCAAGTAATTAGGAGATGCATTCCCGAAGACGAAGTGCAATCGGTGCTAAATTTTTGCCACTCATATGCTTGTTGAGGCTATTTTGGGCCGAAGAGGACGGCCTACAAAGTACTTGAAAGCGGTCTACATTGGCCTACCATTTTCAAGGACGCCCTCTTGTTTTGCAAAACCTATGAAAGTTGTCAAAGGATCGGAAATGTGTCACAGAGGAACGAAATGCCCCAACAACCAATAATGGTGTGTGAAATTTTTTACGTTTGGGGAATAGATTTCATGGGCGCGTTTCCATCTTCTTATGGGAATCTGTATATCTTGTTGGCTGTGGACTATGTGTCCAAATAGGTGGAAGCAAAGGCTACTCGTACAAACGATTCAATGGTTGTTGCGGACTTTGTCAAGTCTAACATATTTGCAAGATTTGGGATCCCGAGAGCCATCGTAGGTGATAGGGATACACATTTTTGCAACCGGACCATTGAAGCACTATTCAAGAAATATTCAGTTTTGCATAAAGTGTCTACTCCCTATCATCCACAAACAAATGGGCTAGCCGAGACTTCAAATCGAGAGATCAAATCGGTGCTAGAGAAGACCGTCCAACCTAACCGGAAATATTGGAGTTTGAGGCTTGATGATGCCTTATGGGCATATAGGACCGCCTACAAAACACCTATAGACATGTCCCCATATCGCCTTGTTTATGGCAAATCGTGCCACCTTCCGGTTGAACTCGAACACAAAGCCTATTGGGCCATCCAGAGATGTACATGAGTGTTGATGAGGCGGGTGTGCACCGGAAACTTCAACTCCAAGAGCTAGAAGAGATTCGGTGTGAGGTGATATTCAATTTCATCAAGTGAGCTATACTTTGCAATATGGTGTGTTGGGAATGTGGAACCGGAATCAGGAAGTGAAGAACCGGAGGATTGAACCGGGTTTTAGCATCAAGAAGACAAACTGGTCAGAATAAACCGGGTTCGGGGTAGTTTGGGATAACCGTCATTTGTGACGAAGCAGTTGCAGATTTGTGACGAAGAAAACCGTCACATTTGTCTGGTAGCTCAGCTCAACTTCTTTCAGTTAGAACTTTCTGTGCAGTTGCATTCGAGCTTCAATCCATATATCATTGAAAAGCTCTCATCAAGGAGAAGATCACTACGTCGAGAAATTTTCTTGTTCTTTAGATTAGAGAGAGTATTTAGAGATTGAGTGTTCGTGCCCTAATTTGTCAACAGAATTGGGCATTTCGTTTCTTGAGTGTATTCTCTGTAATTGATTGGATTTCTTAGTGGATTGAGGTGTGCCTTGCCTCCGTGGATGTAGTTCATCTTGAACGAACCACGTTAAACCTGTGTTTGATTCATTTTCAGTTCCTGTTCTGCGCAAGTTCAATTCGGCCACAACTCTGGCCGAACTGCATGTGTGATTTCAAATTGTTCTTTGTACAAATTCCAGATTCTTTGGTGTTGTGTGTTCAAGAGTTGATTTCACTAACAAGTGGCGCCGTCTGTGGGAAACCAACTCTCACAGCTTGAAGAAGGGAAGGAATGGCTGGTATGAAGATGGACTTTGAGAAGTTTACAGGAAGAAATGATTTCACATTGTGGAAGATCAAGATGAATGCAGTTTTGGTTCACAATAGCCTTGATCTTGCTTTGATACCTCTTGATTCGTGGGAAGAAAGTGAGAAACCCAAGTTTGCATCAGTAGATAAGAAGGCCCTCAGTCTTATCTTTCTGTGTTTGGGTGATAAATCGTTAAGAGAGGTCTCAAGATGCAAGAGTTCCTCAGAAGCATGGATGAGATTGGAAGATCTGTATCAATCTAAGTCAGTTTCCAACAAGCTGTTCTTGAAGCAGAAGATGTTGGCCTTCAAAATCACTGAAGATAAGGTAATTTCTGATCAACTTGATGAGTTTATTAAGATGGTTGAGGAATTGGAGGACCTGGATGTGAAATTGGAGGAGGATGATAAAGCATTGATGGTGTTAAACATTCTTCCAAAATCCATGGAAAGCTTTAAGGATGCCTTGATGTATGGGAGAGATGAGCAGCTATCTTATGATGGGATAGTGAAGGCTCTGAGATCTAAATGTTTCCAGACTCAAGGTGATAAAGGCATGGTGCAATCTGGAGAAGGTTTGAATGTTAAATTCAAGAAACCTTGGCAAGGGAAGAAGGGACAGAATGCTAAGGATCCCAAGGCAGGAGACTCTAATCCAAAGAAGGGGAATGAATGGGTTGAGAAAAGGAAATGCTTCAAGTGCAAGCAACCTGGTCACTTGAAGAAGGATTGTCCTAAGAGAAACAAGAAAGGTGGAAATCAAGGGGCAGAAGCTGCTGCCATTGACCATCAAGAAGATCCTCCAGAGGTATTAAATGTTACAGAATCAAGAATGGTAAAGGAATGGGTCTTGGACACAGGCTGCTCCTTTCATATGTGTCCACACCAGTCATGGTTTGATGAACTGAAGAGAGAAGATGGTGGAAATGTTCTCCTGGGAAATGACCAATCATGCAAGGTCAAAGGAGTTGGATCAGTGAGCATAAGAATGTTTGATGGTGTGGTCAGAATCATCTCAAATGTAAGATATGTTCCTGGCCTCAAAAGAAATCTTCTATCTCTTGGCTCTTTGGTAACTAGTGGCTGTCAGTTTAGCTCAGTGGATGGTTTCTTGCATATCACTAAACATGGTAAAGTGGTGATTAAAGGTAGACAGCATAATGGGTTGTTTATCTTGATTGGTTCACCTGTTGTTGGGAGTGTTGATATGGTCTTGAGCAGTTCTGAGCTTGTTAAATGACACAAGAGGCTTGGACACATAGGAGAGAAAGGGTTGAAAGAGCTGTCAAGAAGTGGTGTAATTGGAAACATGGGAAACCAAAACCTGGAGTTTTGTGATCAGTGTGCTTTGGGCAAGTCCAAGAAGCTGCCCTATGGAAAGGGTGTTCACACAACTCAAGAGCCATTAGATTATGTCCACTCTGACATATGGGGTCCTGCAAGGACAGAGACTCATGGTGGAGCAAGGTATTTAATGTCCTTGATTGATGATTACAGCAGAAAGGTGTGGATCATGTTGATGAAGAATAAGAGTGATGCTTTTCATAAGTTCAAAACATGGTTGATTCAACTGGAAAATGTCAAAGGAAAGAAGCTGAAGTACCTTAGGACTGATAATGGATTGGAATACCTCTCTACTGAGTTCACAAACTTTTGTGAAGAAAGAGGAATCAAGAGACATAGGACTGTTCCAATGAATCCTCAATAGAATGGGGTTGCTGAGAGGCTTAATAGGACTCTTCTTGAAAGAGTAAGGTGTATGCTGTTGGATGCTGGGTTGCCAAAGGTATTTTGGGGTGAAACCATTGCTACAGCATGTTATCTCATTAACAGGTCACCCTCATCAGTGATTGGGTTCAAAACACCTGAAGAGGTGTGGAGTGGACAGAAACCAAGTTATGAAGGCTTAAGGGTGTTTGGTTGTCTTGCCTTTGTCCATGTCAAGCAAGACAAGTTAGATGCAAGAGCTCTAAGATGTGTATTTCTTGGATATCCAGATGGAATAAAGGGCTACAGATTGTGGTGCCTAGAGAAGGGAAATCAGAAGATAATCACAAGTAGAGATGTAAAGTTTAATGAGAATGTTATGGCTTATACTTCAACAGGCTCTAAGGAAGAATTTGATGCTGCTAAAAAGACAGAAGAGATATCAATTCAGGTGGAGCATCCTGCTGAAGATGATCACACATCTCAACCACAAGAGAATCTACAAGATAGTGATTCATCATCTGAAGAAGAAGAACAAGCTGGACCTTCACAAAATGTTAGAGAATATAGCATTGGAAGGGACAGGCCTAGAAGAACAATCAACAGACCTGACTTCTATGGTCAAGCAGGGAGTGTTTATTATGCCTTGAGTGTTGCTGAAGACCTGGAATCACAAGAGCCTAGTAGTTTTAAAGAAGCACTAGACTGTGAAGAAAGAGAGCACTGGATTCAGGCAATGATTGAAGAGATGGAGTCTCTGGAAAAGAATGAGACCTGGATATTGGTGGATAAACCAAGAGGTCAGAAACTTGTAAGTTCTAAATGGATATACAAGAAGAAACTAGAGACTGCAGGATCCAAACAGGTGAGGTTTAAAGCAAGATTGGTGGCTAGGGGCTTTACACAAAGGGAAGGAATTGATTTTAATGAAGTTTTCTCTCCAGTAGTAAAGCATTGCTCAATCAGGTTGCTTTTATCAAAGGTTACTCAAGAGGACATGGAATTACAACAACTAGATGTAAAAACAGCATTCTTACATGGAGAACTCAATGAGAAGATATATATGAAACAACCAGAAGGCTTTGTTGTTCCTGAACAAGAAGACAAAGTTTGTTTACTGAAGAAGTCACTGTATGGACTCAAACAAAGTCCAAGACAGTGGAATAAGAGGTTCAATGACTTCATGATCAGTGTTGGCTTTGTAAGAAGTCTGTATGATAGCTGTGTTTACTTCAACAAGGGTTCAAAGCAAGATAAAGTCTTTCTTCTGTTGTATGTGGATGATATGCTAATTGCCAGCAAGAACAAGAAGAGGGTACAATGGCTGAAGGACAGACTGAACACTGAATTTGACATGAAAGATCTGGGAGATGCCAAGAAGATTTTGGGCATGGATATTCTGAGGAACAGAGAAGCTGGAGTTCTTTGGTTATCTCAAAGGCAATATCTACAGAAGGTTTTGGAGAGGTTCCATATGCATGAATCCAAACCACTCTCCACTCCAGTTAATCTACAGAAGAAACTCTCCAAAGAACAATGCCCAAAGACTGAAGAAGAAGTCATACATATGAGCCATATTCCTTATGCAAGTGGAGTTGGAAGTCTCACGTATGGAATGATTTGTAGCAGGCCTGACTTGGCCTATGCTGTTTCTTTAGTGAGCAGGTTCATGTCAAACCCAGGAGTTGAGCATTGGGAAGCTTTGAAACATGTGATGAGGTATTTGAAGGGTTCAGTGAACTTGTCACTGAAGTTTGAGAAGAAAGTGATTGGAAGCACTGTTGCATTGGAGGGGTTTGCTGATTCTGATTTTGCAGCAAACATAGACACGAGAAAATCTATTTCTGGATTTGTGTTTACCTTATTTGGAACAGCCATCAGCTGGAGAAGTGTACAACAATCAGTTGTAGCACTGTCAACAACAGAAGCAGAATATATCTCTCTCACTGAAGCTATCAAAGAAGCAATCTGGCTTAAAGGGATTTTGAGAGATTTGGACATCAAGCAAAAGTGTGTGGCAATTTACTGTGATAATCAAAGTGCTCTACACCTTGTGAAACACCAAGCATTTCATGAAAGGTCAAAACACATTGATGTGAGGTTGCATTTTGCTAGCGATATCATTGATTCTGGTTCTGTGGAAGTGAAGAAGGTACACACATTGCATAACCCTGCTGATTTTCTTACTAAGGGTGTACCTGGGAATAAAGTGGAGCATTGCTCGAGCCTGCTGCAGCTTGAGCAATGTCATGAAGAGCATTAACAGAAAGGCAGTGATGAGGCAGGAAGAGGCACACATGATTCATTGAGGTGGAGATTAGTGAGGTGATATTCAATTTCATCAAGTGAGCTATACTTTGCAATATGGTGTGTTGGGAATGTGGAACCGGAATCAGGGAGTGAAGAACCGGAGGATTGAATCGGGTTTTAGCATCAAGAAGACAAACTGGTCAGAATAAACCGGGTTCGGGGTAGTTTGGGATAACCGTCATTTGTGACGAAGAAAACCGTCACATTTGTCCGGTAGCTCAGCTCAACTTCTTTCAGTTAGAACTTTCTGTGCAGTTGCATTCGAGCTTCAATCCATATATCATTGAAAAGCTCTCATCAAGGAGAAGATCACTACGTCGAGTAATTTCCTTGTTCTTTAGATTAGAGAGAGTATTTAGAGATTGAGTGTTCGCGCCCTAATTTGTCAATAGAATTGGGCATTTCGTTTCTTGAGTGTATTCTCTGTAATTGATTGGATTTCTTAGTGGATTGAGGTGTGCCTTGCCTCCGTGGATGTAGTTCATCTTGAACGAACCACGTTAAACCTGTGTTTGATTCATTTTCAGTTCCTGTTCTGCGCAAGTTCAATTCGGCCACAACTCTGGCCGAACTGCATGTGTGATTTCAAATTGTTCTTTGTACAAATTCCAGATTCTTTGGTGTTGTGTGTTCAAGAGTTGATTTCACCAACATTCGGAATGAAGCCTTTGAAAAATTCGTTGATATATAAGGAGAAGACCAAAGCCTTCCATGATGCAAGGATATCCCGAAAAACTTTTATGGTTGGAGAGAAGGTACTTATGTACCACTCGCGGTTGAAATTGTTTCCCGGAAAGCTTTGATCAAGGTGGATTGGATCATTCATTGTCAAGAATATATATCCACATGGAGCCATTGAGATAGAAGCGGTAAAACGGGCAACATTTTCAAAGTGAATGGACAATTGCTCAAGCCGTATTTCGAAGGCTGTTAAGATAGCCTGCTTGAAGAGGAACAAGCCGAAAACCCACCATCGAGCTGAGTGAACATCTGTCGAGCCAACGACGTTAAACAAAGACGCTTGTCGGGAGGCACCCCGGCGGTATCTTTAAATTTTTGCATTTTCAAATTCATAGTTAGATGCTCAATAAATGCCTTGTGGCATATTTGATGTTTTTGTTTAGAATTTTGCAGGCATCAATCAGAATAATCAAAAGATAGCATGGAATGGGGGTGAAGGAGACCAAAATGAAGGAAAAATTGCTGGAGATGAATCTCGGCCGAGACACACAAGCAATCTCGGTCGAGACATCACAAAGGTAAAAATAGGTAAATCCGCTGGAAAAGTATCTCGGCCAAGACATACATTCATCTAGGCCGAGACTTAACTGAGCTCAAAATTGGCCAAAATTGCTAGAAACTTATCTCGACCGCGACACCAAGTCATCTCGGCCGAGATCAACTTGTCCAGAATGTGGGCAAAATTGCTAGAGGCCAATCTCAGCCGAGATACAATCTCGGTCGAGATACAATCTCGGTCGAGATACAATCTCGGCCGAGATACCAAGTCATCTCGGCCGAGATCAATTTGTCCAGAATGGGGGCAAAATTGCTAGAAAGCAATCTCAGCCGAGACACATACGCATCTTAGCCGAGATCCTCTGCTGAGCCAACCAAGCCTGAGACCAAAGAACAGATCTCGGGCGAGACACAAAATTCAAAATTGCATCTCGGCCGAGATTCTGCGCAGGTATAAATACCTCTGCACGGAACAGCAGGTCATTCTTCCCCCCTCCCCCCCCCCCCCTCCCCACACGCGATTTGCGCACACACACGCGCACACACACTCAAAAAGGCCATTTTTACTCAATTTCTTCCTCTCAAATTCACACCACACCTCACCCACATCACACCACACACTTCTATCCGAAAAGTTTTGCATTTGGAGCAAAGTTGGAGTCGGGTCGAAAAGGGCGCGAAAAAGTTCACTTCAAAAATTTTTGATTAAATCCGACCGGTAAGTACGGCTATCCCTTTCCCTTAGTCTTTATTTGATTATTATGAACTTTATTGTTAAGATTAGGGGAAAAGTTTTTGTTAGAATAGTTACTACATTGATATTGGTTATACACAAGTTTGTTGTTGTGATTTTTTGCCAATGTTGACTTGTTTTAGGTATTCTAAATACTAAATTTGTTATGGTAGCTTTTGTATTTGCATGATTGGTTGATGAGGGATGAGGATTAGGTTGAGAATCATTGAATTTGAAATTGAAATTGATTGTGCCATATCACCGAACACTTGACATGCATACTTTATTGTTATCCTTTTGTAGTTTGATTTGATTGCCATGCTCGATTATTAGGTTGATAAATTGAATTTGTGTGAAGAGTAGGCACTTTTAGACTCTTGTTGATAATGAAAAGAAATTGACCTATTTTTGTTGAGCATTGTTAGATTTTAGTTGCAATAGGATAATGATTGGGAATGTTTGCCACATATGCAAATTGTATCATGTTAATTGAATCATCTAGATTGTAAGTTTGGTTGTGATATTCCATGTTAATTGAATATGAGTGATTGATTAGCGAACTTGATCTTCTATTTGATTGAAGTTGATGTGTAAATTGGTGATAAAGTGTTCAATGTGGGATATTTTGATGTGTGTAATGTGTGATTGTTTGTAGGCACACAATGGCACCACCCAAAAATCCAAAGAACACCACTCAAGAAGGCACTTCCGGTAGGCGGTTAACACAGAAAATCCGCAAAAGCCAAGTCAAAGGCAAGGAGAAAGTCGTTGAGCCCACTCCAGAGGCTCCCATGCCGGACATTCCATGAACCACCACTGATAAATCCACGAAGCCAATTGATTTTGACATAGTTCTGAGCACAGAGAACCAAAGGAAGAGATTTGACAAGCTGATTAGGAGAGGGGTGTCAGCAACCCGTTATGGTGATCCCAAGATTCTGGATGCCATGGGAATACGGCAGAATGTTCTTGAACTTTTAGACAAAGCAGATTTAGCCCAATGCCTAGCACCCCGCCCTACCTTCCTCAAGTTCGTGTTAGAGTTTTTCAGCACCCTCGAAATCGAGGAGGAGTCTCTTTCTTGCTCGACCAAGGTCCACCACATCAAATTCCAACTTCTGAATGAAGAAAAGACACTGAGCCACAACAACCTGAGAAATATATACGGCTTCAATAGGGCAACCGTTGGCGATGAAAATGAATTGAAAGATTTTGACGTGCAATAATTCTGGGGGCAAATCACTGCCGCCCCTGGAATAGTTGCACCCCAGGCCTATGACCCGAGGAGCTCCAGGTTGACTTATATCAGAAGCTCGGTCGTGAAGTATTTGCAGAAGTTGTTAAGCTCCACCATCTGTGGTAGGAAAGAGATTAGTTCTCCTCGATTGTACGAGATGGAGATCTTATGGGCTATTGTGGATAGGAAGTTGAGGAATTTTCAATGTGACATGATATTGAGCTTTCAGAAGATAGTCAAGGAATTAAGGACAGAACGGAAGCGAGAGACAAAGGTGCCAGACCCGATCTACTGTGGGGCTCTGATTACCCCCATACTCGAGCATTACAATGTACCCCTCCCAGAGTACACACCCATTAGCACTGACTAATATTTAGATTGGGAGGAGATGGGAGGAGATGGAAAATATGAGAATTTCCATGCTCGGGTACCAAGAGGGAACATCGGGTCCGGCTGTCCCCTAAGTCCTCCAGAATGTTGGATCGTACCTCCGTCTCCCCAACTCCAGTCTGACCTACATCGAGCGCCTGGAGATAAGCATGCCAAACTTGCACTGAGCTCGGAAGCAAATTTAAGAGAATCAAAGGAGCCGACCAACGCCGAGTTAACACGCTACTAGAGGGGGAAGAAGCCACGAACTGTGGCCAGGGAGATGAGTACGGGAACTGCAGAAGGGAGCAGTCAGCTAAGCAGGAAGAGACCGACATCTGCGGTGCGATCTCGGGCCGAGATTTGGGAGGAGCACAGTGACCGTCTGAGCAGTTTAGAGTTGGGCGTGCAGGACATCAAAGCTGACATCAGTGCACTTAGGGGAGATGTCCATCAACTGGGGGCGAAAATGAAGGAAATTAAAGAGAGTCAGAACAAGTTACTAGCCTTGTTCAATAGCATCCAAGGATGCTTTACTAGCTCGAACTCCCGAGACGTCAGGCCTTCCAAGTCACTGTGAGTAGAGCACCGAGAATGCCTTGCCCGTCTCTTCACAAACTTAGTTGAAAACTAAGTTTGGGGGGGGGGGAGGGAGGAGAAATAGGGGGTGAGACATTCTTGGCCGCCCGAATTCCCGAACTCCCCTTCTGCCTCTTTTCTGATTCCTTATGACTATTGATTGTTTTGGATTGTATTATTGGCCTGTGTCCCTCTTTTCTATACTTGCTCAGTTTGGTTTGACTGCCTGTGTGCCGAGTAGATTTGACTGATTGCCTTTGGTAGCCTTCTTAGATGTGTTTTGTTTAATTGTAATTGAATTTGGTGGGCCTGTGAGCCTTTGTTTATCTTTTGATTGATTTATAAGCATTACTGTTAGTATTTTGATTTAGTATTTTGCACATTTTGGAATTATGATTTTGTTTAATTTGTTTTTAGTAAGATGGGGTTGTATAATATTGAATAATTTGGTTAAATTCGACGAGCACCAACTTGTACTCCTCTTTTTCCACAAACTTAGTCTGCAACTAAGTTTGGGGAGGGAGTGGGATTCGTACAAGTTGGCAGCTCGAGAAAGCGATTGGATTAGTTTAGGAAGGAAAATTGTGGCGTTGATTAATGATGAAATTTTTTTTCGAACAAATATTTTTGGAAAGAAGCACATGGTAGAGTATGATAGGCTTTTTGAAACCAAATTGAACATACACTCAAAACTTTTGATCAAAATTGCAACCAAGTGAGTCTTTGACCTAAAGCATACTCCCATTTTTGGAGTAAAATCAAATTTTCTTTCGGTGCAAAAATTCTTTGAATGTATGCAATTTCCTCTAGAACTTGCCCTAATTCTCTACCTTTGAATAAGTCGGTATGTGTGGTGACAATCAAAATGATTTTAGGCATTTCTTGACCTAAGCCTTTTTTCAAAAGCTTAAAACAATTCATTTTGACAAAAAATGTACAAATTGCCCCTAGTTAGCCCTTTGAACTTAAGCCTTTTGTTTGATACCCAACACTACAATCAAATTTACCTTTCATTTAGCCTTTGAAACCAAAATGGACTATTGAGTATGAGGGAGGCGGTTGGAAAGTAGTTAGTTTGGAAATTGGGATTGAATTTGGGTAAACCAGTGGAAAACGAATAAGGGTGAAAGGAAACACGTGAAATAGGCTAGAATCGAGAACATTAACCTCTCCATAATTTGTAATGAGAAAAAAAAAGAGCAAAGTCGAAAAAACCAGAAAAACAAAGGAAAGAGGAAGTGTATATACCAATTTTTTTTGGAGAGGTTAGTGAAAATCACATCATTTTTTTTATTACAATCCCTTGGTTAGAAAAGTCTTAAGAAACATATTTATTGTGAGTATTGATAAATATGGGAGATGTAGGCAGGAATAAGGTGAAGAAGTCGAACCTTAGGGTCGACTCGCTTGGGAATTGAAAGAGTGAGGTTGAGTGACCTTTATTTGAGGGGTAGATGGGAAGTGCATGACTCATTTAGTCTGTTTTATAGTCACTTTTACCTAAATTTTGTCCGACCTTACCCCTAGCCAACATTACAACCCATATAAAGACCTAACTGATTCATTGTCACGCATGTCAAGTACAATTTCGGGTTCAGATGATTGGCAAGCCTATGGTAGGCGTTGTATGCATTTCAATGTGAGTGTAAACACTACTCTTTTTAATGCACTCAAGAGAGAGAGATACACTCACCCGGCGAGGATCTTAAGTTAAGAGTGTTATGTCTTGAGAGTAGTGGATCTAGTCTATCACATATGCTCAGTATGATCATGATCGCTTCATCTTTTTAATGAAAACTCTCTGAAATCAAATCCCACTAAACTCTGCCCTAAACACGTGTCCTTTTGTCTTTCTCTTTATTGTTCGGGACGAACAAGTTCTAAGTTTGGGGAGATTTAGTACACGTGTCCCGTGCACGCACTTTAGAGCGCTTTTAGTGCCATTTTAATGTCAATAATGTGCACAATCATGTGTATTTGGTGCTTTTGTATTCTCATGGGAAAAATAATGTGTTTGTGGTGTTTATGTGTTAAAGCAGGTGCAAAAGGATCGAAAAAGAACATCAAACGATCACGGAGTCGATGGATAAGTCGAGGGAACAAGGGACAGGGCTGAGGGATTGATCTCGGCCGAGAGAGGGAACAAATCTCGGCCGAGATACCTCTCTAGGTAAAAATCAGAGATTTAAGAGATGAAGTCTCGGCCGAGATGAAACCCAATCTCGGCCTAGATAACCCAAACCCTAAAAAGCCCTAAATTTCCCTTTTCACGTCTTGACTGAGATGCAACCCAATCTCGGCCAAGATCACCCCTCGATTTACAATTTGAAAAAGCCCTTTTTCACGTCTCGACCGAGACACACTTGCATCTCGGCCGAGATTCCTTGCCCTGTTTTAAATTCCTGAACGCGATTTTGCCATAAATTGAAGTAACAACTCTTCCCCTATATATATATCCTCCCTTTCGAAATTAACCTATCTTGGGCACAAATTTGGAGAACTTTTCAGCTACCATCACTTCCAAGGAGGAGAGAAGGGCAAGAAGAAGTCATCCCATCTTCCCCATTGATCAACCTTAAGTTCTGTCATTTCATTTTTATGAATTCTTGTATTTCCTTTGATTTACTGATTGTATTAGGAGTAATGGGTGGCTAGCACCCTTAATTCTACCATTGATCATATTGAACCTTGATTGAAGATGAATATGTGAATATTGACTTTTGATGTTACCTTTTTTATGCAATCTAAATGTTCTATAATGCTTGTTTGAATTGTCTCATGCCTAGATGCTTGTTTTAGGATTGATCACCCTTTAGAAGCATTTATTGTATGTTGCTAGAGATTGGAATTCACTTTTCGTGATTGTTGAAGCTTCAATCTCCTTTAGTAGTATACAATGCTTGATATCATTGGTGGCATTATAGAGTTTGGCATATGAACCCGATCGATATGAGGTTTATGCTTTATTTATCCCATTGTTCTAGTTTGTGATCATCCAATATCAATTAGTGTGAAAAGAGCTTGTTTGGATCACTAATTGATTTGGATAGGGATAAATCGATAAGTGACCTTCGATTTATCCACAATTAAGGAACAACACATTTAAATAAGCGGACCTTGTAGATTATGGGATAAGAGTTTAAATTGCATTGAAACGGGGCATCAACAATAATCCATAGGTAGTCGGATTCAAGGGGATACTAGATCGAGGGTAGGTCTTTTTAATATATTCAAAAACCTGAAAATATTTACTTGTGGTCTTTCTTTGATCCTTTGATTAATCTAAAACACCAAAAACATCTATTGCTTTCTAGATTGGTAATTGGTACTTTGTGAGACTTTAGTTGTTAGACTCAATCAAACCCCCCCATTTACTTATTTTTGTTTATTGCTTTTATTACAACCTAAATCACTAATTGCTTGATGTATTTGAATCAACACTACTCATCGTTCTTCGTGGGATCGACTCGGACTTACCACTTTACCTAGTAAAGTCGGGATAGTTCGGAATTCAATTTTAAATCATTCTAATTTGGTGGGACGAACGTTTCGACGACGCATTCTTGAACCCCTCCCACAAAGCATTCAGCACCATCAAAGCTTTGTCATCATCTTCAATTTTAACTCCAAGATCTTCAAGTTCATCAAGAAGTTTTGTAAATCCATCTAATTGATCAGAAATTACTTTTTCATCCACCATCTTGGAAGCCAACAATTTCTGCTTGAGGAATAGCATGTTAGAAACTGACTTGGACTGGTACAACTCCTCCAGCTTGCTCCATGCCTCAAAGGCTTATCCCCAAGACATAGGATTATTAGACTTAATGCCTTCTGATCCATATCACCATATTTAGGTTTCTCAGCCTCCACCCACTGATCTTCAGGCTTGAAGGCATTTGATAACCTATTATGCACCATATGGCCTTCATCTTTATCTTTCATAGAGAGAAGCCATTCTTCCCGGAGAACTTGTCCAAATCCATCTTCATTCCTTTCATAACTTATTCTTCTTCTTAAGTGAGAGTGGTTTCCCGCAGACGGTGCCACTTGTTGTGGAAATCACCTCACATAAAATCACCCAGAATTAGTTCGGACGATAAACTCACAAGAATGAACAAACAAACTATAATTGTTCGAACACTAATCTCCCAGAATAGCTGAACAAGAATAGACGCAGAAATTAAGAACAAAATCACACCAAGAAGCTTTATGTGGTTCGATCCAATGTGATCTACATCCACGGAGGCTCTACACACCTCAATTCACTATACTCAAGCAGAAATTACAAGAATTATCCAGAAACTAGCAAAGCCCCAATTCATAAACCGAATTTGGCTTTAGAACCCTAGCTTTCTAATTCTCTTTCTACAGTAGTGTATACAAGGGGAAAATGTGATAATTATGTTCACCTTCTCAAGAGCTTCAAGCTTATATCTGGAATGTGTCTCGAATCTTCATGAGGAGAGAGATATAACCGCTGCTAGTTGCTAGTTCAATTCTATAACAAAATGGTTAAGCTGCAATGGTTTTATCAGCTGAAAACCGTTGTTGTTTGGCAGTTTGTACACCTGTCCCTTTAAACCCACAAACCTGGTCCAGTTATACACTCTCTTCTTGATTCGATCAACTTCGGTTCTTCCAGCCCGGTTCTTGGACTCTTGACCCCGGTTCTGAATTCTTAACACATCTTATTCCATATAGTTACCACCTTAATGAAATTGAACCTATTCTCACAATTCAAAAGTTAACTTTTTCCATATTGTTTGCATGATCTTTGATATAGCATCCACTATGCATACATATGATTGAAATATTAATTTTTTAAGTGTAAGTTACTTTCGTTATGATTATTATGATATATTTTGATTTTAATTTTTTTGTGTAATAAAATAAATTTTTTTGACAATTTTAAAATAATATATTTTTGGAAGATTAAAAATAATCTATTGTTTCTTAAAGATTAAAATTTGTTTAGTTTAGTTTTACCTTTTTTTATAATTATTTTTATTGTTTGATATCAATTTTTTATATCGAGTACCAATATCTTATTCATTACTTATATTGCTTCTTATTGATTTAGATATTTACCTTCATATTTTAGTAACAATTTAAATAAAACAATTCAAGCCCGAAAAACTAATACTTACAAAAATATATTCATTTGTCTAATACCTTGGATTCCAAACAAAAGGTACAAGAAATATAAGGGTATGTTTGGTTAGAGTTGGGGGTAGCTAGAAAGTGATTGAGAAAGGTGGCTGGAAAAGTGAAAATGTTGTGTTTGTAAAAGTGATTGTAGTGTAGGATATATTATTTAAATGTAAAAGATGATGTGATATGTGCAGGAGGTTGTTATTGTTGATTAGTTTAATGATTAAAGTAATATTGAGATTTGTGATGAATTGATAATGTGTATGATTGTTGATAATTAATTTGTAATTAACTATTTTTTTGTAATATTGAATTAAAATATTTTTATAGTAATTAAGTCACTATTATTATTTCTTTGTTTACATTTTCACTGGAAATTAAAAGAAATATTTAAATAATTATTATTTCTTTTTTTAATTTTAATTGAAAAATAAAATGAAAATTAATTATTATTCTTTTTTAACATTATCCATGGAAATTAACAAAACAATAACAATTAATTATTATTTTATTCCATTTTTTAATTATCGTTGGAATTTTTTATTTGAACTTAATTATTTTTTCTGTAATATTGAATTAAAATAATTTTTTTATTAATGATTATTTTCTTTTAATTACAGACTCATTGGAATTTAAACAATATAAATTTTAATTACGTGATTTTTTAGGTGCCAAGAAATTTTATTGTTTTCCCAGACAAATCCTTTTGCTTTTGTAGAATGAATTAAACAAAATCTCATATCTGCTCACTAAAGAAATGTAGAGGAAATATTTAAATTGCTCAATTATATGTCAATTTTTTTAATTGCTAACTAAACAAATCCTTCTGCTATCCCCATCCCTCTCTTCTCATCTCGTCGGCAAATTAAATAAAATATTGCACTGTTCTTCAAACATATCAATAAATTAAGTGTGTTTTTGAAGGTATTAATAAATTAAGTTAAGTCGCTCATGTCATGAGCGACTCTCAATTTTTTTTTTTTTCAAAGTCGCCCCTACCAGGGCGACATTCATTATTTTTTTTTTAAATGAAATGTGATATTAATAATTTTTATTTTATTTTTTGATAGTCGCCTCCATAGTAGGCGACTTTGTGTTATTCTTTTTTAGTGTTTAGTTTATTGGTTGTAGTTCAACAACAACAACAACAACAACAATTCTACTGCTAGTAGTAGTAGTAGTAGTAAACACTGTAACAATTAAGGGTGTGCACGATATGGTGTGGATCGTATATTTGAAAATATTCAGATCTATACCAAACTTCGGTTATTTAAAAAATGAGTATGCATTATCGATCCAAAAAATTAGGACGGTACGGTGCAGTTATTTATTTTTTTCGGACAGTTTGGTTCAGAATTTTGAATTTAACGGTTTAATTCGGTTCGGTTCGGTTCGGATAATTGGAGTTCTTTTTTATCTTTTAAATAATAAATATAATTTGAACATAATATATTGACGTCTAACTAATATAAATAATTTTATTATATCAATTTTGTATATAATTTTCAAAACACAAGTTAGTATGTTGGAAAAAAATTTGATGTAATAAAATTATTTATATTAGGTAGACATCAATATATTATGTTCAAATTGTATTTATTATTCAAAATATAAAAGGATCTCCAATTATCCGAATTGAACCGAACTGAATTGAATTATTCCGTTAGATCCGACATTCTGATCCTATCTGTCCCAAAAAAATAAAAATAAATAACCACACCGTACTGTCCCCATTTTTTTGGATCGGTAATGGATACTCACTTTTTTTAAATAACCGAAGTTTGATATGGATCTGATTATTTTTAAATCTCTGATCCACACCATACCGTGCATATATACCTCTAATTATTATTATTATTATTATTATTATTATTATTATTATTATGAAACTACAACCAATAAACTAAACATAAAAAAATAACACAAAGTCGCCTACTATGGAGGTGACTCTTAATATATATATATATATATATATATATTAATGTCGCCTTCACCTCTTTCATTTAAAAAAGAAAAAGAAAATAATGAACGTCGCCCCTCTCAGGGGTGACTTCGAAAAAAAAATCGAAAAAATTAAGAGTCGTTCATGGCATGACTGTCTCAACTTAATTTATTAATACCCCCACAAACACACTTAAATTATTAATATGTTGATGAACAGTGCAATATTTTGTTAAATTCCATCTCGTCCCCATTTCTGCACTCCACATCAATACTGCAACCTTATTTATATAAAACTTATGCGCTCCCCATTTCTCGTTCAAACCCTTCGCTATTTTAGAGTTGAGATTAGGTGATACACGTGAATTATGCATGTATTTAGGTTAATTTAGGATCATATTTTATATCATTTACGTGCATATTTGGTCGGCGTTCATTTATATTTATCATATTGGGTCATTTGACGTGTTTCAACTTGTTTTGAAGTTAATTAGATAATTTTATTCTATTTGGATGAAGTTCGAAGGAGAAACAAGTCAAATAAGGTCAAAATAGACGAAAAGAGAGTTAAAGGAGCAAAAGGGTCGACCACGGCCGCGTCTATGGTCGCGGCCTCATCAAAAGTGGCCTAGAACATGGAAAATACACTGCATAAGCAACGCGGTCGCGTCAAATATGGAACGCGGTCGCGTCGAAAAGTGTCCCGAAAGTGAAGTTTTCTGTCAGCTTGACACACCTTTAGTATTTTGGCCATATCTTGAGATCTACAACTCCGATTGAGGTGCGATTGGTGGCGATAGAAAGGTGATTCAAAGAGATACAACTTTTTCCGAAAGAGACAAATCCCAAAAATGACCAGAAGATCCTAACAAATGGCTTGGAAGTCAGACCTGAAAACTCAACGGTGTAAACGGAACGCGGGCGCGTCAAAAGGCCAACATGGCCGCGTCAGAATCTCCCGTTTTAAGGTATTTTGGGTACAATTGATGCAATCGCGTCATAGCTTGTGCGTGGCAGCGTCAGAAGTCCTATTCTACGAAAACTTCCTAATTTTAGTAGGATTTTGATCCTATCTTCCCAAAGATTCGTCCCTAACTCTATAAAAAGGACCCCAAGCTCGAGTTTTAAGGAAGAACACTCATAGAGTAAGAGAGGATCATATTACAACATATATTCTCATACTTTTACATCGTAGTAGAAGCCGTGAGAGCGAGAAGACGGAGATTGACGAGCCTACAATCGGGTTTAATTGTTCTTTGTTTATTTTCAAGTTCTTAACAATGTTTTCCTTGAATTCTTTTTGATTTGTTAGTAGACATGAATAGATAAACTACTCGTGTCCCAGGATTAGAAAGTAGGGATTTAATTATGTTGATTTAGTTATTTAGTTTATAAACTCCAGTTGTTTTTATCTATCTATGTGTTTGGTTTATTCTTATAATTGAACTTAATCTGGCCAATTAAGTTTAATTTACATGTTTATTGATTTTGCTTCGAGAGAAGGGAAATATTAATAGATGACAACACATAGCGTGATTATCTATGATCGGGTAGGCAAAAGGTTAAGGGGTTGTTAAGAGTTGTTAGGATTAATTGACTCGAGAGAGTAATGATCTTAATTAATCTACGACTTAGTCGCTTCGAGAGAAGGATTAGGTTAATTAAGTGCCGCCGGTTGTGCGAAAAGCTCACTGAGAAACTCTCTGACAACCACCCTAAACTTTCTCGGTCGTTAGATCTCCTGATTCGTTACCGTCGACCACCCTAGTTTGGTCAAGCACCACTGTGAGACCCTTGACGTCTTCCATTTCTCTTCACCCTTCTATAACCACAACTAAATCTGTTCTCCTTCACGGGAGTAGCAATTTGACGTCGTCGCCGGCTTCGTAGCAGTGTGTGGTTGCATGTGTTGCTGCGAGTTGGCTTGGATGTGGTACCAAGAAATTTACAGCAGTATGTGTGTGTGGGGGGGGGGGGGGGGGGGGAAGAGAGGGGGAGAGATGATAGAGGTGAAGGAGATAAGATGGGTTTTCTGCAAATTTACAGAGAAGAGGGGAAGAGGAAGAAGAGACGTCACATAGAGGGAAGAGAGAGTGGAAGAAGTGACATAGCAGTGAATCATTAAAGTGGTGAGTGGTGTGGGGGACCCTTGTTGGCGCTGAATGTTGCCCCAACCTAGAATATGAAACAGTTAGGGCAATGGGCAGGAAAACATACCATATGGGTTGGCCCAATCGATTTTGGAAGGGTCAATCCCAACCAAACATGGCTTAAGAGTTTAATTTAATAAAATTATTATCAACTATAATTTTATAATAAAACTCAATGATTTAGGAACACGGAGTTGAAGCTGTGGGAGTATGGGGCTCGTATCCACTGTAATTCATAGTAAAAAAAGATAGACTTACTTTTTATTTTCTTTCATCCCACAAATATAAATTTGTGATTATATTTAACACATCATTAATTTGTTATCTCCACCTTTGTCCATTTTTAATGAATCTCATAATTAAATAAAGTAAAAAAATCTATTACTCTATAGTTTTGTGACGAAGGGAGCAGACGATTTATTGATTCCAAAACATGAAGCGGCACTAGGCAAAAAGGTATGGATCCACGCGCTCTTACTGCTTGAAGGAGACGCGCTACACTGCTGCTTTTGCCGGTGGAGTGATGATTAAAAAATTAATAAATATAATTCCAATGTTTATTTAAAATTGTGAAGTAGTGCAGGACGACAAAGTGCACATTACACCATCTCCGCCATCGTGTAGATCAACGCTCCAAAACAGGGCACGTGTAGGACAGACATTAAAGACGAAGTTGGTCTGTTGCTGTCATGGGTTGTCGGTCAACGAATCTTATTTTGTTTGTGCTTTTAAAAATAGATTACAGAAATTAAAAGAAACAAAGATATGTGTGGATATTATAACTCAAAAGTTTAGCCTGTATTTGGGAATTTTGGATATTATTACTACTTTTAAAGTAAGGTTTTGATTTTTATACATTTTACAATTATTATTTAGTCTAACTAAATAATGTTATCTTTGAGCATCATATACTAGCAGTACAACTTGAGTTCGCCGTTATTAATTTTTTAAATCCAACAATTAAATTAAAGTAAATAAAACTTAATGTCATTTTTGTAGGCCACATGACAAGAGTAACAGCAAGGTAAGAAAAGGTAATATTCTGAAATTTGGATGCATGTTTATTTACCTCAAGATACGACCATAAATCCAAGATCACGAAGCTTGCTCACTCATCCAATTCCATAGAGTGAACCAAATATTCAGGGTCGGTCCAATATTTTAATAGGCTCTGTGCAAAAGTAATATTGGCTCTTATTTCTAATAAATTTTTAAATCAATTTATATGAAAAAAATTATTAATTGGACATGTTATATAGCAATAAAATAATAAAAATATCATGTTTTAATATAAACATTTCCAAATATGTTCAATAAATAATTAAAACTTAAAAAAAACTAGTTCGAACTAGAATTTTTTGTCTATTTTCCTGCTACTGGTTGTCTACTTGAAATGAGAGAATGTATCTTTTTTTATTTTTTCTAATTGTCGCTAGTTGTGAAAAAACTAAATTGATGAATTCATATGTAGTGTTTTTATTATATTCAGATAATGAGTAATTTAGTATTTTGACAATTTTAACTAATAAATAGGGAAAAACTAAATGGATGAATTGACGTGTGATGGTTTTTTTTATATTTTGAGAAGTAATAATTTAGTATTTTAATTTTTTTTTTTTAAAAGGGGAACAAAGTATAATGTCACTAGGAGAAATTGATACAACGAAAAAACTTATTAGTTACACAAATTACCAGCAGAGTTCCTTTTGAAAATTCCATGCATTTGTAATATTGAATGAACTATATATATATATATATACACACACACACACACAATTACAAAGATATAGGATAAAAAATTGGGGGCCCTCGTCAACGGGGGCCCCTCTACGACGACGCTTGTCGCACCCCCCCCAGGACCGTCTATGGGAATATTACAAGTTATATCTTCTTAAGCAGTTTTATACTTTCCTTCCAACATTATTTTTTTTACTAAAAAAATTTTTGGGAAGGAGAGATAAAAACTGATAGGGTGTATTTGTTAATTGAGTAGGTCTTGGGTGCACCAAATGCATAATAGTGTTATGGTGCACCTATTTGGGTGTCACGGCTGCGACCGCGTCAACATGCATTATTGTTGATATTTGCATAAAATATGTTTGATTTTTACAAAAAAGTAAAGTATGTTTGAATCCCAATTTTAAAGTAAAACAAATTCAAGACACAAAATCCTAACATAATGCACTTAAGGTATGGTTGATTTACTCATAAAGTATGTTTGATATTTACATAAAGTATGTTTAACACGTCAACATGCATTATTATTGATATTTGCATAAAGTATGTTTGATATTTACATAAAATATGTTTGACAATTTCATAAAGTATGTTTGAGTCACAATTTTAAGTGAAACAGATTCAAGACACAAATTTCTAACATAGGTGTGGATGGATCTTCTAAAGTTGCTTGATTAACTACGTTTGTTAAGGAATTAATTGGTTGTTTTGTGCGTAGACTGCCTCCACAAGAATTAGACCAGTCTAGCGGTCGATCGTGCAAAAAAAGAAGAATTTGTTATACATGGTTTATGATATGAAATGATGTTTTATTGATCATTGGTAACTCTTTACACTTGGAGCTGAAGTACAGTATTTCTCAAATCAGTTCTCCTCTCTTATTACTTTTTTCTCTCTATTTTCTGATGATCCATTACAATGGGGATGTTGGGGGGGGGGGGGGGGGGTATTTATAGCATTTGGAAGCTGCTTCCGCATGATTGACATGTGTTCGCCACGTGTCATAGTCGGTGCCAGGTGGTCTTTGTCCACGTGTCATCCTTTTGCTGAGCTGGTGCATCACTCTGGCCATGTGTTTTCTTATATACGTAATGATGAGAGCGGTCGGTGGTTGAGATTGATGATGGGATCTAAGCCGACTTAAAAGGCGGTCGGTGTCAGCGAACTATTCTTGTGCGGTCGTGGGTAAGGACGGTATCCTTTGCCGGTTGTTGGGTCTCTGAGGTATGTGTGAGCGGCCCAAAGTTGAGTCGGTTTAGCTAGTGGCCAAACTCGGGACGATCTTAAAAGCCTGTAATTGCGATCTATAATATATTTTTGGTTGGTGATATCCACAAGTTCCCCCATGAGTTAGGAGAGCGGAGTATGTTACGACAGTCTCCTGGCTCATTTGGCTCTATTTATTTATTTTTATTTTTTAATTTTTTTGGGCGGGAAGATAATCTATTTTTGAATTCAAACTTCGTGAGAAGGGGATCTTATGGACCGCTTGTGACGTGGGGGTGATTTGACGTTTTACCTTTTCAGGCGTGACGTTTCGCGTGCGCGCGTGTGCTTTACGCGCGGACACGTGTTGAGCTGTGATTGGTTTTTAGTTGCGGTTGTATCGTAGCCGTTTATTTCCTTTTCATCTGAGCCGTTGTTTTTGTTGAATTTTCCTTACTATAAATCGGTTTTAGTTTGACTCATTTTCTTACCTTTTTCACTTCTTCAGAGTAATTTTTACTGTTGTTCTTGCTGCGCATTGTGCTTTCTTGATTTCGATAGAAGACCGTCCGTGGTGATTCTTAAGGTAATTTTTGTTCTGTAGTTCTCCGTGCTTAGTTGTTATGTCTTCATCGAGCTCAAGTACTGTTAGTCGAAGGGAGGTCAGGGGCACTCCTCCTGTTGAAATTGAATCCGAAAGTATGGAGGAAGATGTGGTGAGTGTTTCCAGCTTTGAGTGGGAAGAGGAGGTTTCTGAGGAAAGGAAGAAATACATTAAGGATTTGTGAGAAGCTGGTTATGCGAATGCTGATATTAGACGAGCTTTAGAAGGGAATGGCGCTGACGCGGTGCGCCGTGCGAATCAGCTTTTGGAAACCCTACAACTGCACCTATAAATGAATAGGAGGTTGCTGCATTTGCTGATGAGTTAGAAAAGAGTTTAGGAGTGGAACGCGGAGGCAGTGGGGAAGTCGAATCTACCCCTGCTGAGCCTGGTTTGAAGGACAATGTTGTTTGGGATAAGGGTTTGGATCTTGGTGCATATGTAGCGGGCTTTCCCTTCTGGAAATATCCAAAGGAACTTGTACTCGAGAAGGGTGTCCGTGTTCCTGATTTCGATCTGGACTCGACACGTCGTCCACCTGTTAGACCCTATGATGATCAATCACAGTTCGGCGCAAGTGAGTTTGTTAGCTCAGTGACGCGGATGAGCTTTTCGATGCTGCGCGTGCTGCAAAGGTTCATGGGAATCTCCGTTTTCATGTTTCAGATCCTTCTGAGAGAGCCAATCAGCCACCGAGGAGTTGTTTTGCTTTTACATTATGGTCGATGAAAGGAGGGGTTCGGTTCCCATTGCCTGCGATCCTCAGTGCTTACCTGCAGTACTGGGGGGTTGCTCTCTCTCAATTAGTAGCGAACGGTTGGCACATGCTTTGTGCCACCGTTTGCCTCTTTCGGTCAAACGGTCTCCTTGCCCCGACACCTGAGGAGATGGGCAGTATTTATAAATTAGTGGAACATGACCGAACTTTACCAGGATGTTATTGCGTGACTCCACGGGTAGGGCATAAATTGATTGGTCATCTGAAGGATTCGGTCTCCGGTTGGAAAGAAAAATGGTTCTTTGTTGGAGGGGATTGGGCGTCTCCGACTCCGATTGATCAAGGCGATCGTTATGACCGTGTCTTTATTCCCACTGATTATTCTTTTTGTTGTGGTACGAACTTTTTATGCTTTCTTTGTTCCAAATTTTGCTGATCTTACTCCCCCCATTTTCCTTTTGTAGATCGTAGGAAGCCTGCTGTCCCGTCGAAGATGTTCAGGAAGAACTTGAGGGAGCTTCGGGCTAAGAACCACAACAGTCCCTTTAACGTATTGTTTTACACCACACAAAAGAAGCTTTGTGATTGCGGACTGCTCCTTACTCCTCATCAAACTCTTCCTCCAGACCTTGATAAGCGATCGAAAATATGTTTCCTTCCGTCTTTCCATTACACTATTTAATTGACTCACATCTTTTGTTCGAATCAATGATCGTAGATTTTGAGATACCTCCTCCTATGGCCGGTCAACCTCTAGATGTTACTCCTACTTCTGCGGTCCCTGGAGGCGATCGTAATGAGCCTGAGGTGATGACAGAGCCTATCCCGCCCATGTCTTTCGAAGAAATGTCAGTGCGGGAAAGGCTGTATTAGAAGGGTGAAATAATGAAGTGGAAAAAGTATCTAGCCTCTCAAGGAATTGAGCCTTCCTCTCAAAGGGGTCAAACATCTAGTGTCGCTCTGGTTTCGGCAAATCCGTCGCAGGCTTCTCCGAAGATCGGGGTAGACATTCTGGCTTCAGTAATCGAGACTGTTACTGAGCCCATTCAAAAGAAGAGATCCATCGAAGAACTGGCCCATTCTGCCCCTAAGCAAACTCGGACCAGGACGCCCGTGCGATCATCAAGCTCTGTTTTACTCCCAGATACTTCTTATCTGGGGTGGGACAACAAAAAGGTGGTCGTTTTGGAGAAGCGAGGAATCGATGGCGAGAAGCAGCCATCCTTTCTGAGGAATTATCAGCGATCTCGGTCACCTGATCGTGCGGCAATTAAGGCGATGCCCCCCTATCTGAAGGCGAAGGTCAAAGTTCCAGCAAAGGGGTGGACAAAGCACTTAGCCAAGACAGAATCTTCGCTCACTTTTGGTAGTAAGCTGGAAGCGGGTCTTGTACATCTGGGGCAGTCACTTAACTTCTTTATGGCCGCCCAAGCTGAAGTGTCTGGTGATGTATTCTCCAACTCAGTGGTGGCTAAGGCTCGCCAGCTGTGCAGTGAGGAAGAAAGCAAAAGAAAAGCTGCCGAGGCCGAGGTAACCCGCCTCAAGGAAGTGCTCAAGTGTGCCGAGGAGGAAAGAGATCGTGCCCTTGCTAACGCTGCTGCTCTTGGCCGTGGAAGTTGTCGCTGCCAAGACGGAAGCTTGTGTTGTTAAGGACGAGCTTGAAGAAGCTGGATGGCGGCTAAGATTGAGGAGGTCAGGTCGGTAGAGCGATCTGAGAGAGAGAAGGCTATTACTGTTGCGGTCAAGGATTACATAGCTACTGAGGGGATTGTCATGGCTAACACCGGCTTTGTTCAAGCTTATATGGACGTGGCCAGGGTGCTGTCTCAGCAAGGGTCGATCTTACGGGACTCTGGAAGAGCTTAGGTCGTTTTGTCACAAGAAATGCTTATAAGGAGGATTTGGATGATGACGATTGGGCTTTGTTCGGCGGTCGTCCAACTGCTGAGGATCTTGAAGGTCTCCAGATCGAACCACCGTCAGCTACTTCTGAAAAGTTTTAAACTTTGGTTGTCGTTTTTGTACATTTTGTGTAAACACTTTAGTTTGAATGAATACTTTATTTTTCGTTGATAAGTTTTTATCGTGCTTATTGATTAACTAAGTCTTATTGCGCTCATCTTTGGATGAGTCTGTTCATGCTCATCATTCGGATGAGTCTTTTCTTGCTTACCCTTAGGCAAGTCTTTTCGTGCTCGTCTTTAAACAAGTCTTTTTGTGCTCGTCCTTAGACGAGTCTTTTCATGCTCGTCTCTAAACGAGTCTTTTAAGACCTGAGAGTATTTTTGGAAAAGAAAAACATCCTTTATTCATAAACTCTCTCTTTTTACAAGGTATTTGTATATCGGATTCTCTACTGGTAGTACTTCTTCAGGTGTAGGGCATTCCATGGGTGGGGCAGCTTCTTGCTGCTCGAATCTTCCAGTTCGTAAGCTCCATTCGCGATGCATCGGATGATCTTATAAGGTCCTTCCTAGTTTGGATTGAACACTCCTGTTTGAGCTGGTGGATGGACTTTCTTCATGACCAGATCGCTTACTTGGAATTTTCGGATTTTGACTTGTTTAATTTGATACCTCTCCAATCGCCGCTTGTATGTGATATTTTGATTCTCTACTTCCAATCGACGTTCCTCAAGGAAGTCAAGTTGTGTTCGTATTCCTTCATCATTGTTGCGATCTTCGAAGTGTGTTATCCTTAGCGTTGGGGATCCTATCTCCACTGGAATGACCGCTTCTGTGCCATAGACCAAGTTGAAAGGAGTTTCTCCTGTTGAAGATCTATGGGTCGTTCGGTATGACCATAGAGCGCCTGGAAGTTCCTCTGCCCAATATCCATTCTTTTCGGTCAGGCGGGTCTTCAATGTATACTTCAAAACTTTGTTGATGGCTTTGACTTGTCTGTTTGATTATGGGTGATATGGTGTGGAAAAATGAGCTTTGATATTGAGGTCGGCAAAAAAACTTCTGAACCATTGGTTGTCGAATTGCTTCCCGTTGTCAGTCACAAATGAGGTTGGTACTTCGAATCGGCAGATTATATTTTTCCAGATGAAAACCTCGACCTTTTTGTGGGTGATCTTTGTTAGAGCCTCAGCCTCAGCCTACTTTGTAAAGTAGTCGACCGCTACGATCGCTTGTGTAAATCCTGCCTTAGCTTTTGGGAAAGGCCCTATAAGGTCGATTCCCCATTTCGCAAAGGGCCACGGACTCCGGACGGATGTTAACATTTCTGGGCGGAGACACATGAGGGGAGCATATTTTTGACACTGCGGACATGTCTTGGCGTATCTAATTGCATCTTTTTTTAGCGTCGGCCAAAAGTAGCCTTGCCTTTGTATTTTCTGTGCGAGGGCTTGTCCTCCCGTGTGATTTCCACATACCCCTTCGTGGACTTCGGCCATAACATACGACTGCTCTGATTCTGGAACGCACTTTAGTAGTGGTATTGCATATCCTTATAGAGTGCTTCATCTACTGGGGTGTATCGTGCTGACGGTATGTGGAGTTGATGGGCCTCCAGACGATTTGACGGAAGTTCTTCGGTCCGGAGGTAACGTTCTATGGTACCATCCATCCATTTTGATTTTCTTCAACTTGCATGACCTCATCTTGTTGGATGAACGGGGTTTCTGCTCGAAGAAATATTAGTGATGTTAGGTTCTCGGCTCCTTTAGAAGTGGTTAGCCGAGCAAGAGCGTCCGCTTGCGCATTTCTGGCCCTTGGAATTTGCTGAAACTTGATCTTGATAAAGCTTTTTGTTTTCTCTCGTACCATATTTAAGTATTTCAACATTTTCTCTTCTTTTGCTTCATACTCTCCATTTATTTGATTGATTACTAGTTGAGAGTCATTATAAATTTGCACCTTATCAATGCCCAACGATCTTGCGGTATTCATCCCATACAGGATGGCTACGTATTCTACCTCATTGTTGGTAGCATTGAAATCAAATCGTATAATTGAACTAAGATACTGCTTCTGAGGACTGAGGAGTACCACTCCTGCTCTGGCCCTCTGGACGGTTGATGACCCGTCCACATAAATGTCCCATGAATCTTCTTTGATCTTTTGCATATCTATTGCTGGAGTAAATTCCAGAATAAAATCAGCCAAGGCCTGTCCTTTGATGGTTGTTCGGGGAACAAAGTGTATATTGAACTGTCCAAGTTCGACCGCTCATTTTAACAATCTACTAGCTGTGTCCAGCCTCTGTAAAATTTATCGCAGAGGATAATTCGTGAGAACCTTTACAGTGTGCTCGTAGAAATAGTGCCTTAATTTTCGAGCGGCAATCACCAGTGGGTAAGCCAAAATTTCAACAGCGGTGTATCGAATCTCTGCTTCGTGTAAAGCTTGGCTTACAACCGGATGTTGATGTCCTTCCTCGCTTCGAACGAGGACCGCGCTCACGGTCTCATTCGCTACGACAAGGTACAAATCGAGCGTTTCTCCATCCAGGGCCTTTGATAGGAGTGGAGATGATTGGAGAAATTCTTTCAAGTTTTCCATAGCTTGGGTACAGCGGTCATCCCAAGTGAACTCTTTTCCTTTCTTTATTGCTTGGAAGAATGGTTTACACCTTTCAGAGGATTTTGATATGAACCGAGCTAATGCCGCTACCTTCCCTGCCAAGGATTGTACATCTTTTATCTTCCACGGTGGGTGCAAATCTAGAATGGCTTGTATCTTTCGTGGATTTTCCTCAATCCCCTTCTCACTAACTATGAATCCCAAAAAAATTTCGGAAGATACTCCGAATGCACATTTTTTTGGGTTCAGCTTCATTCAAAATTGTTTCAGAATCGCAAATGCTTCTGCCAAGTGGCGTACATGATCAATTTTATGTTGACTTTTGACTAGCATATCATCAACGTAGACCTCCATCGTTTTCCCAATTTGTTGGGCAAACATTTTGTTTACTAACCTTTGGTAGGTCGCTCCCGCATTCTTCAGACCGAAAGGCATTTTTGTCGAACAGAACAATCCACAATATGTGACGAATGTGGTATTCTCTTGGTCTGTCGGGTGCATTGGGATCTGATGGTATCCCAAAAAAGCATCCATGAAACTCATAAGTTCATGTTCAACGGTCACATCTACCAATTGATCAATATGAGGGAGTGGGAAACTATCTTTCGGACATGCCTTATTGAGATCCCTAAAGTCTATGCACATACCCCAAGTTAAATTTGGCTTTTTTACCAGGACAGGATTAGCTATTTATTATGGATAGAAGACCTCTCATACTAGACCGTTTGCTAGCAATTTTCGCACCTCGCACTCAAGTGCGTCATATTTCTCAGGACTTAAACGGCGGCGCTTCTGCCTTACTAGACGAGCTTCTGGGTTTATGTTTAACCGGTGCGTGATAACTTCTGGGTCTACACCGATCATGTCTTCGTGAGACCAGGCAAAGATGTCCAAGTTGTTTTGTAGGAATTTGAGAAACAATGTTCGCTCCAGTTCCTGAAGTTCGGCCCCAATAACGACTTCAATTTCTGGTCGATCGGGATCGACCATGACATTGATAAATTCCTCGGCTGGCTCCTCTCTTTTCTGTTTTGGAGCTTTTCGGGGGTCAATGTGCTCCCATTCTAAATCTCCTAAGCCTGGAAAATTTGGTAGGGGTTGAGGCCTTCCCTCGGTCTCCATGTAAACTAGCTCCACCATGTTTAGCTCGTACGGCTGGATGTTGTAAGTACATTCATGAGCGTCTACTTGGTCGCCCTTCACGGTGATCTCTCCTTCTGGAATTGGACACTTCAAGTAGTAGTGATAAATTGATACTGCCGCTTTGTAAGCCAACAGGCACGGTCTTCCCAGCATACAGTTATAGGTTGAAGGTTGATCTACGACTTTGAAGGTTAGGTGGTGGGAAATTCCTTGACCGTTTTCTTCGAGTCAAACAGGCAATGTTATTTGACTTATGGAATGGACCATCCCTGCCCCCAAGCCTCGTATTACTTTGGGACAAGGTTCTAGGTATGAATGAAGTTGCCCTAACCTTCTGAAGGCGCTAAGAAATAAAACATTGTCGTAGCTTCCTGTGTCCACCATTGTTCGGTTGACCAAAGTTCCATTAATTTTTACTGCGATCACCAACGCATCATTGTGAGGTAATACCAGGCCGCTGGCATCCTCATTTGAAAAGTGAATATCTTGATTCACAATTGCTGATTCTTGGACCGCTCTATCGTGTCCAAGTTGTGCCTGTCGTATTATCGTATCAATGTTAGGCTCGGAAAACTAACCATGTGACGGTCATATTTGATCCTGTTCTGGGTTGGACGATCCTTGGGCTTCTTCTTGTGGGTAAGATGTTGGGGTTGGACTATATGGGTAGGCTTCTTCGGAACGAAATCTATATATCGGCGGGCCATTTTGATAGCTATTATGTGTTGCGCGCAACTGCGATCTCCTGGTCCTCTTACCGTATCGAGCATACGGGTCACCGATTTGACCCATCATCATGATCTCCTGTAGTGGATTTTCCTCGAGGTCTGCCCCATTTCGTTGGGGAAGAGCGACTCTATCTGCTGGCGGTCTGACTGCTGGTGGTCTTGGGGGGGGGGGGGGGGGTGGATCAGCTATTCTTTGCCGCTGGTTTCGGGCTGCTGGCTTTGGTGCGATAAAGCGGTCCAGCTTCTCTTCCTCATATAGAGTGTACAATTGTGAGATCAGGTCCCACCATTTATTAGTATTATGTCCAGCAGATTCGTGATATTTGTAAAATTTTCGTCGATTTAATTTTGACGGATCAGCCTGAATCTTCTGTGGCTCTTTCAAGAGCCCCTGTCCCTTAATTTGAAGGAAGATCTCTTCGGGACTAATTGAGAGAACTTCATTTAATTCATCCAACTGCTCCTGATTTTTGACTATTCAGAGACCTCTCCCTTCCCGAGGTCCGACGGTCGATACTCTTCTTTTTCCAGTGGACTAATCTTTCTTTTGAGGCACGTCTAGACTTTCTTCTGCACCGAGGTATTGACCTGCCCTCACCATGAAGTCGGTGAACGACCTAGGACCTTCAATTTGAGCGGACCACCAAAAATGGGTGTCCGTTCGTAGACCATGCATCACGGCGATCAGCACCGCGTCATCTGACATTCTTTTGGTCTAACAACAATTTATTGAATCGCTCCAAATATTTACTCAACTTCTCGTCCTTCCCCTGGACGATAGTGGTTAGCCTTTCCTTTGGGGCTGTTCGAGTCTTGAAACTCATGAAATATCCTGATATAGAATGTGGGGGCTGGGATTGAAACCAACGCTATGCCCTGTCACCGAGTGTCGATGGGAATACCCGACACAGGGTCACATCTGTTGGTGATAGTAACTCCATGCAGGACAAATAAGTGTTCAGATGTGTTAACGGATCAGTCGACCTATTATATGAGATAATGTTTGGTGGTCTCGCCTCACTGGGCAGCCTGGCTGACAGGATTGATGGTGTGAACGGTGATTGTTGTCGGAATGCCGACCCTTCACTTTGCGGCAATTGTTGCGCTCGTGTTCGTCCTTCTAAACGACTTAAACGATCCTTGAGTCGGACAATCTCTTCCTGTTCCTCCCCTTGATAATTGCGGGGTCTTTCTCTATGATGATCCTCCGTCTTTTATCTCTGCCAAGATTCATTACGTGGGAGCTCATCCAAATTTTGTTTACATCGGTCGATGGGGCCTCCGTTCCGGCTCCCTTTGGCCTCCGAGTCTTTCAAAGACTGTTCTTTGTGTGGATCTTGACTCGGCCACTGTTTTGGCCTTTCGCAGTGACACTGCTCCCCTTTTATGGTGATGCCGGTCTGTAATTGCCGGCGGACTTGGCTGGCGATGTGCATCTAGTACCGGAGTTGGAGACCGGTAAACCCCCTTCTTCTTCCTATCCTGATCCGGTGCTATTGGGGGAGGTTCTTGTGCCCTTTCTCGTAGTGTGGCATCTTTCTGAACTCAAGACGACTCACCGACATGGTCCACCCTCTATTTTCGTAATTGTGCTAATTGTTCAGTTTTTTTGGCAATTTCTCGAAGCAACTCTGCTTCCAAATGGTTGATTGGTGGTGGGGGAGTATTATTGCAATGATCTTGAGGTTGTCATCGTGGGGACTTTACTTCTGGTGAGGTCCTTCTATTTCATCTTGACATCGTGTGCCTGGATGGTGCATGAGAAGCCGTTGACTCATTTGCCATTGGTATGCCTTTTTGATTATTCAGAGGTTGCCCTCCTTCTAGCGCCAATTGTGGATGGGTCTTCTTAAGTTGCTTGATTAACTACGTTTGTTTAAGGAATTGATTGGTTGTTTTCTGCGTAGACCGCCTCCACAAGAATTGAACCGGTCTAGCGGTTGGTCGTGCAAAAAAGGAAGAATTTGTTATACATGGTTTATGATATGAAATGATGTTTTTATTGATCATTAGGAACTCTTTACACTTGGAGCTGAAGTACAATATTTCTCAAATCAGTTCTCCTCTCTTATTACTTTTTTCTCTCTATTTTCTGATGATCCATTACAATGGGGATGTTGGGGGTATTTATAGCATTTGGAAGCTGCTTTTGCATGATTGACATGTGTCTGCCACGTGTCATAGTCGGTGCCAGGTGGTCTTTGTCCACGTGTCATCCTTTTGCTGAGCTGGTGCATCACTCTGACCATGTGTTTTCTTGTAGACGTAATGATGAGAGCGGTCGGTGGTTGAGATTGATGTTGGGATCCAAGCCGACTTAAAAGGCGATCGGTGTTAGCGAACTATTCTTGTGAGGTCGTGGGTAAGGACAGTGTTCTTTGCCGGTTGTTTGGTCTCTGAGGTATGTGTGAGCGGCCCAAAGTTGAGTTGGTTTAGCTAGTGGCCAAACTCGGGACGGTCTTAAAAGCCTTTAATTGCGATCTATAATATATTTTTGGTTGATGATATCCACAATAGGTATGGTTAATTTACTCATAAAGTATGTTTGATATTTGCATAAAGTATGTTTGAGTCACAATTCCCTTTTCAGTCACAGTTGGTCGCGGTCGCGACCGAATCGAACCGGGTCCGAGCCACATGAACCAGTGTTAAACCGGACTGATGCACAATAAGGCTATTGCGCAGCTTGTGCACAAGAGTTTTTGCCCTTTTAATTTGATTTCATTCTTATATATATATTATATATATATATAGTTAGTGCACCCGTGTTATGCATGGGCTATTTTTTTTTTTTTTAAAGAGAAAATCAACATTACCAGTCAGAATACATTTTTATTTGATAATCTATAACAAAAAAGATAGTCAAATTTTGATTTAAAAAAATTATTGTTTCTTTTGTAATGTTGTGGAAAATCAATGAAGTGAAGAGAATGTTGAAATTTGAAATTTGTTAAAGCATTATAGGGAAAATTTTGATTCACAAATTTTGAAATATCACCTTACACACAATATTTTTAGTTTTACTGCTACATCGACCGTCTCCACCACAACTTAAAATTTTCAATCCTACGTGATTGTTTACTCTAGACACCGCAACGTGTAATTGTCCATGAATGAATACCGATTTCCTAAAAAAGGGGCCAACGTACGAGAGTGATTGACCTTAGCTCTTGTTTATTGTCATTGCATAGGAACAATAAGAGGAAATTGTCTTTGTTGGAATTTGAATGACAATCTTGGATCAAAAGTTTTAAGAGTCATTCTCAGTATTAAAACAGTATGACCCCCATTACTTCCTGAAAACAAATGTGCCTGCAGAACATGATCAAACTATCTTAGTAATAATCATATATGTTCCATTGCCACCAAGTGAGTGATCAATATTCTCCAATAACATGACATGAGTACCCACTTTTAAACTCAATTGATGATTAGGTACTCCAGAACACTTGATTGTATTAAAAAAATTCGGTGCATATACATCTTGCAATAAGTCAATCCCTGAATCTGACTTGCAGTGGCTATCAGAACTCAAATACATCTCGCCCTCATGCTTATTTTTGGACGTCATAAATACTCGTTCATAGGATCTATACTATCGCGGCAATAAGATCACCAAAAGTCTGGAGTAATATGTCATCTAGAATTTCAATATCCGCCACACCACCATTGAGACCCCCTAATGGTCCATTGCCCATACTCGCAATCCACTCAATTTTTTTCAACTCATCACATTAAACATTTGATGAGTTGATGCTTGCATTAACAATGTCTTGTCTACTACCTTTAAGCACAACATGTAAAATATAGCAGAAATCACCTCCTAAAAATACTATTTGTCTACCAAAAGTATTATTGCATTCCATTCTATCATTCAAAGCATTATCCAGTATCTTGAGGCAATGTTTGTACATCATTGGTGCTTTATCCCAAATTATTAGCTGACACTTTATAAAAAGTTCTGCTAAAGGAACTCTTTTCTTGAGAGAACACATAGAATCCTCATTGAGATTGATCTGGATCTAAAATCTCGAATGACATGTTCTTCCACTGGGTAGTAAGAAGGATGCAATGCCACTTGATGTAACATTTAATACTATTTCCCCTTTGAACGGATTGTTGCAGAAAGAATTCTCCAACCAAACGTTTTTCCAGTTCCTCCATATTCCTATACAAAAAAGATACCACATTTATTAGTGCACACTGCATCCATGACTGTCACGTAGACATGAAGCCGGTCACTATTCATCTTTCGGATCAGCTTTCATGCTCCTCATGCAATTCCTCCTTATTATACTATAACTCATCTACAATGAATTTGTTTTGATATGTAGAACATCTCTGTTTTAAAAGTCTTCGTCTACATCCAACCATACCATGCCTAGGCAATAGACGGTCCATGGCAACCTATGTTGTTCCGAACTCCTTCCTACTTAAACCCGATTAATCCCGCCTATGCCCCAATTAGGTGCTATACTCTAGTCTGCCGCCCGACTAACGCCTAATGTCTTTACAAAATTGCTAAACATTATGCACGGACATCCACAGAGAGTCACTCAAATCTCTTGCCCCTATTTCTTAATAATTTCTCAATCTCTAGTCACATAATAACAACAACAACAACAACAACAACAACAACAACAATAATAATAATAATAATAATAATAATAATAATAATAATAATAATAATAATAATAATAATAATAATAATAATAATAATAATAATAACAACAACAACAACAATAACAATAATAATACATATCAGACTACATATAACAAGAGAAGTTTTGTAAAAACAAAAGTACCTTGATTCTTCATCAATTGTCTATGTTTGTACAAAATATTATATGATAAACTAGTATCGTACCCGTGTGATGCACGGGAAGATTTTTTGAAATGGTATTATGAAATGTGCTTGCATTACGATTTGTTTTTTAATAATGTTTAAGTGCGACTTTAATGTTAAAATAAAGTATGACCTCACTGAATATAAGCTTTGAAGATGTGAAAAATGTTCGTGTAGTAGAGATACGCAACAACTACACATCTATGTAAATAAATATTGTAACTTAGCATATACAAAAAAAATGCAAAACGACTACAAATTTTGAAAAACCTCCTTGTACACAACATTATTGGTGATCTTTCTAGGCCACTAAATTTATGAGGCCCAGTCTGAAAATCAAATGAATTTAGATATGGGCCTCATCACTTATTCCTTTTAGAAAATGACCCATCCATGGGCCACTTATATAAACAAATTCCCATGGCACAATTTTGACCGGCCACATTTTTATACTAATTGTGTCTTCTAAGACACACCGCACTCATCTGGAATATTCTATTTCCGTCTGTTCATTTCCCACTCACTCACCGCCTCACTTTCTCTCTCTAAACTCAAATGTCTCTCACTCTCTTCACTATTTTCGAAGAACAAACCCTAATTCTTCTTCAATTTCACATTGCATGTTTGAATCATCTAAGTCTTATGCCCAAATTTACAGTTTTTCATGATTCATTGTGACAAAAGTCATGTTGTTTTGAGTTTTGAATCGGTGAAATCAGTGTCTTAGTACTGAAGTTTATCCTCTTTATTTCTATTTCTAAGTGAAAAATGAAAATCTGTTATTTTTGCGAATTTGAAATGCGGTGTGTTTTTTAAACCGTTGATGAAAGAGATATTTAAAAAACCCCATTTTTTTTTTGAAATCGAAACCCTTTCTGAGGTTTTTGAGTCAAGCGATAGCATTTCAACACAAAAAAGGTATATTAGTCAAGACTTTTGATGTTTTGTTTTATTTGAAGTATTATTCTGAGTAACTTCATTTTTTTTTATGTTTATGTACGATCGATTGCTTAATCAGTTCAACAGAAAGAAAATGGTTGATATGTTATGATTTTTTTACAGATGTTTCTAGATCTGTGCTTTCTCTCCGAAATCTGTACTAAATCTACACATGCAGTGTTTTTTTATGTTTTGTGTTATTTGAAATTATGATGTTTTGTGTTATTTACTAAATCAGTTCAGTTCATCCATGTTTATAAGTATATCTTCAGAAACAGAGTGACAGTATTACATTTGTTATCATTTTGGAATATGTTGTTTGTAGATCTGTGACTTGTCTTTTCAAATTCTTAAGCTTGTTAACTTTATTCTTGGAAAACAGTTCGATTATGCATATTATTATTTTAAAATTTTTTTGATGAATTTCTGCTTATCAATACTTGTTATTTTTATAGATATTTAGAAGAATAGATATTAATATATTATATGATGTATACATGCAGCAATAACTTTGACCTTCATAAATAAAACTGCAATATTGCATTTGTATTGAATTTTCATATCTAATGTACCCATATAAGTTTTGATAGTGTTATTTATACATTGAATAGAGTACAAATTTGAATATATATGTCAATTAGTTGTCAAACTATGTATGCAAAGTGGTCAGAAATACAAACTAATCAAACATTTAACTACCTTAAATTCTATTTTAACCTGAATTTTCATTGATGTAACTATACACTATTCAAAGAGCAGCGCATCCTTATATAATTTGCTTCTTAATTATGCATGATTGAGTTACGCATTGGCAATGGAGAGAACATGTACATCAATAAAGAAATATCGTGAAGTATCTCAACCTCAACAAAACAAAGATAAGTGATCTAAACCATCCTTTTAATCAACATGTTGTTAAATATATTTATATATATTACATTTATTTTTTACTTATAATATCAACTCTGTTTACATCTTGTAAATTAATAAAAATAAGTCAGGTTATTATGCCTTTTTTTGTCATTTAGGATAGATATGATTGATTGTATCCAATCTGATTCTCCAAAAAATATAATTTATTGAATTATTTAGTATATAACTATGCCAATCAGGTCCATAAGCATCAAATATATGAATATACAGTGTTATCAATTGTTTTTACATCTCAATAAGCATACTCAAAACATAATATTATTGGAAAACATAACAAAAAAGTACATTGTTTTCAATATAAGATAAACTTCAAAAATCATAATCAAAACATGATAACATACCATCTCTTGCATGCTTTTTGCCTATTGCAATAGAACCTCTAAGCTTCACCATAATAGATGTTCTTTTCCTTTGACTTGAATACTGGAACAGTACTATGTAGTCAAACTTTTTTTTATCTGAATTACAAAAAACATATGCATTTTTGTTAGAATCACCGAATACTTTATTAGTACAATCATTGGAAAATATGTTCAAATACATTATTTGACTGAGAATGAACATGTATGAGTAACATACTGATCAGAAGATTATAATGTATACATTACTCTTTTATGCATTATGTGTTTAGTTATTACACTGTAATTAAACATAATAGTATAACTAATGTTTTAATAATAATTGGAAAATTGGAAAATTTTTAATCAATATATACTATTTTTTAACTGGAAAAGTCATCATAAAACTGGAATTAATACATTGAATTTGAAAATTCTTATTTAGTTGAACATCAAGATTTCAAAATTTGGATTTTAATTTTGTTATATAACAATTATTTGAGTTTAATATAACCTATACATGAATTTGATTGCAGGTACACAATTAATATTTTACATTAATGACAAATGATCATGAGTTGGACAATAAACAAAAATAAAAAAGATAAGTAATTACTTCTTCTCCAATATATTGTGCTAGTCTTTCAAATGAATGAGTTTGTTTGCAATAATTCGGTTTTGAACTTGAATATTGAATATAGTTTATTAAAATAAATCAATAAACATACCTTCAACTTGTAGCAACATGCGTGATTTGTTTACTTGTTTAGTGGACCACTGCAGTATTCAGTTTCTTTGGTTTTCGGATTTGCTTCCCCAGATTCTGATTGAATAGGTTAAAAAGTTCAGAAGAGTTGAGTAGTTAATATATAATGAATATAGGCCCATTTATAAAGAGTTAAAGTGATTTGAGGATATTAGTTCCATTTAATATTATCCAATAGTTGCAATATATTAAAGATATTAGTTTCACCAAGATTTGTTTTGATTCACTCATCATTAATACTATCTTTATTTAACCAACTCCGAATTTCAAAATCACAAAAAAAAAAAAAAAAAAAAAAAAAATTATCTTTTATGATATATGTAAATATTGATTTTCAGTTACATTCATATTTTTTTAAGATCTTCAAAATCTTTCAGTATCTTAAATAAAAATAAACTAACTTTTACAATATATTTAAAACATGAATTTGATATTTTTAACATGGTTAACTTTATACAATATTGAATATTAGAAAAATAATTTTCTATCTAATCACTTAGAATAATTTAGTTAATAATCTCTTTCATATACTAAACTCAATACACATAAACACCATGATTATTTTCTCAAATAACTTAATACACTATGAAAATTTGTATGTTTCATTAGTTATAATCTAACATATGCACCATTCTTTATTTTTTTTATAAATGTTTTATTTATATAGTTGATGTAAATAATATGATATGATCATATTCTATTATTTTCATTAAAATCTATCACCATTTTCAATATTTTTTTATTATATCTTTTATATTAGTATGTCATCAGACTGTTTACACATTTTGATTTTCGATAATGTAATGCTATGGCTTTTTAATTAATATGCCTTATGACTTATTTTATATTGTTTTTAATATGTCCTCAACATTTTTATTAACTATAATAATAACTTTAAAAATTGCAACTATTGATTTTGAATGGAACATTCATAGATAAACTCAAATGAATCTTTATTTTATTATAGATAGAAGGTAAACAAAAAACAAAGCTTAAAAAAATAAAAACATCTTTACCTACTACCACAACAACATAAATAAGATAGAAAACTGGACTATACTCTACTGGATGTAAACCCTAAATGACAAATCCATGAAATTATCACCCCCTAGGAGGCTGTTTCTCCAATGTTATAACATCCCCATGACGAATCATACACTCATTCATCATGTCCTTGCAGCCAGTTATGTAGCATACCTCGTCTCTCTCAACTTCATCTGGTTCTAATCCAACATTCCATTCCTTGTTGCCCCTTAATAGTGTGACTCTACCATTGATTATGTGGCCCCATCTTAGAAAATGATGTCAAAACTGTTCAGAAACTTTCTGCAATCGAAAATAATTTAAAAGGTTAATAAGAAACAAATAGTTAATAGGTTTAATTATGAATATGAAAATACCAATCTTTTACAGCGGACATCTCTGTGCTTCACAGCGATTGTGAAAGATGGATATTGCACATTATTAACCACCAAAACTGATATATCTGATTGACTCATCTTCTCTTCCTTTAATTTTTACTTGACTCCTATTTATCAATTAGAATGTGCAAAGAAACTATCCTTTATATAGATTCAAAACCTAAACCCTACTTTTTTCCGAATTGAATCATATATTTATCAGATATGTTATATATAGTTATATAACTATTTTAAAATAAATATATATTCTGGATTTGCAATATATTATAATATAGTCAATAATTAGAATATACTTTCTGTTATAATTCGTATATACATATTTATTCGATGCGCATCTTCTTTAATGACAAATGTCTTGTGGACCAAAAAATTAGATATTCTGTTAGTTATAGAAAATCCCATTCTTTTATTAATGTAATCCAAAAAAATAGATTGCACTTGAAGTATATATTTTACATGTAAATACTCTTTACAGATATTGAAAATATCTCAATATCTAGATAGTTGTAGTTATTGTAACAAAATTTGACAGGCATCATTTCGAAAAATTATTATTTATAAAACAATTTTCCAACCATCCTAATATTGAAGTGCGTCTCATATTCTAGATTAACTTTAAAGTTTCTTAAATTGTTATTAATCAAATTTATAATTGAACAATTCAACATAATGTGGTTTTATCAAATTTTCATAAGTTGCATTTTAATTAGATACAATTTTCATTTAAACTTTTTATCTTGATGAGTTTTCAAATTCCCAATTCATTAACCAATTTTATTTTTGTGTAATCTTATACAACAGAAACTCAAAGTTAGAATTCAATCCTCATTCATATCATATCAACTTAAACAACAAATATTTTATTTCAATTGTGATGACGTTTATAAAATATAGAAAAACATATGACACCAATTTATGTCACTCAAAAAAACTATATTAAAATAAATCAATCAACTATCACTAACACGAAATAGTAGTTACTTATGATATTTTTAGACGATAATTCTGGAAATAGGTAGATAAAACATCATATCAAACACAAGAAAAGTAAAATAATTAAGTTGTCTAAATTATTCGACATATACGCGAAAAGTAAGGATTTCTTCCGGTTCCATCTCCAGAGTGAATTTCCTCCCTATTCCAAGATCATTATCCTTCAAAAACTGATAACAGTCGATCAATTCTGCTTTATCCCATGTATCACCAACAATGCGTACATTCCAATACTGAATACCACGGAAAATATGAGCAGTCCCATTAAGTATGTGACTCCACTTGATAAACATATTCCTAAAATCTTTAGGAATAGCCTGAAACATGTTAATGTTGCATTAAAATTAAAAGGACTAATAATTTGATTGTAAATTGTTGTTAGTCTGAATATTTATAAAAATCGTAAACTAATTTCAAAACATTTAGTAATACCAGTTTCTTTGTCTTCAGGAGTTCCTCAGTCACGACCATGCTGAATAAGGGATTGTCATCACCGGTTATGTCAACAATCTCAACATCCTCATCCCTATCACGAAAAAACAATAAGTGTTCTTACAAAAGATAGAAACGAAATTCATTATGAAAACATTCAATTAAAAAAATACTCACTCTTGACCCATATCGATGAGTTTGCTGAACTTATAATAAATCAATTTAGATTTTCGTTTGTGTGGATGGTAGCGTGACGGTGGCAATGAATTTATAAGTTGATTTATTAGTCGTATAAATATTGACACATAATATTACGATTTAGAGTTTTATTTTATTCTTGATTTTCTATATCTTTTATTACCTATTTTGCAAAGAGATATATCTATACTCAGATCTTTTCATATTCTTATCATGTATATAACTTAATCATCTACTTACATAAATTTTATATTAAAAAATCATTTTTATTAGGATGATATGTTTTATTTTGTTTTTATCATTAACTGACGACTTATTTCCAATGATATTATATCTTTTACGTATTTAATTCAATATTTGAATATCTTATGACATGTAAATATCTATTATATATGGACACAAAAATCTTTGAATATCTTTGAATATAAACACAAGAAGTCTTTACAGTTTTTTTATTACAATATAAAAAAACCGATGTTAACTTTTGAAATCTTGTTTGTTACATAATTTGGAAATACATAAAAAAAATATAGTATTTTTCTAAAAAGTACTATAAGTATATTGTTTACTTATAACAAAACAAAAATATATAAAATAATTAGGATATGTTCATAAATATCCCTAAATATTTGTTGTTGATCATGTTAGACCATGAGTATAATAAAAGTATTGAAGTCTTAATTTTTAACTATGCATAATAAAAATTATCTAACTAACTTTTTTATTCTATTGTTTTCTTGTTTTGCACGAGTGATTTGAATATGAGCATCAATGGACCATCCATAAGAAGATACAGACTTATTCAACTTCAACAATGAATATAGATAAGTTATTCTGTACTTGATCTTTTATAATTGTATCCGGTAAATATATGTAAACACATTAATTTAAAAGATAAGTCATTGTGTATTTTTTAATATAAGTATAAACACCTTTTTTACGTAGATATAAGGCATATATGTGTTGCATTATAATAGCTCTTATTATGATTTTATCTACTTATGACATAATACATTCTATATTTTGTAACTACCTTTAGATAACCTAGATCTTAAATAAGTTTAGTAAAACATATATATGATCAGACGGTTTTTTTGGATTTACAAAAAGTTTTGTGCTTCTTTAATATATAAAATCACATTAGATACTAAAAAGATGTTGTATACATGTATCTTTTATGGAATTGAATAAGTTAATAACAACAACGGTAGAGAAATTAAAGAAACCCAATATTGATTGTTCAAATATGAAATATCATTCAAATAGAAATTATAAAGCAAAATCCATAACGAAAAAACATAAAAAAAAAAACAGAGTGTACTTAGAAAATTAAAAAACAAAACATATCAATTGTCTTCCTTCTCCTGCTTGATTGCCTTTCGGTTAGTTGATTTTTTGTCAAGTTCATCAACGAATTTTTGTTTCACTTTGATCACCTTTTCACCATCAATTGATACATTCTTATTCGATGTTTCACCATTGACATCTGACGGTTGAATTTCCTTTTCAGGAGTGGTGACTTCATCATCAGAGGAAGAATCATTGTCTCGTGCATCCTTCTGACCCAACTCCAATATCAAATCCAATTCCTGCAAAGTTAAAAATTATAAAATAAGATAAGTACATAATCTTTATTGAAAAGGACTACATATTTAGTTTGATTCCTTTAAGTTAATTATCATTTAGTCATGTTAGATTATTAACATTTATGTATAATTCAATTGTGGTTGAACATATGCTGAGCAGAACCTAGCCATCAACTCTTGATCATCAGAAACCTTTGTTACCGAATAAACAACCCTTCCACCACGACTATGATCTGTGCGTTAAGAGACCTTAAATAAGAGAGTCCGGTCCACCAGTCTAGTCACATAGTAATCAAGTACACCTGGTTTAGCATCCTGAAATTTCAGAATATTAATCAGTTTTATTTGATTGTTGTAGGAAAAGTATATAATATAGAAATAAATATTTTAATATACTTACATCCTTGGTCTTAAGCTCATAAGCTGTCTTGTTAAAGATGACTTGACCCTTTGCATCCCATATAACGAACAGTGCATTGTAGGTCTCATCAATAACCCGAACTTCCATTTTATACCTGCGAAAGTTGTTGTTATTGTTGTTGTTGTTTTTTTTAAAAAAAAAAAAAAATCTCAACTAACAATTTGTTTGACACATGTTTTAATTTATCAAACTATATGTTTTTTTAATTATTCCTGAAATTATGTTCCCTTGAACTTCACCACACTGGCGACACATCCACTTATCATCAGTTACATTCGACTTACGATGACATGATAAACATGCCATATACCACAAATCCCTTGCAATTTTAATTTCAGCAATAGTGCAATGTACCTAAAACATGTCATCCTATACAAATACTTTTTTTAGTATAAAGACAATGTCTATTATAAAAAAATTAAAGGGTTCATAAGAATCTTGCAATAATTCTGACCTCTCCTTTACATAATTCTTGTAGGTCTTGAACAATAGCATGACCAGAAGCAAACTCGCTATTAGGCGAACCACCAGATCCAGAAGCTTGTGATATCGAAATAGGTCTAGCCCGATTAGGAGAATCAGCAATTCTTCGAACATAAAATACAGGTATAAGCAAAAACACAATTAAAATACTATTAGAAATGTTAAAAAATATAAATTTGTTTTTGACAGAAGGTTAAAAGGAGTATATTATTTCTTCTTGAACTCATTAATCTCCCAATGTCAGCATTTATAAACATCTTCGTGCAGTTATATGTGTTTGAAACCTTTACAGAATCTACAACCAAACACACAATAAAAAAAAATATACTATATTAGAACAAAGTATTAATACTATCTTTTACAAATGTATATATCATGAAAAAATACTAACCGTTGAATATTTTTGGCCTGCAGAATTGCATTACAATAACAACAGGATCTGTTGTTGGCGAGTTGTAAAAAAGTAATACTTGATCTACAAACTCCTCCCACAGTGTTATCGTTAGCATGTGCTCACTGTAGAAAGACATTGCCAACAATATTAGAGATTATTAGGATAAGATAAGTTAGAATAATCATTTAAAAATAAAATGAAAAAGTGATAATGCTGAACCACGTACCTTAGATCTTCTATCTTGACTTCCATCAACGTTTTTGGACCTTCTTTTGTTTGCATAGGCTTCGGTGCATTCATTTCAACCACCCTCCCAATAACGTCTTAGTTGAATAAAAACCAAAAACAATTAAGTTTTTTTGCTAAGTAACTATTTTTTAGTACCTCATAATATTTTTAATCCAAATAAAACAAAGTAGATAATTACCAAAATGTTGAGTCTCATCTGACTCCTTCAGTTTTGCAATCAAATCATATGACTTGAAAATAAAACTATTATTAGGAAAAGATGTATCACGGATGGCTTTAATCTTTGTCTTGGCATAGAACGAAAACTTAAGTGGATGAGTAGCCGTCTTGTAGCGCAAGTCATCTTTAAAAACCATAAAGTCACTAATGATGTACAGTTTGCCCCCCTCAAGCCTTTGTCGAGTAGTCTCAATATGGCTCAATCGAGCAGAACCTCTTATAGTCGATTCCTATATTGAAAATAATTCAAATTGATATTATTATAGGATAAACTTAAATTCCAGATATGATCCATAATTATGGATTCAAATAAAATAACATAAATGCGATATTATGTATGTTGTATGATAAAAAATACTTGTCTTACCAATTTTGTTTGCACTAATATACATATTTATGTTATATCAATTGGTATAGATAGATATTTTTTTTAAAAGAATACACAATGTCATCATTAATACACATAGTTAAAACAAACATTCAGTTTCACATTCATTGGTTCTATATATCCGAAAAACAAACATGAACATACATTCATTGATTGAATTCAAATAAATACACTGTAAAATAATAAAATAATCAAACGGTACATATCATTTTATGATTTACTAACAAATAAGTTAAAAGTAAGAATATAAAAATATACCTCGGCATCACGAAACACGCACTCAACACTTTGAATTTGATTGGGATTTTTATACGCATGTACTGTGTAAGCCCTGACCAATCTCAACTTCAGTGCCTAGTCATGCCTCTTAGCATGAACCTCACTGATTTTAGCAAAAACTGGAGGCATTATGTTTTTTTTTTTTTCGGCTTCTTGTAATGTAAAAGGGACTATTTTAAATGAACTTTGAAGCAATATCAATGCATTTATATAGTTGTAAATTAGGGTTTTCAATTATAATTTGTTTCCTAATTTTAGGCGATAACAAATATTGTATATATTTTAGATTCCTCAAATACTTTATTTTAGCTGATTTAGTTTCAAAATTGTAACAAAAAAAATATAATTTTGGATTTCTATTAGTGGTGATATTTTCTGTTACTTTAACAAATCTTCATGCAAATAAAATTGCTGAAAATATGGAAACAAAAAGATTCTCAACCATTCAATTGAGATCAGAATTATATCATTATAGAATTATTGTTACAATTTACCCAATTAATTGTAAAAAAGGGTATGCCGTGGGGGCCCATAAATTTTTATAAAAATTATAAAAAAAAAACATTTTCGGAAAACATTTTCGGAAAACATAGTTACCAATATTAGTAACAGCAAATGGGCGGGAAAACATCATTCTTTCTAGATTCATAAAGTCATTTTGTTATTAGATATATATAGATAAGTCCAACACTGTTCCTAAACTACTTCTGGCCGGCTAAAGTAATCTGATGAAAGTAGAGTTGCAAATAAACCTCTTACTGATTGTGTCGATGCCCAATAGCTCGCCTCTATAATTCAGTCAACGCACTCTCTATTGTCTTCTAACAACTCCAATGCATACCAATCGTCACAGTATGTTTCGTATTCTACATTATTGATCTTTTTAATATCAGCGTGACATTTGCAGTCCTTTACCGCATTTATAAGAAATCTCACAAAGTATGCGTCACCTGTTCCAAAAAGTATGTAATAGAGTCTTGCCAGTGAAAATCCTTTCACCCTAGGTTCCCACTTTTTCCCTTTGGCTTCAAGATGAATTTTTGAGCAAATTCAACATATGTGAGATCCTTAGCAAGTTGTTCATACTCTATGTTAGCTTAACCCATCCAAAAAATAGGCTTTCGCGAATAATTGGGCGATCGGAATCCAACTATCCAGGTTGTGAAAAGATTACAAGCTGCTAATTTGGTAGATGGAACAACAATCTCTCAATTGGAGGCTTTTTGTATTGGATCTCATATCCAAAAATCCTCCACGCAGCTTCACACGAAGAGATGTACCTACAGTCATAGTACATATCGATCTCATTGACAGCGTTTTTACCACTATCAATGTTCCCCCTCTTGTAAATTCCAGTAGTTATCCGATCATTACATTTTTTCACATATTTGAATATGTACTTTATTGATCGAGACTGATTACACCATTCATTTAAGCGTGCTCCGTATCTAAATAAGAGATACCGATTTTGTGGAACGACAAATCTGTTGTCGAGTTGAATACCACATTTCAGAACCTTTCTTTTTGTATCTTGACGCTTGCAAAAAGGTAACCATCATTGTCCCCATATGTTGTATTCCCAAATTTCTTCGGAAAATGTTTGGTACATGAGTCATTCGCCATGCATGGGGAATTTGACTTCAGACCCTAGATAGACCGCGAATCATGAAATCCCGTACGACAATATAGTACTTCAGATCATTTTTCTCATCTAGGATTTCAGCATATAATTCTATCAATATCATTCCCAGTAAGATATTTGTCTTCCTTCTCCAGGAAAAGAGGAATATGAGCATGGGAAAATCATCTCTTCTGAAATTTAATCATGTATATGACTGGAAAAAAATTGTAATTTATAATCAAAACATATTATTCTGGGAATTAGAATTCAATGGTGTACTCAATTAAAATGTATTGACATTTAATAAATTTTTTTAGAAAGTAAAATACCATTAAAATAATTATAGCACTACCTACTATAATTTTGCTGAAAATTTTATTATATTTGAGATCCTTTATCGATAAATTTAATTTCATATTGAACACAAAAACCACTATATCTTGTAGTTTAAGATTCCCTGGTTAAAGAAAGCGAGTAATCGCAGGATATTTTGGATTGCAAGTGAATGTTATGAAAATATCGGGATAATCTACCCATCTTTATATTTCTATGACATCTTGATAATTTTGAATCATATATCGGGCCCCACCTATAAAGCTAAGAGGTGAAATAATCCTATATACGATCTTATTGGGATATGTTTCTCCACGAATAATTGTATCATGCAAACCACTGTACATCTCACAATGTGGTTGAGACTGATGAGTTTTTAGGAACCACAACCACGCAGACCCGATCAATGTGTATATATCAACTGTAAATTATTGCGTGCATCTCTGCCTATAAAGAATCAATGATACCTCTTCATTCCTTAGTGTAACTTATATGCTGCATACTCTCTCTGACTCACCCTTTTTCCTGCCCCCAGAAACAGAACCTCTTCCTTCAGAAAAAAAAAAGGGATATTTTCTATATCCATCTTCAATGGATATTTCAATCCAAGGTAACAAGCGTGTAATTTGTTGATACGCTTCAATTTTCTAGACCTGGTCTCGACTATGATGCCCCTGTCCCCAATGACTCGATCGAAATCACCTAAAACCAATGTTGCAATCTCCTGGACTGTTGGCATATTATATGTCCTTGTATCTCCATGTCTTATACCAATGAGTTGAAGTTTAACATCAAGACACCCTCAACAATCATTTTTTCCTGTGCCATTCTAAAGAATTTAACTAAAACATTATTTTGATCTAACATGTTCTTCAAGCTGGAAACAATATCAAGATGTAGGTTATGACCATCATTGTTTGCCCTGAGATGAACTGAAGATTCGATTTTAATAAAATTATGATGAACATAAATATTTTTCTTAAAGTACATAATGCAATTGCCAAAAAATAAAAAAAGATAAAATAATACCTGACGAAATTTATACGATTTTGTACCTCATCCTTAGTGTCATATATATTTTTATCCACCCTTCCACTCATTGATGTGAATCAAAACATGTTGTTGTATGATCTAATATTTTCAAAAGAGTTTTTTGACTTGTCTGGATTTCCGAAAATAGATCATAGAGTAACAGAGGTGGATTATTCATCTTTGGTAACTGAATTTTTTTATGTGTGCAACAACACGAATATTTTCGATTTGGTGTGGATTTAACCTCTTGTCGTACCAAAGATTGCATTACTATGTTGGCATTGGTATGTGGATCTCCAAGATCCCAATATTCTAAAAAAACTTAACTTTTTTTAAAAGCACTGCAAACAATTATCAAGAAAAAAAAGTATATAATTTTCAAAATTATTTTATACTAATATCAATAACAACATAAGCTCCTTGATTTTCCTAAACTTCTTATATGTCATCCCCTTACAAAAAAGCGTAATGTTTTTTACTATCTATATATTTTTTAATTTATAGATAATAAAAGGGAAATCATATTATAATATACAATTATGTATTCCCCACACTCAAGTTATCGTCCAAATTAATTACCATGGTTGTTTAGATGCTAAATCAGACATTATTGTAGTCATCTTCATTTTTCTTTGATTAGGTGCAACCATTAATGCCAAAAAAAAAAAAAAAAAAAAAAGAGAAACGTATGTTATTAATATGTATAAAATAGTAGTGATGTTATAAAGATATTCCCAGCTTTGGAATCATCAATACTACTATGGAAATTTTAATCATTTGCAAAATTTGTAAGTGGATCTATAGAAATTTCAACACCCTTACCCCGAGTATATATGACACAATAATAGTAAATTAGTAAATTTCAAGATCGAGAGTCGGGTTCGCTAGAACTAAATTTGAAAGATATTAAATATTTACTAATCTGTTCTTGGAGATGTACGACTTAGCTATCACTAGAGTAAAGGTTGGAGAATTTAGTCTAGGTACGTGATCATGATTAGTAACAATACATTCATCCAGATTACGTACTTGAGCTATGAACATCTGTATTTACTTAAACACATTTAAATTGTTAGTAATTACTTTGAACATGCTAACTGGAAAAGAATTTCACATATTCTGAAATTGGAATGTCGGGCCTTGGTTTGGAGTGTATGGATTAGTCTCGCTACCATATATGTTTGTCTTCACCTCTCCATTTTGCATAAACACGTTGACTCTGAATTTAAAAAAAAAATCATCGTAGGAAATAAAATTAAAATATATTCATCTTCAATGAAGTTGTTTGAAATAAATTGTTTCCATCCATTTGCTAAATGATTTGTAGCATCTGCATCCTCTCTAGTTTCCACGATCCAGTATTTCTGAAGATCATTCTTGAGAGCAAATACTACTTGGCATGTTTTCCTTCTCATTGATGAAATCTTTAGGAAGTATCTATCACCAACATAAAATTTCAAAGCACTTCATTAAATCAATTGTCTTAACAAAAAATAGTGAGTGCTACCATCCTTTCAGTCATATGTTGACTATAGCCAAGACTAAAATAGGCGACAGGTGGATCCCCAAAAGTATCTGGAAAAGTAGGATGAATCTTCATTGCACTTGAGTTGATAGGCTACCGCGTATACTTCTAAAGTAGTGTACACAGAGTAAATTCTAAAGTATGTTCAACTTTTATGTTCAACTTTTTCTTTTGGTGTATGTTGTTGAAGTAAAGAATTAGTATTTGTATTGCTTGGTAGATCAGGTTGGTCGATAAACAGTTGTAGTTGTAGCTTCAGTGTGGAGGAGAAGCAGGCGAGCTCATTGCCTTAATAAAATATAAATTGCAAATCTAGTGGATATGTATAGAAACGGAAAATATTTTCGAAATTACAAAAGGATGTGTTTTTTCCTTAATATTGAATAAAATTTGAAAATTTGGATATATTTATGAATTTATTTAGATATGTTTGTAGATTTTATAGATATATTTAAGTATATCTTTTTATAATTGGTAGCTGTTCATTTTTAATTGCCTTTTGTATTTGTATCTACATCCTAATTTGTTTGTACTATGCATCTACTGTTGTAATGATATTAGCTAATTTATTGGGTTTGTTGTATGTGTTTTTCTTTTTAGGGGTTATGTTCAGCAAGGGATCAAACATAAGATAGTATGAAAATAAAAAAAAAATCATCGATCCTGGCAAAAGAATTGAACTTTTAACTACTTTTATCCAATGCCACGCCATTTTAGTCGAGAAATTATTGTTGCAATATAAGTTTAATATTGGGCAAACTTGTAAATACTGAGCCTGTAATGACAAGTAATTTGTGTTCACAGGTTTCTTGGACCATAATTTTGATAGAAAGGAAATTGATATTTCTAGAGAAAGTTACACAATTGAAGATAATGATTATTTCGACCAGAGTATACTTAATATTATTTTCAAGTTGTATAACTTTGAGTTATATGTTTAACTCTTTAATTTGATTTTATAGGTAAAGTTGAGAGAAAATCTTATTTAACTTTATACATAATTTTATGGTTATTAAAATTTTCTCACGTACACCACAATCTTTGACTTATTCTAGATTGGATAGATATCCTTAAGTATATCTTCTTAGACTTGATAGTTGTTGAGCTGCTTTTCTCAGAAGTGAAGTTGCTAATGATATCAAGTATTCATGAATTCTTCTATATAATAGGCTGAGTTGCAGACTGTTGAAGCTTCACACTGGTTGTTGTTAACCTACTTTTCTCCTATTTTCAAACTCTGCATCATAAGATGTATATCTCCGTGAAACTTGTGTCAACTAAGCACCTAAATAGATTGTGTGCACAATAAAATTAATATAATATGATATAGGTGACATAAATACTATTACCAATTAAGAGAAGGAAAATAATAACTAAAATTGAATAGCATGAATTACCTTACAAAAAGATGATGATAAGTATATCTTAACATTGCATCCATCAATGTTCCTTTTTGTGACTCACATTGCGTCATATTGTGGCTAAATTATCTTGAAGCTCATTTGTATGTAATAATTAGAAGTTACTATTGACGGAAAAAGAAGAGTATGCACTGAAAATAACGATTATGAGTATTTTATATTTGAAACTGGAAACAAATTTGCTAGATTAAACTCCATAAATGTCGCTATGTTAGTAAATTTTGAAATGATCCGTAAATGTTGTTATATTGTTGAGCTGCTTTTCTCAGAAGTGAAGTTGCTAATGATATCAAGTATTCATGAATTCTTCTATATAATAGGCTGAGTTGCAGACTGTTGAAGCTTCACACTGGTTGTTGTTAACCTACTTTTCTCCTATTTTCGAACTCCGCATCATAAGATGTATATCTCCGTGAAACTTGTGTCAACTAAGCACCTAAATAGATTGTGTACACAATAAAATTAATATAATATGATATAGGTGACATAAATACTATTACCAATTAAGAGAAGGAAAATAATAACTAAAATTGAATAGCATGAATTACCTTACAAAAAGATGATGATAAGTATATCTTAACATTGCATCCATCAATGTTCCTTTTTGCGACTCACATTGCGTCATATTGTGGCTAAATTATCTTGAAGCTCATTTGTATGTAATAAATTAGAAGTTACTATTGACGGAAAAAGAAGAGTATGCACTGAAAATAACGATTATGAGTATTTTATATTTGAAACTGGAAACAAATTTGCTAGATTAAACTCCATAAATGTCGCTATGTTAGTAAATTTTGAAATGATCCGTAAATGTTGTTATATTGTTGATAGATTTTTCGGGTAATATAGTGTATATGGTGATTGGAAAAGATACATTTTGTAGATACAATGAAAAACTAAATTTTCGTGACAGAATTTTCGAATTCGGTTTAGTTGTTGATAGATTTTTTAATTTATATGGTGATTGAAAAGATATGTTTTATAGATATCATGAAAAAATGAATTTTTGTGAATATATATAGATGAATTTATTGACTCACATAATAGAAATTCGAATAATATAAATTTGAACTTTCAAAAATTCAAAACAAAATTTCGTCCAAACCGTAAATATTTGAACATTCAAATTTTATCTACTTTTATAATAGTTTTGGTGGGTAAAAGGTCACTTACTAAAACTAGTCTACTTCACTATATATATATATATATATATATATATATATATATATATATATATATATATATATATATATATATATATAATACTCTCTCCTTTTCATATTAATTGGGGTTTTAGAAAAAAAATTAAAAAATTAAGGATTAAATATTTTGACAGGTATACCCTCAATTAATATCTATCTCACACATCTCTCAACAATTATCTTCCGTCTTCTCTCTAATTTTCATCTCTCTCTCAAATTTAAAGTTCGCTCTCTTTATGTAATTTTCATCCGTCTCCCAAAATCAATATCCATAATCATCATGTAGATTGATTGTTTTTATTTTGTTCTCCGCTGTCTTCACAACACATATCTTTGAATCTCTATCTTCGGTCTTCACAAATGTACCTGCAACAGATGTCTTTGTGCTTTTGATATTTGTACATGCCTTTGAATCCCTATCTCCAGTCGGCACAATTATGTCTGTCTTTGAATTTCTATCTTCTGTCTTCTTATTTGTACTCATGGTGCTTTGAAGTATCACTATTTATTATGTTACTCTTTGTATATAATCTAAAAACATTGATACGTAAAAACGAGGAAAAATATTTGATTCAATTTAAATTGTAGAGTGAATGAGATAAAGGGAAAGAAGGTGCGAGAATGACCACTAAGATTTAGGGGATAAAGATTTGACCAAATCAAGGTATTTGTGATAGGTTGAAAAGTAGAGATGTTTTAGGATTAAAACCAAGAAGAAAATTGGTAAAATTCGTGAAAAATATTTAAAATGTCAATTAATTGGAAAAACGAAGAACTAGCTAGAACGTCAATTAATATGGAACGGAGGGAGTGTTATATATATATATATATATATATATATATATATATATATATATATATATATATATATGTATGTATGTATAATATAATTATCTAAACCTAATATAAGAAGTAAAAAGTAAAACATAGATAGTGTTAGATAAACTTACCATTAAAATAGTCAATTGTATAACGATTAAGCTAGCTATACATGTTCGTGACACTTATTATGATGTTGAATCTCATAACGCTATTATATGTTACATATGACAGATATCGTATTATATTTATATGTATGTATATAAGTAAGATACATGTAGGGGGTGGTTGAGTTGGGATATGCACGTCGTGCAAGTTTTGTTTTTCATTTTTATTTGTATTTCATTTTGTTTTACATTGTTTATAATACACATCATGTTTATTAATGATTTCATCAAGCGCACGTGGCATGTAATTATTTTAGAAAATAAGATGGGATATGGATGAGAATCGAAGATCCCATCTGGCACATCCTGATCCATCCGACGTAATTTTTCATTTAGGATGTAGATGGAGAATGTACTCCTCTCCATCCAAAACTCTGCCCTCCTTTTACAAATTATAATTGTCTTTTTAAGCATTATCAATCATTACATATATCACTTTTCATAATATAATAATATAAACCCACTTACCACCAAATTAGAAATTTATTAATCGTTATTCACTATAAAAACGATTTAATATCTAAAGCACACATTATACTCTAGTTCATCGCAATAAAAACCTCATCTTTACTATCATTTGATTCATACGTTTTAGATGCGCGCGGGGCAGTTATGTCCCATGAAAAACATCACCATATAGTTGTGTACTATTTTGTGTCTTAACAAATTTTCTCACTTTCAGAATATGTTCTAAAGAGAGACATACTCAATGAATTATGTTGTCAAACCCCTAACATTTAATCGATTAATTCCCACACTTTCAATCACTTCAACTAATTGTTAGTTTCTCTCACTATTATTAAGAAAAAAAACAAAAAATTCTACCCTTGCATCCAATCTAAATATATAATTTTCTGTAAAAAGTATTTGTATTGAGATGTGAGTCGTCATAGAACATATTTAAAAAGTTTCACTTAATACATGATATGTACCATGAATCTTGACATCGAAGAAAATGTTATCTCAAATAAATAGAAAAAAACATTATTGATTACATTTACAAATATCTATTATTTTTAGTTATTAGTTCAATTTATTATGAATTTTGTACTACTTAGGCAACAACTGATGTACACAATTTTTTGAAATCCCAGATATTTAGTCTTTACTCATATTAAAGAGTAGTTTGTGATTGTATGCTCTTATACGTATATAAGTCACATTCCGTTACTTTTAAAACTTTACTTATTTACTTATTATTATTATTATTATTATTATTATTATTATTATTATTATTATTATTATTATTATTATCCTCATCATCATCATTATTATTTATAATATATTTGCATCATGTATTATTATTGAAATAGATAATGTGACATTTCAAAATTTATTTTAATTATGCATGTCACGTTTATAGAAATCGACTCAATTATATATGTGAAAACGTGATATTCAAAAGATATATAATATACAAATTGTGACTACGTTGCATATATTTTTCGTCAATGCTAAAATTGAAGTATGTTACTCAAGTTTAGGGCTTGGCCTATATTGTGAATACACACTTGCCTTAAGACGAAAGAGCCCAGGCAATACGGTTCACTTTAATACGCAATTACTAGTCACCATTGAAAAAAAAATTAACTAAGAATATTTTTGGAGCACAATAAAATCAAGAACAATTTGTTCCTCCTTATCAATAAATAATTAATTAAATTTATATAGTTCCTCTCATGAAAAATATCTTGGCTATTGAAATATTAATATCTGCAAATTCAAATCTATGCAAGATTTCTAATTATATGTGCTATAGTTTTTGTTCTAAAACTACTTTTTTATGTTTGTTCATTTATAAGTTACATGTTATTTTATTTTAATTAAGTTATAAAATAATACAGATTTTAGATATTATTGAACTTGATTGTACTTCTAATGTAAAATATTAATCCCCCTGTCTTATAATGATAGTTCCGTTTTTTAAAAATAAAATATTATCCTAAAATAAAAGTTTTGTTTCAACGTCGATGTCTCATTTTATTAATCTAAGTAAAAGAATTTAAAAAAAAATTAATGAATTAGAAACATATAATTGAATAAATTAAATAAAAAATAAATAAAATAAGTTGCCTAAGTGATAATTGATGATCTTTAGAGAGTTGTACATGTACGAATAAATAATTTTAATTATATAATTCTATATTTATGATAGTTATAGTTATAAAACTTATGAATTAATTGTTAATACATTGTTTAATTTTTAGAAACTAGCTCGGTAGCTCATGAGCCCACTAACAAATTTGCTCCCAAGCTAATTGATAATGCGCAATCTGATATCCAAGAAACTTAACGAAAACCTACGTAAGCAATATGAAAAAACACAAGATTTACGTGGTTCGATCCGGAGATCTACGTCCACGGGCACAAAATAGCACCTGCCGAGGTGTTTCTTTCACTAGATCTTTGAGTTTACACGTAGTAATTTCAGAATACAGAATGCGAACCCTAATTCAGAGTTCTTTTCTCCAATTTATACTAAACCCTACTGAACCCTAACTGAACCCTAACTAACTCCCTATTATCACGCCTCTTTTCCGCTGCATGGCGGTTGGAAACGGATCGTGAGCCTTGAGTCGCGGAACAAGCCACAAGTTGGGCCGCGCCACACGCGTTATCCGGGACGCGTACCTCTGGACCTTCTGGGCCGGTTAATGGGCCGAGGTTCTGGGCCAGTTAGTGGGCCGAGGCGTTAGGTATTAACCCGACCCGAAGTGACCGGGCCATCCCTATCAGATGCCCCCACCCCAGCCGGAGCGAGGAAGGAGCTTCGGTTGTAACCGGGGTGGAGCTGTAGGCAAGATGAGCCGACGTGTTTCTGGATGGCCAAGACTGTTCCGCGTTGAAGGTGCTTCAAAGCGTAGTCCGTGAAAGCTAAATCAAACTAGGCCGAATTACGCCGGGATGATAGCGAGTCCCCCAAAAGCAAGAAACTGTATCGGAAGTTGATAATAATCTGGCCGAGGTGAAGGGATCACCGGAGTGTAGTAGTCTGGCCGAGGTGAAGGGAGCACCGGAGTGTCTTCCAAATCTTCCTGGGCAAGGATGGGGTTGATGTGATTGGCGGCGCCATCATGAGAGAGAGGGATGTGAAGTGACACGCTCTGCAATCCCCAATAAAGTTGTTCCCCACGCGCCTTGGGAACCGCAAAGCCGTGCCTAGCACGTCCAGATCTGAAACATGGAATTTGAATAGGCTACATCTGGACCGTTGATTCTTTCAAGTATATATTGGGAATAATAGCACAGTTCCATTCATCTTCTTTCTTGTGATTTGTTATCTTTAGAAAGCGGGAAAAAAGGAGAAACCTGTTCACGTGTGAATCATCTCGAATCAAAAACTTCTCAAACTCAAACCAAGTAAGTATGCCTTCTTCTTCATCTTCTTCTTCTGTTCAGGAAGTAGGGACTAAGAGCGCTCCGTTAGATGTGCCACCTCTGCGAGTCATAATTCCAGAGAGGAATGAGGTTAGGACTGTGGATCGAGTCGATGGCAGGGAAACCAATGTCAAGATGGTCGGTTTCTATGAATGCGCGGAGGAGGACTTTGAAGTGTCCACTGTAGCGTTACGTATGACGCGAGTGCAGATTGAGAGAGAAATCCCCTCATTTTACCTTCCCTTTAACTTAGAATACATAGTACCGGACCCCGGTGATAGGGCCTGCTGCCCGCCGCAGGGTTTCATTAGTGTGTATATAGATTTCCTGAGAATAGGCTTGAGATTGCCCCTGTGGGACATTGTGGTCTAGTTACTGAGATACTATAACATTGCCCTAAGCCAACTAGCGCCAAATGCGGTGAGGCAAGTAGTCGGATTCACCGTAGTGTGCAAAAATGCCGGGGTAGAACCAACCGTAGAGCTATTTAGGTTTTTTTACCAACTAAAAGCCTTCGGTAAATCCAAGGGGTGGTACTCCTTCAGCCCCCGAGCCCGAGGTGGGTTCAAGGTGCAAAACCCGAGTAAGGTGGAGGGATGGAAGGAGAGGTTTATTTTTGTGAAGAATGGAGTAGCTCTCCCGAAGTGGAGGAGGGATGAGGTACTCGATACTGCCCCGGTGGAGAACCCGGAGGCCGAAGTCGTACATACATTCCGGTCAGTAGGGACTTTCAAGACCCTCTGTACTGAGGAGGAACTGGAGGGGGCCGGACTGAGCCCGTATTATTCGGGCGATGCGGTTGCCGAGGAGGGTAGGAGTTCTCATGTTATGCTTTTTTACAAACTATTGTTTTGTACAGGACTAACTTCAAACTTTGCATGTAGTGGGACGCTTCGGAAAAGAGCCAGCCGGAAGCCCCGCGGTGGCTGCGGCGGCCAAAAAGAAAGGGAAAACTGCTGAGGCATCTCCCCGGGGGAAGATGTCACCTGGTGCGAGGCCCAGCGCTGGGTCTGAGGAGCAGGTAGGAGCGGCGAGGTCTACCCCTGTATCCAAGAAGAGGCCGGAGCCATCTGGGACCCCTCCAGCAACAGCAAAAAGACTCCGCACGGGGGAGAGTATGGAGGTAAATTCAAGATGTGCTGTTAGTTACTGCCAACGCAAATGCAGTGTATATTTATCTGTGCTGATTTCTGTGTGCTGTTATTGGTGGCAGTTGAAGGAGCAGGGGCCTTCAAGTCTTTTGGGGTTGGAGGGGGGCGATGCCGAAGAACTTCTGCGCTTGGCGCGAGGAATCATGGACCTCGGTCGTAAGAGCGAGAAGGAAGGCAAGGAGGAGCTAGCCGAAGTGGCTAGAGAGCTTCGGGCGCGCAACGACAGGTTAACACAAGACCTGACCGAGGCGCGTAAGAGGGCGGCCTTGGTTGAAAATGAGGTTGCGCGTCTGCGCGGAGTGGAGGCAGAAGCCGGTGTCCTCCGAGGGGAAATACTGCAGCTGCGGGCAGAGATGGAGGCTCGGGAGGCTGCCATAGTCGAAGGTCAAGAAGTGATGCTGAAAGCATTCGCTGAGAAACTGTTCCAAACCAGCACGTTTCTTGACTTTCAGACCGACTTTGTTGCAATAGGGGACCATGCCACGCGATCTGTGCTGCTGGAGCAGATCAAGGAGGTCTACCCGAATGTGGATGTATATCGTCCAGAATTCGGGTACGACTTTGATGCAGTGGCCGGGGTGGAGAAGGCCTACTACACAGCATTAGCAAATCTACCGGAGTGGCCTCTGTTGAAGGCTCTAGCTGAGAAGAAACAAATTCTGAAGGCCGAGGAGATTGCTAACTGTGAGGTGGACCAGGACCAGGAGTTTCTGGCATTCCGCCGGGGTGAGCTTGTCTCCAAGCCCCGAAACAAAGAACCCCCCCCCCCATCGGATGGAGGTTGACCCCATAGCTGCGGATGAAGCTGCCGCAGTTAATGAGGAGGAAGAAGCTGAAGTGTCGAAGGGCCGGCGAGAGGTGTTGCCCGAGGATGCTGAGGGGACCGAGCGGGAGGTCAGTCGTTCCCCTCAAATTTAAAGTTGTAGACAATAGGAGTATATGTAAACTTTGTACTGAATCATGGATAATGTACTTCGATTTTGTTGAATATAAATCTTGTTTGTGAACTGAATTCCCGCTCATTGTATGCTTGAGATTGATTGTTCTCGTTGACTCTTTTGTCTGTTTAGAATACCGCGGAATTGCATGAGACGATGAAGAAGCTTATGCGATCACTTGAGTGGTTCCGCGAAGAGAATAACAACCTGCAAATGCACGTAGTGCCAAGGCTAGAAAAGCGGGTGGCCGCGGCAGAGAGAAAGGCGAAGGAGGCCGAGGAGAAAGCCTTTGATCAGGAGTTGAAGTATCAGGCAAAAGTTGCTGAACTGGACCGAGTCCTCATCCATCAAAGGGGGTATGACCGAATATTGACTGAGTTCGGCTTACTGACATTTGAGGAAGTTGAGGCGCGGGTCGTAGAAATTCAGGATGAGATTTCAGCGCTTATGGCGAGGAGCCCGGCCGAGTCCTCGGAGCTCATAAGAAAGCGAGAGGTGTTGGAGTTGCTCCTCAACATGTATGAAGGACTGAAGGGCCGTGGCAGGTGGCGGCCCTCTGCCGAGGAATACATTGCGAGTACAAGCCGGAGCCAAGGTACTTCAAAAGCCCCCCCGGAAGGGTAAAAAGAAGCCTGCGGGTAAGAGCAAAGGCATTATCATTCGAGAGCCAGTTCCAGCGACTACGGTCGAAGAAGAGCCCGCTGTTGTTGCCGAAGAGGTAGTCGAAGAACTGGCCAAAGAAATTGAAGTGATGGCTCCGGAGGAATGGGACCCTGTGCAATGGGCCCAAACCCCGAGGTCTACCCCGCAGCCAAGTAGCCGTGCTCGTACAAGAGACGAAGTTCCCAGACAAGCGCCAAGAACAAGTCCACGGCGTCGGGAAGCTCGCGGAGGGGAAAGAGCCGGAGCCCGAGGTCGAGGAACGACAAGATCCCGGAGGACACAGCGTAGGTCTAGGAGTAGGCCTCAACGCCGGGCGCTGAATACTGGCTCGGGGGCCGTAGATAATTGCTTGTTGGTATTTTTTTTTTTTTTTTTTTTAAAAAGTCTTATGTAAAAAACTTTTTGGCATCACCTCGAAGGAGGATAATAAAATCGTTTTGGTGTGCATAGTTGTGTTAAGGAAAACAACAAGTTATTAACCAAAAGTAATAATTGTTTTAACGGGTGTTCGGGAACATAATATGGATAACTCCAATTTAAATCTCCTCGGACGGATCGGGCGGGAGTAAAATCTCCCCGAACGGATCAGGCGGGAGTAAAATCTCCCCGGACGGATCAGGCGGGAGTAAACACTTCTCCGGTTAAACAGGCGAGAGAGTGATACGAGTCCGGGGACGAAATGTGAATCTCCTTGGACGGACCGAGAGAGAGATTTAATTGTCCGGAGACGAATAGTAATAATATGAATGCGTTAGGGCGTCCCCGTAACGTAAAAGAGAACACAGCAAGATGCATAAACATAGAGTGTTTATTCAATGATGAGTGCCGGAGCAAATTGAAGGATACAAAGAGAGATAACAACATAAAAGAAGCGTACAATGAGCATAAAGATAAGATGATACTTGTCATTTGGCATTCACAGATAGAAGCGTCTCAAGTTTGTAACATGCCAGCTTCGGGGAATTGAGGTTCCATCGAGATGCTCTAACTGATAGGATCCGGAATCGTGCGCGGCAACGATGTGATAAGGACCTTCCCACGAAGCATGTAATTTCCCCTCGGGGGCAGCTTTGCTGGCTGAATTGAGTCGAAGTACTAGGTCCCCGACATTGAATTGAGTGCCTCGAACCCGGAGGTGATGATACTGGGCTGCACGTTGTTTACACCTGGCCTGCTGGATGAATGATTGATCACGACGATATTCGAGCTCATCCAAATTTGCACGGATAGCTTCGTCATTATCCTCGGGAATCAATGTGATGAGGCGGGGGCTTGGTACGCTGATTTCCGCCGGAATAACTGCTTCGGAGCCGTAAGTTAGGCTGTAGGGGGTCTCCCCGGTAGAGGTATGCGGTGTCGTGCGATAAGCCCATAGAACTTGCGGAAGGTTTTCGGCCCAAAGACCTTTGGCATTATTCAGGCGCTTCTTTATACCCGTGAGCAGTGTACGATTGGTGACTTCAACCTGACCGTTGGCTTGAGGGTGAGCAACCGAGGTGAAAATTTGTTTGATATGAAGCTCCTCGCACCATGACCGGAAGGGATCGTTGGCAAATTGTTTGCCGTTATCCGAGATAATAATGCTCGGTATGCCAAAATGACATATGATATTTCGCCAGACGAACTTCAAGATGTTTTGGCCAGTGATGGCAGTAAGAGGTTCCGCTTCTACCCATTTGGTGAAGTAATCCACGGCGACCACCAGAAACTTCAATCCTCCCGAAGCGACCGGAAATGGGCCAACAATATCAATTCCCCACTGAATAAATGGCCACGCACTTTGAATTCCAGTGAGTTCGGTTTGTGGCAGGTGTTTCACACAAGAATGTAGCTGACACTTGCTGCATTTGGTCACTAAGTCGTGGGCATCGTTAAACAAAGTTGGCCAATAATATCCCCAGCGGAGAACTTTCTTGGCCAATGTCCGGGAGCCGATATGACTGGCACAGGCCCCTTCGTGAACCTCCCGTAGAACTTGATTAGCCTCGGCAGGAGCGAGGCACCGGAGACTCGGTTGTAGGTACGACCGTCGATACAAGACTCCATCATGAAAGGAGTATTTGGGGGCTTTGAGGACTACTTGCCGAGCTCGCAGCTTATCATTAGGCAGAATTCCATCTCGGAGATACTGAACGATAGGGGTCATCCAATTCGGATCACTATCGGTCAATACCGAAACCGTTGCCTCATGAATTGCCGGATGAAATAAGTCTTCGACTATTATATCCGGAGATATATTAGTTCGGACCGCAGAGGCTAATTTGCTGAGCGCATCTGCTCTTGCATTTTGAGTACGTGGTATTTTCTGGATAACAACTGTATCAAGAGTTGACATAAGTTTGAATGTTAAAGCACGATACCTGATCATTGTTTCATCCTTGGCGACATAAGTTCCCTGGATTTGCTTGGACACGACCTCGGAGTCCGTGAAGAGCTCAAGATGGCGAATGGCTAAGGATTGAGCGAGCCGGAGCCCGACGAGAACTGCCTCGTATTCTGCTTCATTATTGGTCACCTTAAATTTGAATCGGATGACGTACTTAACTTCAACTCCCTCGGGGTCAATGAGAAGCACCCCAGCACCACTTCCGCGAGTCGTGGATGCACCATTCACATATAATTGCCACTTGCGAGGTGGGGTAGCAGGATGATGGGTACCATTGCCTGCAAAAGATTCATGATTATCCCCCGGGGTTTCAGCCAAAAAGTCTGCAAGTGCTTGACCCTTGATAGCTCGGCGGGGAAGAAATTGAATATCATATTCGCCTAATTCGACAGCCCACTTGGTGAGGCGCCCGGACACCTCGGGCTTGACTAGAATCTGTCGGATAGGATGATTCGTCAGATGTCGTATTTCGCGCCCTTGGAAGTATGGCCGCAGACGCCGAGCCGCCATGACGAGGGCCAGCACGGTTTTTTCCAACATGGAGTACCGTGTCTCCGCCCCGTGAAGTACTCGGCTTGCGAAATACACGGGATGTTGAACACCATTGACTTCTCGCACGAGTGCGGCGCTAATAGCTTCCTCGGCGGAAGCCAAGTACATATAAAGAGGCTCTCCGGAGAGAGGAACTGACAAAGTGGGCAATTGCTGAATATGATGCTTCAAAGCCTCGAAAGCCTCGGTACACTCCGGGGTCCACTCAAATGACTTCGCTTGTCTCAAAATTTTGAAGAATGGGAGTTGGCGCTCTGCCGCTTTAGATAAAAAGCGATTTAAGGCCGCCAAACCACCCGTGAGGCGTTGAACGTCTCTGAACGTCTTCGGTGGTTGCAGATCTAAAACATCCCGAAGTTTGGCTGGATTGGCCTGAAGACCGTGTTGTGAAACCATATAACCAAGAAACTTGCCGGAGCCAACGCCGAAAGTGCATTTTGCCGGATTAAGTTGCAAATTGTAACGCCGCAGAGTACGCAACGTTTCGACAATGTCTTGCACGCATGAAGAATGGGAGGTACTTTTTATAACCAGATCATCGACGTAAACCTCGACGTTGCGGCCAATCTGATCGTGGAAAATGCGGTCCATGAGACGTTGATATGTGGCTCCAGTGTTCTTGAGCCCGAAGGGCATTTTCTTAAAAGCAAAACACCCAAAAGCAGTGATAAATGCCGTCTTGAGGGCATCCTGCGGATCCATAAAGATCTGGTGGTATCCCTTATACAGGTCTAAGAAACAAAGTGCCACGTACCCAGTAATGGCTTCGGCCTTTTGGTCGATGGAAGGTAGAGGATATAGTCCTTCGGACAATGTTTATTGAGGTCGGAGAAATCGACACACATCCGCCATGCCCCGCTGGACTTTATCACCATCACTGGATTGGATAGCCAAGAAGGGTAATACACTTCGAACAAGATGTCCGCATCCAAGAGTTGTTGCACCTCGATTCGAATTGCTGCATTTCGCTCCGGAGCGAACTTCCTTTGCTTTTGCTGTATAGGCTTTACGCTGGGATCGATGTTCAGCTTGTGGGTTATTATATCGGGAGAGACCCCGGGCATATCCAAAGGGGACCATGCAAAGACATCGGAATACTCTCGCAAGGTCTGAATGATGGCCTGGTGTAACCATGGCACATCCACGGCACCAACAGTTACAGTTTGTTCTGGTTTGGACGGATCAAGCGGCACCTGGACGGTGGTATCCCCCAATGAGGTACATACCTGAGGTTCAAGAGCCGATGACGCTACTTGAAGCTGCTGTTTGGGAGGAACTTTGGTAGTCTTTTTGAGTGCCACGTACATGCACTCCTTAGAAACCCGCTGACTACCGCGAATAGCCACTTCGCCATGTGAGGTGGGGAATTTTAGCGCGAGGTGGTATGTGGAGCATATGGCTTTGGCAGGAGTAAGCCAATCCCGACCCAAGATCATGTTGTACGGTGACGGGGAGTTAACCACGTAAAAATCCACGAAAATGGTTTTTATCGCCGGATAGGTCCCCAGAGACGCCGGGAGAGTGATGACACCTTCTGGCTGGACTTCACCCTGAGTGAAAGTCTGCAATGGCCCGGGGGCCGGCCGAAGTTGTTCCCGAGGAATCCCCATCTTTTGAAAATAGTCGGCGAATATAACACTCACTGCGGCTCCATTGTCCACGAAGACCCGCTTTATTGTAATATTGGCTACAGTCATGTCGATGACAATGGCGTCAGTATGAGGTGTTATCTCTGGAACAGGGTCCCTATCTGTGAAACTAACAGTTTCGGATTGATGGAAGCGCTTATGACGTGGCTCCTCGGGAGGAGGACGGCGAGCCTCTGCCTTCAAGGCATTTCGTGAAGCCCCGGTGGGGAGGGCCCCATATATCACGTTTATTACGTGAGTGGGTGCATTGTCTCCGGGTCCTCCCGGAGGAGGAGGTGGTGGCAGAAAATGAGGTTGTTGGCGATTGTCAAAGTCTTGCCGTGCATAATTGCTAGGCCCCGGCCGATTATTCTGCCACGGCGGCCGATTTTGTTGTGTACCCCGATCATGATAACCTCCGCGGTTATGAGACGAACCCCCATTCTGACTTGTCCGAGGTTTGTCATCGGTCCGCGCAATGTATTGTCGCAAGAGACCTTTCTTTAAACATTCCTCAATTTCCCTGCTGAGCTCTCGGCACTCCTCCGTCTCGTGCCCATGATCTCGGTGGTATGCACACCACTTTCCACGGTTCCTCTTTTCAGGCGGAGCAGTCATCCGCGGACAGGGCCGTAAATCATTCTTGTGAACAGAAAGAATTTCAGCTCGTGATTTTGTCAGCGGAGTGAATTGTGGAATATCACCTCGAGATTCTGAACGCCCCGGGTTCAGACGAGAAAAGGCACTAGGTCGTGTGCTAGGCCCAACTTGTGCCCTGTCGGACTGCCGCTTGCTAGCATGTTTCTCACGTTTCCGACGAGTCTGCTCCTCAGCCTTAGCATATCTGCACACCGTTTTGAACAGTGCTCAGGTTGTGACCGGTGGATTACGAACCAACTCGGTGTAGAGTGGTCCGGGACGGAGTCCATTCATGAATGCGTTGATGATTACATCATCTGAGCAATTTCCCACTTTGAGACTCTCCGCTGTAAAGCGGTCAAGAAATTGGGTAACGGCTTCGCCGTCCCGCTGTTCCATATTCATGAGGTCGGCCAAGGTGGCCATGGGCTTCGCACGTGCTTCAAAACGCGCCCAAAAATGCTCGGCGAGTTCTCTGAAAGAGGATACACTATTGCGAGGGAGAGAATCAAACCAAACCCGAGCTTCATCCTGAAGGTACTCAGGGAAAATCTTACAGTAATGAAGGGATGTAGTATGATCGTGGCTAAGCATGTTGTGCCTGAAAGCTCCAAAAAAATTGGCTGGATCTCCGGTGCCGTCGTAAGGTGGTATGGCAGGCCTTTTGAACCCTTCGGGAAGGGAGGTTGACACGTCGGTTTCTAACCTAGTGTTCCGCAAGTGTACGGATGTAGGTGTAGTAACGATTATCAAGGTCGATCCCACAAGGAATAGTTTTAGGTAGTTTGATACCTTAATACTCTAGGAATGTCCTAACTAGATACTAAGTTTTAAAGGTTGATTTTACTAATTAAACTACTCAATTAAATGTAACTTCAAACTTAGGAAACACGAAAACTAACAATCAAAGAGAATAGGTATCCTAGGGCTTCGATTTCAGGATATTAATTCAATGTTGAATATGATTAACCTATTAATTTACCAATTCTAGTGTTTATTAGGCGGCACGACAATAATCTAATCCTTCTCTCGAAGCGATTAAACCGTTGATTAATTAAGCTAATTACCCTCTCGAGTCAATTAAACCTAATAACTCCCAAACGATCTTAAGCCACGGCCTACACAGTCATAGACAACTGCGCTCTATATTCTAAGTCTGATAACAATTCCCTCCTCTCGAAGCGGAATTGTTAAATTAAATTACTAAATCTAGGTGATCAAGCTAAATTCAGTTTAAGCATAAACATAGAGATAAAACACATAAAGAACGGAATTAATAGATTAAATCATAAATCAAAACATTGTTATAAAAATCCCTACTTTCTAACCCTAGGACACGAATAGCTTAGCTATCCATGCCTAGTAACAATTCAATACAAAATTCTAATAAAAACATTGTAAAGAATTAAAACTAAGACAAGAATAAATAAACCCGGATGACTCCGTCTCGATGATCTTCGTCTTCTTTGTCCTCCAAGATGATGTAATTTATGTTCTTGATGATTGATCTCCCTTTTTCCTAGAGCTTGGGGTCCTTTTTTATAGAGTTGGGCCGAATCTTGGAGAAGATAGGCTCAAAATCCTATTAAAACACGATTTCTCTTATCGGTGGACTTTTTGACTTGACACGGCCGTGTTGCTTTGCAATTCTTCAATTTCTGCGCAACATTTGACACGGCCGTGTTGCTTGAGTGACACGGCCGTGTTCTATTCCAGAACCCACAGCGCGTTATGGACCACTTTTGACACGGCCGTGTTGCTTTGTGACGCGGCCGTGTCGGTTCTTGCCCGGTTTTGCTCCTGGACCGGTTCAGACCGGTTCGGACCGGTTTGGACCGGTTCTTCGACGGTTCTCACACTTTTGGGCCGGTTTTCACTCTTTTCCAACTTGTTTCCTCGTCCGGTAGCCTGAAAATGCTCAAAATACCTTAAAACAAGTCGAAACACGTCAAATGACCCAAATATTATTAATATAAATAAATGCCGGTCAAATATGCACGTAAATGATATAAAATATGATCCTAAATCGACCTAAATACATGCATAAATAACGTGTTATCAAACTCCCCCAAACTTAAACTGTTGTTCGTCCCGAACATCATACAAAAAGACACAAAGAAGACAAGTGATTATGCATTTTGTTTAGGGCGACTAGATGATGAATTCAGCTTCAGTTTGATTTTTCTTACAACAACTAGGCAACACAATTCACTTGAGCATATGTGATAACGCGTAAATCAACTAATCTCGAGACTTTGAACTTTCGAATTATTCAACCCTCACCGGGTAAGTGTTTCACTCATCTCTCAAGTGTTTAGGCTAACATAATTTCCACTCATATTGAATTACATGCAAAATCTACCATATGCTTGCCAATCGTCTACACTAGACCTCGTACTTGATATGTGTGATAAAAGATCAAAAAGGTCTTTATTTTGGTTGTAATGTGGGCTTAAGGTAAGGTGGGATACATTTGGATATAAGTGACTATTCATTGGACTAATCAAGTTACGTCTAACCCGACTACCCCTCAATACAATCACCCAACCTCACTCTTCAACTTTCAGCAAATCACCCCGCAAGTTGACTTCTTCACCTTCCCAAGTCCATACAACTTAAGTGCTTTTCAATTCTGTGGGTACCACATTTTTGGGACTACCCGAATGTTCTAAGCAAATTCACAATTTAAGCACTTTATTTCCTAGCCTCTCCTCTATAATACTAATAATAACAATTTTTTTTCTTTTTTTCTTTTTTTTTTTTTTTTTTTTTTCTAGGAGAGGCTATTCTTCGCTTTTCACCTATCACTTTTCTCTTATTTCCTTCATCTTTTGAAAATATCCCTACTTCCCATTCCTTCCCACAAATTGTTCACCCAAAATTCCTTTCAATTCTCCTCCCTCTACTTGATTAATCCAATTATGGCCAAAAGAGTTAGATCAAACGGTTTCGGCTGATATTGTTTAGGTTATGAATAAATAAAGCTATAAGGCTCAAGTGGGCTAACTAGGGACAATTTTTTTCATTATGGGTCAAAGGCAATTTTCATGGTTCAAAGAAATAGGCTTAAACAAAGAGTTGCCTAAGATCATTTCCTAAATCACGACACATACTTGACACATTCTTAGTAAAGACTCAAGGCAAGTTCTAGAGACTAGTACACATATTCAATCAAATTCACACCGAAAGAAAGTATATTACTCCGAAAATTGGAGTATAATTTAGGCTCAAATTCTCACAAGGTAAATTTTGATTGAATATTCTCAGTTCAAGCTCAATTTCGTCTCAAAACACCTCTCATGCTCTGTTATGTGCCATTTTTTCATCTACTTCTCAAAATCATCTCATCATCAACTATTCATCATCCATCTTTCCCTAATTTTCTCTTTTTATTTTTCTCACTTGTTACCTATTTCCGGGTTTTATTATTCTTATTGACTCTAAAAACTGCACTACTAAGACTCTAAACTCTAACTCCTAAGACTCAACATGGACACAATATGCAATTAAACTCGGGCTCACAGACCCAACAACACTGATAAATCAGATAACTGGGCTCACAGACCCGATAACACCAATTGAAACAATAAAAATCAGCACAATGGGCACACGGACCCGCAATTAACAGCAAGTATCTCGAACGAAAAAAAAAAAAAAAAAAGTAAATCAAAACTAGAAACCTAGCTGCCAAGACGTTCCACGGTCTACCCCCTCCCCCAAACTTGGCTGAAAGCCAATGTTTGGAGGAAAAACGTGGTACGCCTTGGTGCTAACTTACAAATCGTTTGACGATGGCGTTTTTAAACCCCTACGGGCTCCGAAAGCGTGCCATTTTGCTCCTACTGAATCTTGGTTCGGCCGTCTCCGCATCACGCTCTGAATTTTCCATTTTTTTCTGTTGACGTACTGACACGGCCGTGTTGAATGTTGTGACACGGCCGTGTTACATTTGAGCCAAACTTGATGTTTTTGGGCTGATATTGACACGGCCGTGTCGGTTGTGTGACACGGCCGTGTTGCGTTCCAGTGTGAAATCGTGTTTGGAGCTTGGTTTTGACACGGCCGTGTTATAAGGCCGACACGGCCGTGTTGCTTTTGAACCAAACTTTGGTTTTTAAGCCTGATTCTGACGCGGCCGTGTCGTTTTGTGACACGGCCGTGTTGCATTCCAGTGCTGAAAACACTTTCTAAGTGCTTTTTGACGCGGCCGTGTCCGTAGTGTGACACGGCCGTGTTGCATCTTCTGCTCCTTTTAACGCGATTTTCCGTCTTTTCGACCCCCGTTTCTTGCAACACTCGTCCATGTTGATTCCTAAAAACATAAAACACTAAAACACACGTAAAACATAAAATTAACGCAATAATAAAAAAAAAATATATATAAACATAAAACATTAAACATCGGGTTGCCTCCCGACAAGCGCTTTGTTTTACGTCTTCAGCCGGACGTCCTTTTCCTATCAACCTTCTTCTAGCCACCCCGAGTTGGAAGTTTTCTGAACACTTAAAGAGCTATTTGGGGCACGAGGATTTTCTATAGCAGCTAGGGTAGTGTAAATAATGCTACAATTGTGCCTACCCCTTAGACCCGATTTATGTATGTTGAGTGTGATTATTTCGTTTTGAACCCGAAAAACCAACTCCCCTTTAGGTACATCTATTAGTGCTTGGCTAGTCGCCAAGAAGGGTCTTCCTAAGATAAAAGGGAATTCATCACTCCCTTTCATGTCAACAACTAAGAAATCACTAGGAAATTCAAAATTTAGCACTTTTACCACTACATCCTCTGCTACTCCCAACGGCGTTAATGAAGATCCATCCGCCAATTTGATAGTAGTAAAGGACCGTTTAATTTCCCTTAATCCTAATTGTCTATACTGCTTAAGAGACATCAAATTTATGCTAGACCCTAAGTCACACATGACATTATGAAATTCATGACTACCAATTGAGCAAGAAATAGTAAAACTCCCTGGATCTTTTGCTTTTGTTGCTCTTCTTGGTTTCATGCTTGTGTTTGCGTTCTTCTTGGGCCTGCTCGGTCTCTTCTTTGTCGCCTCTTTTCCATCCTCCCACTCCTTTGTTTTCTCTTTAACTTCGATTCTCTCCTTTAGTGGTTCCTGTTTCACAACAACAACTCTAGATTGCTCTAAAGGATCAAGGTTAGCAAAGAACGAATTTTTAAAACAAAAATCAAAAGACTCATCAAGAATAGGAGATGAAGTTTTCTTATCTATGATTGTATTGACCTCCTCCTTCTCAATGTTTTTGACTTCCTCGCTTGATTCCTTTGCTTCTTGGTCCTTCAAGCTCTCTTCATGCTCATCTAGCTCCACAATATTGCAGTGCTCCTTCGGATTAACCACTGTATCACTCGGGTATTGGCCTTGCTTGTGTTGAGCTCCTACTATCTTTATCAGCTGACTCATGTTTGATGTCAACTCTCCAATACTAGCTTGAGTCTGCACCAACGTGTTCTCGAGCCTCTTGATGTCTGCCCCTTGCCCAGTGATATGCTTGTTTAGCTCCATGAATTTTCCATCCACTTTCTTCTCCAACTGAGCTAACTTTTCATCATACTTTTCGAATTGTGACATCGCGATCTCTTCTTGTGATGGCTTCTTACCGTCATGGATCATGCCATTTGTAACAGCGAATTCGGGTGGCGGATTGAGTGTATTTTGCGCGTTCCCATATGAAAAGTTCTGATGATTCTGAGGGTACTGATTGTACCGAGGCTGATTGTTCTGGAAGTTGTTGAAGTTTCGTTGATTCACAAATTTTACTTCTTCAACTTCTTCCGGACCCCCTGGCTGTTGTGCTAACGTTAGATTAGTTAGCAAATTCACCTGGCTCGTCAATGCTGTTACTTGTGCTGTGAGCTTTTCAATTGGCTCATTATTGACGGGCTCGCATTTTTGGACACTGGCTACCCTCCTTGGCATGTTTCTCTCATTCGACCATTGGTAGCTCGTTCTGGCCATCGCGTCCAGGATTGAGAATGCCATCCTCACTGACTTCTCCATCAAACTTCCACCCGCAGCTGCATCCACTTGGTTTCTAGTCGGAGCAAGTAGACCATTGTAGAACTTGCATACTTGCTGCTTCTTGGTGAACCCATGTTGAGGGCAACTCCGGATAAGATCCCGGAATCGCTCCCAAGCCTCTCCGAATGGCTCTTGGTCCAATTGCTTGAACTGATTGATCTGGTTCTGCAGGTCGAGCATCTTGCTTGGTGGAAAGTACTTCAACAGGAAAGAAGTACTCAAGTCTTCCCAATCTCTGATGTCTTCTAGTGAATTGAACCACTGTAATGCTCTGTCCTTCAGTGAGAAAGGGAACAGTCTCATCTTGACTTGCTCGTGCGGCACATGATTGATCTTGATTGTGTCGGCCAGTCTGCGAAACTTGATCAGATGCGCATTCGGATCCTCCAAAGCACTTCCCCCATACTGGTTTTGCTGCACTATGTTGATTAGTGTAGGCTTCAGCTCGAAATTGTTGGCATTGAGTGGTGGAGGTTGTACTCCTCCTGCCTGCTGATTTGGACTGGGCTTCAAGCAGTCGCTAATAGGCGTGTCATCTTCATCGCCTGCAGCTGGGTCTATCTGAATTGGGCCGTACTGCTGTTGTAGCTGTGGCCCTTGTGGAGGTAGCTGTTGCTGTATGTTCGTGACTCGATCATCCAACCGTGCCAGAGCTGTCAGTACTCTGTTAAGTGCGTCATCTTGATTTGGATGCTGTGGTGGATTTTCCATCTCAGATGCGGCGTTTCTTCTAGTTCGGTGTCTGCGAGCTGTCGCTTCAATTTCCGGATCGAAAGGACGAAGGGTTTCTTTCCCTTTTGATCTGGTGTGCATACGAAGCCTGAAAACACCAAAAACAAGAACTACCGCGTAACACTAAAATTAAATAAAAAAAATAAAACGAAAATTAAAATTAAAAATACGAAAAAAATAAAATCTAGTCTAGTTTCCTCCTATTTTTCAAGATAAAAACTAAGCGCTAAATCCTATTCCCCGGCAACGGCGCCAAAAACTTGACACGTCGGTTTCTAACCTAGTGTTCCGCAAGTGTACGGATGTAGGTGTAGTAACGATTATCAAGGTCGATCCCACAAGGAATAGTTTTAGGTAGTTTGATACCTTAATACTCTAGGAATGTCCTAACTAGATACTAAGTTTTAAAGGTTGATTTTACTAATTAAACTACTCAATTAAATGTAACTTCAAACTTAGGAAACACGAAAACTAACAATCAAAGAGAATAGGTATCCTAGGGCTTCGATTTCAGGATATTAATTCAATGTTGAATATGATTAACCTATTAATTTACCAATTCTAGTGTTTATTAGGCGGCACGACAATAATCTAATCCTTCTCTCGAAGCGATTAAACCGTTGATTAATTAAGCTAATTACCCTCTCGAGTCAATTAAACCTAATAACTCCCAAACGATCTTAAGCCACGGCCTACACAGTCATAGACAACTGCGCTCTATGTTCTAAGTCTGATAACAATTCCCTCCTCTCGAAGCGGAATTGTTAAATTAAATTACTAAATCTAGGTGATCAAGCTAAATTCAGTTTAAGCATAAACATAGAGATAAAACACATAAAGAACGGAATTAATAGATTAAATCATAAATCAAAACATTGTTATAAAAATCCCTACTTTCTAACCCTAGGACACGAATAGCTTAGCTATCCATGCCTAGTAACAATTCAATACAAAATTCTAATAAAAACATTGTAAAGAATTAAAACTAAGACAAGAATAAATAAACCCGGATGACTCCGTCTCGATGATCTTCGTCTTCTTTGTCCTCCAAGATGATGTAATTTATGTTCTTGATGATTGATCTCCCTTTTTCCTAGAGCTTGGGGTCCTTTTTTATAGAGTTGGGCCGAATCTTGGAGAAGATAGGCTCAAAATCCTATTAAAACACGATTTCTCTTATCGGTGGACTTTTTGACACGGCCGTGTTGATTAAATGACACGGCCGTGTTGCTTTGCAATTCTTCAATTTCTGTGCAACATTTGACACGGCCGTGTTGCTTGAGTGACACGGCCGTGTTCTATTCCAGAACCCACAGCGCGTTATGGACCACTTTTGACACGGCCGTGTTGCTTTGTGACGCGGCCGTGTCGGTTCTTGCCCGGTTTTGCTCCTGGACCGGTTCAGACCGGTTCGGACCGGTTTGGACCGGTTCTTCGACGGTTCTCACACTTTTGGGCCGGTTTTCACTCTTTTCCAACTTGTTTCCTCGTCCGGTAGCCTGAAAATGCTCAAAATACCTTAAAACAAGTCGAAACACGTCAAATGACCCAAATATTATTAATATAAATAAATGCCGGTCAAATATGCACGTAAATGATATAAAATATGATCCTAAATCGACCTAAATACATGCATATATAACGTGTTATCAGAGGTGGCCATGATTTCCTGAGAGAACGGTGTGATGATATCTCCATTGGCATCGAGGCCCAGGATTCTGTCGAGCTCGACATTGCGTTGGACTCGCTCATACTCTTGAAGATCTAGAGTATGAGGATTGGCATAACGAACTCTTTTAGCCACGTTGAGTGGCGGCGGCGATCGACATCTGTAGGTTCGTCGTTGCGCTGTCTTGACCCGTTAGAACTCCCATGGTCCTCGGGAGAACCAGGTCGTTCCCGTCGCCGATCCTGACGCCCGCGGTGCACCGGGTCTTGTCGATCATGCGAGTGGTGACGATGTGGAGGCACCGCGGGATTGGGCTCATGTCCGGCAGGTCCCTCGGGATTTAGGCGATTGGCCGCCCAGTCCTGAAGAACATGAGCATGCTCTTGTAGGAAGGCCTGGAGTAATTCTGGAGTTATTTGAATATTGACCGGTGGCCGGGCAGCAGCGAGATTAGGGTTTTGCATGTCTTGTGGGGGTGGAGGTAAGAACTGGTTGTCTGGATTCATAACCGGGCCTTGGTCGCCCTGATGATGAGACGTACCTCTTATCGGCGATTGCCTCGGCAGCAAAACTTGATCCACGGGTGGATCTTGATTGGCTTGATCACCCTGGCGAGATTGATTCAGACGAGTCATCACCATGATATTTGAATGCACTGTTAATGTCAAAAACTACTTGCGGTTCCCACAGACGGCGCCAATTGATAATGCGCAATCTGATATCCAAGAAACTTAACGAAAACCTACGTAAGCAATATGAAAAAACACAAGATTTACGTGGTTCGATCCGGAGATCTACGTCCACGGGCACAAAATAGCACCTGCCGAGGTGTTTCTTTCACTAGATCTTTGAGTTTACACGTAGTAATTTCAGAATACAGAATGCGAACCCTAATTCAGAGTTCTTTTCTCCAATTTATACTAAACCCTACTGAACCCTAACTGAACCCTAACTAACTCCCTATTATCACGCCTCTTTTCCGCTGCATGGCGGTTGGAAACGGATCGTGAGCCTTGAGTCGCGGAACAAGCCACAAGTTGGGCCGCGCCACACGCGTTATCCGGGACGCGTACCTCTGGACCTTCTGGGCCGGTTAATGGGCCGAGGTTCTGGGCCAGTTAGTGGGCTGAGGCGTTAGGTATTAACCCGACCCGAAGTGACCGGGCCATCCCTATCACTAATGAACCGAATAATATCAATTTTGAGTTTGATTTATTTATTTTAACAAGTCGTATTAAACGAGCTCGATTGGACTTTTGACGAATTGAGATCCAAATAATTTACGATCGGCTTGGTTTGATTATATTCCTATGACTATTTAATGAATCATTAAACATAAATTTATGATCCAAAATAAAAATTATCAGGAAAATAATTACTAGGAAACTTATACCATCTTCTTATTATTATTATCATTACTTCTTTCTTTAATTAAAATAATATTTTACTAAGATAAAAGAGAAAAAATAAATAATAAAAGATAGTACATTAAAAATAAAAAAGACGTACTGTTGCAAATGGAAAGGAAAAAAAAAAAAAGAAAGGAAAAAGAAGAAAAGAAAAATGCTAAATGACGAACACAAATTCAAAACAAAATAAAATAAAATAAATAAGAAATGAAAAAAAAATGACAATCATAACTATTAAATGCCAAGTTGGGAATTATTATTTAAAGCAGTGATGATACCCGGACCGGACCGGCCGGTCCTGCCGGTTTAACCGGGAACCGGCCATCCTTCCGGTCCGGACTGTGGTATATAACCGGAAAACTAGTTAGACTGGGAAAACCCGGATCTAACCGGAAAGAATCGGACAAACTGGTCAAAACCAGTGCCGGTTATACCGGCGGTTTACTCAGCGAGAATTAGAAGAAAAAAAAATATTAAAAAATAGATTGAAGTTTCAAATCAAGTAAGCGGCCGCAAGACGCAACTGTTCACCATGGAAGAGTTATTTGAGATATGCAACAAAATAATCATCAGAGGGAGAGAGAGATAGAGAAAGGATACAGATTTCGTCTTTCGTCTAGAGATAAAAGGATCTTTGCAGAGAATGAAAAAAGAAGATTGAAGAGAGATGCAAAAGAGAACTAAAGAAAAAGGCAGGGGATGAGTTTTATTGGGTGGCGTGAAACATCTCAAATAAAGAGAAGGTTGATTGTATTGGATTTGTATACTGAAAGCAAAACTTTTTATATACAATGTTTCCAATTATTCACTGTTTATCTCCTATCTGATTATATTTGCATTTTCACTATGTATGTGTCCCCATATCTCTTGCAAATAAGTAGATCCTATAGTGTGTTGAAGATCACAGAAGATCATATGATTGGTTAAACTTAAAGAGATATAAAATGTAAATCACAGCTTAGACAACTTGAGGACGAGATGTTGGTTTAGGCTGCAGTATTAAGTAGAAATAGTTTATCTTGACTATTTACTTATACTGGTACGTAATTACGTATTGATAGGATCACAGTGAGATATGTTCTTCTGCCTGACCTTAGTGAAGAACTAGAGATCTCGGTGACTTATAATAATCTAAAGCCTAAATAAGATTACAGTTATGAATGCTTGTTAGTGTGTCACTTTGATTTACTATGGGCAAGAGTTAAGATATAACTTTTATACTATGTATTTTGGGTGACAGCAACTTGCATATAATAATTGGTAATTTGTATTTAAGTAACCGTATCCGTTCAGGATGATGATATCCCCTTAAGGAGCTCAAAAGGTTTATTGTACTAAACCCTGCAGGTTGATTAAGTTCATGTACAATAATAAGGTTGAGTGGTACTACTTAAGGAATAAATAAGAAATTAATTGATTTAAGATGTCAGAGGTTTTAATTAATTAATGGATATTCGATATCTTAAATACGGGGATTAATTAAGTCTAATTCAAGCCCCGACTCAACTCGGGAATAAAGGGGTAAGTCAGTATTAATTCTCTAGTGGAATGAATTAATATTTATGAATTAATTATGTTCTGGGCTAAACAAGGAATAATTAATTTATAGTTAGGCCCATCTTTATTTATTGTATTTGAGCCCTGGACTGGCCCATATAGACTCCTAGTCCAAGTAGGAATAGACAATTAAATTCCTAATAAGGAATTAAATTCTTAATCCTAGAAGGAATTAAACTACCAGGGTTGGCCCACACTCAACCATGTATTATAAATACATGGTCTCTCATTCTGTGAAAAAAAAAGAATAAACACTCAAAAAGATCACTGAATAGAGTGAAAGAAAGAGTAGGCGGCGGCGGTTTAAGGTGTTCCTTCCCACTTGGAATTCTTGAAAGTTCGTCGTCCATCCGGCGTTGAGGATTGAGTAGGGGATACAGTCCAAAAGGTTAAGACAGGAGTCAGAAATCATTCAATCAGAAATCGACCTCTTGTGTAAACAACTATCGGGTCAAATCCCTTAACTACTATGTGTTATAGGCGCATGTTAGGGTTTATATAAATTTATAGATCCATCTCTAGGGTTAATTAATAAAGATACAAATTATGACAACCAAGAAGGGTCCTAGGGAAAGGGATTAATTATATTACTTTCTACAAGAGTATTATAATAGATATAAATTCTACAGATTGATCTGTTGTTAAACTTCAAACTTAAAGCATAAAAACATTTATTAATTTTGTTTTTCTCAAAGAATGTGTCCTGTTATTCAATTTTCTTTTGAATTTCATTTATTTTTATTAATTATTTATTTCATTAATTCTCAATAACTATAACAAATACTATAGTGTAAATAAGTAATGGTTATTATTATTAAAAACGGTTGAACCACCGGTTGAACCGATCCAACCGGTTGAACCGCTACCCATTAACAAAACCGATTTGATCTCCGGTTTGGTTATAACAACAATGATTTAAAGGTTTAAATAATTATTTTATATGGATAACCTACTATTCAGGTAACAGGTTGTAAAATCTAAAGGCTATAATTAAAAGATAAAAATCTAATGGTTATAATCTATTGGGGTACCGGTACACCCGATGCACCTTAGAAGTCCTCTAAAATATAAACTCACCCTTATATCGCTTCAGGATATCATGCTTCGACAAAACATTACTCGAATGGGTTCTAAATTATAAACATAGCATGAGTCACTCATATTACATATGACTTGTTATTATATATCCATTGAATATATTTCTTGGGATCTTCAGTCTATTGGTTGGTTATCATCATAAGTAATTCATCAATCAGTCTAAGAACAAAAGTCTCATTCCTTTCAAGGTCCTCCATACTTTCTCTTGTCTAATCCTTTAGACAAATAATCAACTAAATTTTCATCAGTATGTGTATAATCTACTCTAACAGCCACTATAGATAGGTATTCTCGAAAAGTTTTGTGCTTACAACGTGTTTGTCGTCTTTTGTTGTTATAATAACGGTTCTGAACTTTTGCAATAGTCACGGTACCTTCGCAATAGATCAATACGACCAAAATCAGTCTTCACCACAAGGGAGTATCACATAATAGACTTCTTAATCATCATGCTTCTTCACTGGTTGTTGTCAGTGCTATCATCTCAGACTCCATAGTATGCTAAGCCAAAATAGTCTAGTTCCTTGACTTCCATGAGACAGCTCCACCAGTTATATTGAATATATAGCCACTGGTTGCCTTGGAGTCATCTGAAAGGGTATTCCAATTAGCATCGATAGGTCTACTTGTAAATCTTTATAATGCAATATATGCAATATCTGGTCTAGTGCAATCAATTACATAATATAGGCTACCAATTATACTCGCATAATCGGATTGTCTTACAATATCACCAATATTTTTAAATAATTTTACACTGGGATCATACGATGTGCATGCAGTTTACAATCAAAGTAATTATACTTCTTCAAAACTTTATCAATGTAATGTGACTAGTTTAATCAAATTCTTTTTTTTCAGTCCTTTATTCTTGTCACCATGATCTTTCATATCAAAATTCATACATAGCAAGGATTCACACTTTTAACCACGTGAATATTAGAATCAAATATAAGCATATCATCCATATAAAGACATATAATAGTGCAAAGTCCATTCTCTTATTTATAAAAACGCACTTGTCACTTTCATTTACTCTAAAACCATGTGAGATAACAAGGTTATCAAAATTTCCGTGCCACTACATTGGAGCCTGCTTTAATCAATAAGAGATCTATCCAGTTTACACACTTTATTCGCTTGTTTAGAAATTACAAAGCCCTCGGGCTGATCCATATAAATTTCTTCAATCAATTAATTCACCATTTAAAAATAGAGTTTTTGCATCCATTTGATGCACAATAAGATCATAAATAGAAGGAAGTGCAAATAAAATACGTATTGATGTAATTCGACTAACGGGAAAAGATGCATCAAAGAAATCTATATTCACTTTTTGTTTAAATCCTTTAGAAACTAGGCGACTTTCGTATTTATCAACTGGACCATCAGGTTTCAATTTTCTCTTCAATATTCATTTACATAATATAGTTTTACAACCATGGGGGAAATCAACTGAAGCCCACGTTCTATTAAAGACAAGTGATTCCATTTCATCATTCATAACTTCTTGCCAAAGTTCATCATCTACAGAAGACAAGGCTTCTAGAATATTTTCAGGGTCTTTTTCAACAGTAAAAACATAATAATTAGAATCATCATCTTTAGCAATTCTAGCAAGTTTACCGTTTCTAGGTTCAGATTCCAATTAATAATTCTTGTTATAAGAGTATTACTAGAAGTCAAGCCCCACTATTCCTAGATACAAAAGGGAATTTATCCTCATAAAATCAGCATCATCCGATTCAATAATAGTATAAGAATTCAAATAAAAAAATCTATATGCTTTGTCGTTCATAACATAACCAATAAACGCACATTCATAAGCTCTGCTACCAAGTTTTTTCCTTTTAGGATCAGAAATCCTAACATAAGTCAAACAACCTCAAATTTTAAAATAAGACAAGTTTGGCTTTCTGCCTCTAAAAATTTCCTATGGATAAATATTGTCTTTTGATTTAGGAACACGGTTTAACAAATAAAATGAAATTAAAAAAATCTCTCCCCGCCAATAAGAAGCAACACCAGAACTTAGAAAAATTGCAACAACAGACTTAGTCACAGTCCAATTTTCCTTTCAGCTTTTCCATTCATTCCAAAGGAATAAGGTGTCATTTTTTCATGAATAATGTGATGTAAATAAAAAACTCAATAAACATATCAGAGTCATACGCTTTGCCTCTATCACTACATAATCTTTTCACTTTTCTATTAGATTAATTTTCAACTTTAGTGACAAATAATTTAAACATATCAAATGCTTCACTCTTATGTTTCATAAGACAAACATAATTAATCAGAACAATCATCAATAAATGTAATAAAATATCGATTTTCATTTCTAGTCAACACACCATCAATTTCACTTATATCAGAATGAATTAAATCCACTGACCAGTTTATTTTTGTGTTACTGATTTATGAGGTACAATTTTCAAAATTATTTAAAGATAATTAGGGAATAAGGCCTAAATTGCTCATATTTGGTATAACATGTTTATTAACATTAAACAATCTAGAATGTCAAGTATTAAAAGAGGAGATGTAAATAGAAGAAGAGATTTTAATAACATCAACATTCAATTAAAACATTCCATCAGTAGCATACGCCTCCCTAACAAAAATATTATTTTTCGCTAAAGTATTAACATCAGCCCCTATAGTCTGAGTAAACACGGTCTTGTTGAGAAGGTAGTCTGAACAAGATTCTTCCTCATCTCTGGAATATGTAGTACATCTTTGAGAATCAAAGTCTTTCCAGAGGTAAACTTCAATTCTACCTCACCAGTCCCGACAACCAAAGTAGTGTGTGAATTAGCCAAAAATTATACTTTTATCCTCGGTTTCAGAATGAGATTTGAACATAATTAGATCATAGCAGACATGGCGAGAAGCACACGTGTCTACCCACCATGCTTTGAATCCTCCAAGTAAATGGATTTCAGTAATCATAACAATAAATGGCTCCTCAATAAGGTTCACCTATGATGCCACACGTGAGTCACTTTACAATAATTACTTGCCATATGGCTTGGTTTGTCACACTTCAAATATTTTAATTCTTCCATAGAGACTCCCGTATGGACCACATCATTTCTTACTAAGGGTCCATTTCTTGAAGGGGGCGTCGATAGTTTCTATTCTGAAACTGAGGAGCATTCCAATTTTGAAGATTATGGCAATTTTTTTATTTTGATTCTTCATGGTTTTTTGTTTTGGTTTTAGAACAGTGTGGGTGGAATTCTTCTGAGTATTTTTGTTTATAGAAACAATATGGATTTCTTCCTTATAATCTTATTTTCAGGCTTTTTGCTCAATACGAAGGCGGGTGATCAGACTATCCAATGAAAATTCTTTAGTTTTGTGTCTGAGAACAATTTTGAAATCTTTCCAACTAGGGGGTAATTTATCAATTAAAACAGTAACTTGACATTGTTCATCTAATGCTATACATTCTGAGATGATCTTATGTGCATTTTTTTGTAGTTCATGTGATTGTACCTCCATGAATTTGTCATCGGTCATTTGGTACTTGAGATACCGGCTCACTGCCTATTTCTTTGCTCCAACCTCCTCAGTGTCATATTTCTTCTGGAGTGCATTCCAAACCTATTTGGAAGACTCTTTAGAAGAGTAGTAGTCATACAAATTGTATGCCAAACCATTTAAAACAATGTTCTTACACAAGAAATCAGTTTCCGCCCATGGTTGTTGCTGCTTAATTTTTTCATCAGAAGACTCGTCGATAAAGTGGGTTTTTCAGAGGTTAGAGTGGATGAGACTTTTCTGGTAGTGAGAAAAAATAACATTTTATGTCTCTATCTTTTGAAATGAAGACCCTCAAATCGAAAGGGATTGTTGAGATCAACGGTGATGGAATCAAATTCAGTGGTTGTGACAAAAAAGAATGTCTTAAAATTGCTATAGTAGAATAAAATCAAGAATAATGTTACCAGGTTTTTGGGTTGAGTGTGCACTAAGTCTCTCTCTTTATAAAGTTTCACGGCTCTAACCACATTGTGCAAGCAGTACCTAGCCTCGTAGTCCTCAGGATAAAACAACTTAGAAATCTTTGTCTCGAAACTTTTCTGCACTGAAGAGGGACTCGAATACTATCTCCCTCTACTGCTTGAAATACTGATAAAATTTAGAATACTGTAAAGTAAATCTTTTTCTCTGTGTGAATTCTGTTTGTTCTGGCTAAGACAGGGTTCTACGTTGTAGTGAGGGAGAAGTTGAGAGAAATGTGAGATGGATAAAAGACCGGATATATTAATTAGAAAGGCTGATTGAGTCTTAATTATCCAACAAATATATTTTTTTTAATAAAATAGACACAAATAATTTTGATAAAAAAACTCACTTCAACAAGTAAAATAATGATATAAAGTTTCAAAGTAAAAGGGATATAACCTTATAGTCACAGATTTCATATTATAAGCCAATCTAAAATTGAAGGACAACTTTCAAATTTGTTTAAATTTCTAATTAAAATGGTAAGGAAAAATAATTGAACCACAACGTAAAGATTATAATAACTAGAATGTAGTTAGTAAAATAAACCATTGGCGTAATTTTTTCAATTGAAGAATTGGGGAATGCTTGATTCATTCTAAATAGTAAATACTAGGCAAAGAGAATTATGAATTTAAGTTTGAAATTTATGGAGTGAATCACGTTAGAATTAATGACCCATTAAAGACGTTTAATAAACGGTTCACTAAAAGAAACATAATAAATTTAATTAAAAATAACGTAATGCTATTGCAATTTCAATTAAAAAAGTAACGTTAGTGTGGCTGCTGGGATTCGAGCCCAGGTCTCCACGGCCACAACGTGGAATTCTTACCACTAAACTACAGCCACTTTGTTGATTTGATATTTAAACAACTAGAAAGTAATCAATTATTGTTGACATTCCGACAAGCACCGATCTCTGTATTTAAATCAAACGTGAGCATGAAAAAGCTGTTTTTTTAATTAGTTAATGGTTGACATTTAACCTTCCAAATTTGCGAAAATTAAGGTCACTTACCACAATCACAATGATGAGTACCGAGAATATGTCATCGTACATAGAGTTATATGGATCTTGTTAACACAAAATAATAGAACGTTGAATGAAGTGATTATAGCATCACAATGTATTAATGTCACCATAATGTATGTATTCCAATCACTCAATTAAAGCTAATGTTAGGAATTAATACCACAAGGCCCGGCCCATGCACTAAATTTAGGAAGCTTGTGGATTGGGCCTCTAGTCCAACAATGTCAAAAGTAGGCATTTATGAGCATCACTTTTTATCTCATCCGTTGTACCAAATGCATCAATTTTTCTCAAATATGTGTGCCCACCACCACACAACCTGCTTCGGCCGAAGGTATCTACAAGGCTACAACAACCTCATTTAACTATATTTCATCTCTTAATTAATCTCTTTAGAGTTTAGACACTAATTTGAATATAGAATTTGTTTTTATGACGAAATGAAGTTCAGTATTCCTGTAATTCTAGGTTCCGAAACTACCTAAATAATGAAACCAAATCGAAATCGAACCGCGATATACACAGTTTCGGTTTGGTGTCATCCCAAAACCTGCCAACTCAACTCCAAACAGTTGGTTTTTTTTTTCCTTTTTCTTTTTAACAACATTTAAAAAATAGGGTTAGGAAAATAAATTGTAAATACAAGTGACATAAAAATTAAGACAAATTTATTTAAAATTGGTCATCAATTACAAATGATCGTATTAAAGTCTAATTGTCAAAATACAATTTTTAAGTTACAATGTAAAAAAATAATTATATATTTAATACTAAAATCATGTCTAAAATGTAACACTAACTAAGTAAAAAAAAAAACTCTAAAGTTACAATATAATTATTGAAATACTGCATCACAATTAAAATTGTAAGATTATATAATCAATAAATAATGAAAGTGAGAAAGGAGGGGGGAGGGGAGAAGGGGTTACAAAAATTTAACGAAATTGGCAGTTCAACCCCCGGTTCACAGTTATTGTTAGCCATTGATACGGGGGAGTAACCTAGGGTCGTTGGAGGCTTATTTGCGCAGGGTTGCAGAGACATAGCAGAGCCAAGGAGGGTTCCAACTGGAAATTAATCGTGACTTGCCCTTATTAACAAACATATTGATGGATTGAAGGATGAGTACGGTGTTCCAGTTTCTTGGTGGTGTGAAACAACAAAGGAATGGTACAGCTGGCAGATGTATCATGAAGATGATGGTGTTTGACCAAGAAGATCCACCCCATCACCCAAGATATATACATATATATACACATACAAACATAGAGAGAGACGGAGGGGGGAGGGGGGACTTTATTGCAGATATAACCATCAGCTAATGTAATAGATCACTGACATGAATAACATGCAATTCGAACTGTTCATCCGACTATGAAATACATTCACTTGGAACATATTTGTGTAACGAATACAAGGACGTTGCATAATTTTTGAATCATCTTGGATAGATTGATATATTGAAAAGAAGAATTAACAATCTCACATTATAGGGCACACCACTATATTAACTTGCATTATGCCTTGTGCAATTGCAATTAGATCACAATAGATCCTGACAAATCAAGAAATTCAGAAATGTGCAATTAGTTTGGGAACCTCAGTGTATCTTCATTCAATGTTTTTATGTGTAGACATCAGTCGTCTGCTCCTATTGTTTAGCTTCAGCTTCCAGTGAAGTCTCAATACGTTGGATGAGCTGGTCTGCACCCATTGCACCCTCCTGCAAATCGATCATAAAACAGGAAAAAAAATAAATAAAAAAAAAATGCGATTAAGGCCAAATTATATCATAGTGAAGCACTAAGGGTTCATATTTGTAGCAAAAATATTAACTCTTACTAGAAAGCATCAGAGTAAACTAAAACTACGACAGGAAAAAATCCTCAGTGTGTTGGCCTTATATCAGCAATCTTCAAGGAACAAAATCTATTTGAAGCCTGACCCATTTCATCAATTATCTTGACCAACACCTAACAAAGGATTAAGTCATGGACTATGCATGTAAAGTCTAATAGAAGTTGAAAATAATTTATCAGATATGGTGATATCACTGGCAGCAAGCATAGTATAATAGGACTTAAAAGAGATGATATGACAACTTAAACACTGCTTTAGAAAGGGGGGAGAAATAGTCAATAACAAAAATTATCCTTGAGCTTTGACCTAATTACAAGAAACATTGATCTAAGTTTGTAAACTAAATAATTAATACTTAATAATCATCTCTACATTGCAAATTTGTACTTAAGTGACATGGTCTATAACTTAACAATGGATAAACCTCAAGGGTTACATAAAATTTACAAATTTAGAACGTTAAGTTTCTGAATATGGGTCAAACTTTTAAAGTAAAGTAGTTCTTTTCATTCAGTATTCTCATGTTGCAGACTATGGCCTGGTCCTCTGTGGGTAGAGCTGTGGGCAGAGAACCCAGTCTAGGATCTATCTTATAAGGCATGCTCTGTTAATATACAAGAAACACACAAAACTAAGGGTATGCAATGCCCTAACCATGGCATAGTACACACACACCTTCAGAGTAGTCAAAGATTGCCCAAAGAAATCATTCACCAGGAAATCATATTATAGACATGAACTTTCGCGAAATTTAATCATTAGTTATGGATTGCAATAATAAAGATCATTGCTTACAAAGCGATCAAATGGTTCCCCATCCTTGAACAGAATGAAAGTTGGCAATGCTTCTATGTTGTATTTGCTGGCAATATTGGGATACTTTTCTGTGTCAATTTTCACAACCTGGATTTTATCAATCATTGAAGCACCGACTTGTTCCAGAATAGGAACCATAAACTGGCAAGGACCACACCTAGAAAAAGAGGCAAGACGATGATTATATTAATATAAAAGCATCCACGACCTAATTCATAACGATATATATGATGCTTCAGAGAACTAATCTTCAGATTCCAATGGTACTCGAGGGATAATGAGGGAAAAATCATTGAACTGAAAATTATCCATTTAGCTAAATAACATCCGTGACCCTATATAATAGAACCCAAGAACAACAGAAACCATACCCCCTGGATTTCAAAAAGAAAAAGAAAAAGACAAGAAAAAAAAAAAAAGAAGAGATAGAGATGCAAGAAAACAAATATAAGAGGCATTACCAAGTAGCATAGAAGTCAACAAATACTGGTTTGTCAGACTTTTCCAACAACTCCTCAAATGACGAAAATGTCTGCTTCTTTGATGCAACCTGGGAGAGAAACTCCTCGGTATTAATTTTCAATACCTTAGATTCAAGAATTACCATTTCAAGTTCCTCAACAAAATTTAATGAAATGACAAAATGAGAATGTCAAGATACAGCTGCTCACGCATAAGAGTTTTCGGCCAGAGAAGCTTCAAAGTTAAGGCAAACAGCAAAGAATCAGTTATAGGCAATCAAGTTTGTGCAAGCTTTTCTTAACAATTATACATTATTTATTCTCCTTTTCTTCATCTTCTTCACTACTTTATTTTTATTTTTCACCACTTCTTTTAGTTAGGGAGGGGGAATTAGTATATAGAAGGGATTAGAAATGTACAAGGCAAGGTGAAATGGAATATCTGTTCATGGGGCATATAGATATATACAAAAACAGAATCATGGGCCATATAGATATAGGTGCTCATTCAATGAACTTCTAGACTACCTCCCACCCAGCCATGGTTCCACCTGCTAGTTACTACATCTTCTGGGAAAGACAGAGGCAAACAAGCTTGCACATCAAACCCATAAATAAAATAAAACACCCTAGTGGCACTAGTTCAATCTGCAAAATACATAATTAACATCATTCTATTCACCATAATATCCAACAAGGATACCTGCTCGTTTCCTGTTATCCCTCTACGGGTTCAGAGATGAAGGCTCTAACTGTTGGGAGCTGTCATCTTTCATTCCTAAAAGCACATTAATTGAGGTCCAGAAACATTGCACTAGCCAAACTTAATTTACCTCAAACAAATGTCTCATCTAGATTTACATACAGCAATACAATATACACCACATATACACGTAAATATTTTTTTGATAAGAAAATACACATAGATATGGTGTAATGCGTGAATTAGACTAGTATATTTAGAATTATTTTCCATTGAATCATATCAATTACGTAAGTGTTTGCGATTGCTTCCATTGTAAAATAACTGATCAAATTTAGAGATTGTGGAAAAACTTCTTTAAGCAAAAGCAGGTAGTGTTTGCAATAATAAGTGATTTATACAAAAAGTAAAAGTTGTATTGTTTGGACAAAAAAAAAGTGATAATAAATTGAAGTTGTATTTACAAGAATATAAGAAGCAGAGAAAAGCATGTGATGACATGCTTCTGGCTTCCGCTTAAAATAAGTTATTTTATGTCAAATGTTGAAGCAAAAACAGGTATTTAAAACACTCAAATCTACTTTTCTTAACCCAAAAGTCCAAAAGTGCTTCTCTCAAGCATTGGCAAACACTGGCCAAGAATCTCTCTAAGAACTGAATCAACTCAAACAAAATGGTCAAAAAGTCTTCTGCACCATGTAAATAAGCATAAGAACTGATTTCATCCTCTAACCAAATCAGCTATAACCGGAACCTACTTCACAGCCCAATTCTCACGTAACGTAGAATATTTCTATCAGAATTTTAATGTAATACGATTACAATAGTATAGGGGAAAAAAAAAACAATACAAATAAGATGTACCTCATATAAAGTCAAATGTAGCAATTCCGCAAGGAGGAGAAAGGACAAAAAAATCCACAGCATCTCAGAATAACAATTCAAACGGACTACTGAACAAAACCTAGAAAGGAATTAAAGTCTAATTCGATTTTAAGGGGAAAAGAGAAGAGATACTAACCAGCGTAAGTGTTTGCGGGCGCTGCTTAGATTTTAGGCAATGGTTTGGAAATCCGGAAAGACGGAGCTTTGTCGGAAAATGAAGGGAGGAGAAGTGAGGAAGCTTGGAATTCAGTGGTGAAGAGAACGGCGACGTTTTAGCGACGATAGAAACTGCCGCCGTTGTGGAAATCGCCATTTTCTGTTATTTAGTTTGAGAGATGCGAAGGAAAGAGAAGCAAATGCCAAAATGGTTGGAACAAACAAGAGTGGAGAGAATTTTGGAGATAAAAATACTAAGCCGTAGGGAAAACTCAAAGTTTGGACAACGTAAATTTAAAAATAAAAAAAGAATGGTATGTGATTATGTCGTGTGCTACGAGCCTATGATGAATGAAAACCTCTTTTGCACGAGAAAGCAATCATAAAACTATTATTAATTCAATTTTTTAAACGGTTTATTTCCCAAAAAAGACATATACATATATATATTAAGGCAAAAATTTATATGTGATCGTCACACGATCGTCACATGGCCGTCATACGGTATGACGGGAAAAAATAACACTTTTTTGTGGTAAAAGTATCACGTTTATCTGTAAAAGTATCACTTTTTTTTTAACAAAAAAAAAGTATCACCTATCTGTAAAAGTATCAATGTAGTAAAAATTTCAATTTTTCTGTAAAAGTGTATTTCATCACGCATGTGACCGTCACACACAAAATTCACTCATAAATTAATAGGTTTTGGATACCTGCTTGAATTCGAATTTATGCTATTGCTTTTATTATTAATTTGGAGTTATAAGAACGGTATTGTGTATTCTTATTTTTCATGGAAGAGTTTAGCAAGTAAATGAAACCCCCACTGGGTTTCGCTGTTATTGATGACATAATTCATGATGGAAGAAACCAAAGTCAGGAGGAAGTAAGATAGTCGCAAATGGCAAAGTTTGAGGAAAAGTTAGGTCAAATGGAGAAGAAGATGGATAGTAAATACATAGAGCTGAACAAGCATGTGACTAGTCAAGGAGCGAATCTCAAAGAAACCGCATCTAATGTGAGTCATTTGATAAAAATCGCAGATACTCAACATAAACAAGGACAATTTCCGAGTGATACGGTGGTAAATCTGAGGGAGCAATGCCAAGCAATTCAGTTTGAGAAGTGGAACTGAGTACGAAGGTCCAAAGATGCCAGTTGACCAAGAAAAAGTTGTAGAGAAAGAGCAGCTGGAAGAAAAGAGAAAGCCACAAGAAAAAGAGGAAGAGGCTTCAAAGCCAAGAGAAAGGGGGCTTACTATAGAAAGAAGGTCCGAAATATGTTCCTCCTATTCCATTCCCTCAAACCTTAAGAAGAAAGAAAGTTGGTGAACAGTTTGCAAAGTTTTTGGACATATTCAAGAAGATACAAATCAACATCCCTTTTGTGGATGCAATACAACAGATGCCAAACTATGCAAAGTTTCTTAAGGAGGTGATAGAAAGGAAGCGAAAGCTTGAAGATTATGAAACTGTCAACTTGAAGGAGGAGTGCAGCGGAAGATTCAAAGAAAGCTACCATTGAAGTGAAAAGATACGGGTAGTTTTACGATTGCTTGTAAGATAGGTAATGAAGTTTTTGAAAAAGCATTGTGTGATCTAGGTGCTAGCATTAATCTGATGCCATTATCTATTTTTGAAAAACTAGGAATAGGCACAATAAAAGCCACTACAATCACCCTACAAATGACTGGTCGATCCTTAACTTATCCAACGGGAATTGTAGAGGACGTTTTATTACAAGTTGGCAAGTTCATAATTCTGGCAGATTTCTTAGTCTTAGATATGATGGAAGATAAAGAGGTTCCCTTAATTCTAGGCTGTCTGTTTTTAGCAACGAGCAGTGCATTAATAGATGTACAAAAGGGGGAATTGACTTTAAGGATAATAATGAAAAACTGACATTTTCTATCTATAAGGCTATACAATTGCATGATAGGGAGTGAGTAAATCAAATTGAGACATGTAGTTCTATACAGTGTTTACATGCTACATTACATAGAGATCTTCTAGCCTCTATTGATACTGATGCATTAGAAGCTTGTCTGTCAAATTCAATTTTTGTTGTGAGTGATAATGATACTACTAACCTTGATCTTGTGGAATGTGTTAGTGCCTTGAATTCTCTGCAGGAAGCACCTAAAGATAGCTCGAAGAAAGAAGACATAAATAAAGAAGTTGTGAAAGAAGAGTCAAAGGAGAGTGCAAGTGGGCCTGAACTGAAGCCATTACCGGAACACCTAACGTATGAATTCCTTGATGATGAGAAAAAGTAATCGGTAATTATTTATGCATATTTGACTTATTCGAAATGTGAGAAATTGTTAAGAGTGCTTAGGAAACATAAGTCGGCAATAGGATGGACCATCTATGGTTTGAAAGGGATTAGCCCGACCGTGTGTATGCATAAAATCTTAATGGAGAATTTTTATAAATCGAGTGTCCAAAACCAGCATAGACTAAATCCAATGATGCAAGGAGTAGTTAGAAAAGAGGTACTTAGATGGTTAGATACAGGCATCGTCTCCAATTTCAGATAGTAAGTGGGTTAGTCCAACTCAAGTAGTGCCTAAGAAAGGGGGGATGACCATAATAAAGAGTTACAATGATGAAGTCATAGCCACTAGGTTATTCACGGATTGGCGTGTTTGTATTAATTATAGAAAACTTAATGCAACCACTTGTAAGCACCACTTTTCCTTACCCTTTATAGATCAAATGCTTGATAGGTTAGCAAGGTATGAGTTCTATTGTTTCTTTGATGGTTATTCGGGGTACAATCAAATTACTATTGCCCCGAAAGACCAAGAGAAAATCGCATTTGTATGCCCTTATGGAATTTTTACTTTTCGTAGAATGTCATTCAGGTTATGTAATGTGCCTGCTTAGAAGTTGATAGAGCAAAAGTAGTTGCAATCGAGCAACTACCATCTCCAGCAAATGAAAAAGCAGTAAGAAGCTTTGTTGGCCACGCGGAATTCTATCGAAGATTTTTCCGTGATTTCTCTAAAATTTCTAAATTTTTATCTCGTTTGTTAGAAAAAGATATTGCTTTTCTCTTTGATGATGCATGTGTGCAAGCTTTTGAGACTCTAAAGAAGGCATTAGTATCTGCTCCAACATTGATCACACCGGATTGGTCCGAACCATTCGAACTGATGTGTCACGTAAGTGATATGGCTATTGGGGGCAGCTTCAGGCCAAAAGAGAAATAATATCTTCAGAGTCATCTATTATGCTAGCAAGACCCTCGACTCAGCTCAAGCTAATTACAACACTACGGAAAAAGAGATGCTAACGTTCGTACCTGATTGGAGCAAAGATGATAGTGTATATAGACCATGCAGTTATTCGATACTTGTTCAACAAGAAGGACTTGAAGCCAAGACTCATCAAATGGGTCTTTTTATTGCAAGAGTTCGATGCCGAGATCAAAGACCGAAAGGGGTGTGAAAATGTGCTTGTGGACCATCTGTCTCGAATCACAAATGAAGCTGACAAAGAAGGGCAGCAAGAAAAAATAAAAGAGACATTCCCAAATGAGTGTATTTTGGCCCTAGACGATATTCCATGGTATGGTCATATAGTAAACTTCTTGGCTTGTGGAATACAACCACCCAATTTGACATCCCACTAAAGTAATAAGTTCTTTCATGACATTAAATTATACATATGGGATGATCATTTACTTGTATAGAAGATGTGCCGACACAATCATTTGAAGGTGTGTTCCTCGATCTGAAGTGAGGGACATAATTAATCAGTGTCACTTGTCTCCAAGTGGGGGCTATTTTGCTTCAGCTAGAAAAGCAACAAAGGTGCTACAAAGAGGGTTTTATTGGCCGACAATCTACAAGGATTGTCATGATTTCATCACTAAATGCGATCGTTGCCAACGAACAGAGGTGTTTCGAGAAAGCATGAGATGCCTCTCACAAGCATAATTGAGGTTGAGTTATTCGATGTGTGGGGTATTGACTTCATGGGACCCTTTACTTCATCTAAGGGGTTCCAATATATCCTACTTGCGTTCAATTATGTCTCGAGATGGGTTGAAGCGATTCCGACCCAAACTAATGATTCAAAGGTAGTGATCAAGTTCCTCCATAAGAACATCATCACGAGGTACGGAGCACCACGCGCCTTACTTAGCGATGGGGGTTCTCGCTTCTGCAACAAATGGCTTTATTAGTCAAGTATGGAGTAAAACATCCAGTAACTACGCAATATCATCCGCAAGCTAATGGTCAAACAGAATTGGCGAATCGTGAAATTAAGCAAGTCTTGGAAAAGTCGGTGAATGAAAATAGAAAAGATTGGGCGATGAAGTTGGACGATGCGCTATGGACGTATAGGACGGCGTATAAAACTTCATTGGGAATGTCGTTGTATCAATTAGTCTTTGGAAAAGCATATCACATACCAGTCGAATTAGAGCACTGTGATTATTGGGCCGTCAAGAAGTTAATTTTGACTTCGAGTTGGCAGGTTTATCTCGCATTCTTAAGCTCAACAAATTGGATGAATTTTGAAGTCAAACATTCGAGACTCTAGTTTATACAAAGAGCGGACAAAGTGATTCCATGATCGCATGATAAAGACTTAAAAGTTTGAAGCGATACCAAGTTTTATTGTTTAATTTGCGTTTACGAATAATTCCGAGTAAGCTGAAATCCAGGTGGTCGGGACCATTCATGATCAAGACCGTCCGAGCCTCCGGAGTAGTACAGTTGATAAACGAAGACGGAGGAACTTTTCTTGTGAACGGGGCAAAGGATAAAGTAATACTACAAGCCAGAGCAGATAGTCAACCATGCACGAAGCACGGTTGACTAAGTTTAACTAAAATCGAACAGGTCGTCAGGCTTGGGACATAAAACGAAGCGCTTGTCAGGAGGCAACCCAATGTTTATTATTTTTCTATAATTACGTTTTTATTTTCTTTATATTTATGATTTCACGTGTGTCTTTAGTGTTTTTAAAGTTGTAGGAACCAATATGATACAATATTGATGAGCATAGCAAGAAACGGGAGTCGAAAGAAGGAAAAAAACGAGGAGTTGGCCAATAGAAGCATCGTGACTGCGACACTGCCGCGACAACCAAGGCCTAGATAAGAAAATGGATTGATGACTCATCGCGACCGCAACACTGAGGGTCGCGGGGGCAACAAAAATGGCTTGCATAAGCAATTCGATATTGGCAACCTCGCACGACCGCGACAAGCAAGTCTAGCGGCCGCGACAATGAAGGCAGGTTTAAATCGCAAAAGACAGCCAGGTTAGCCTCACTTTTCTCCTCTCCTCTTTCTTGCGAAAAATACACCCACACACTCACAAATCTAAAATCAAGTCTAGTACACCATATAATCACACAACATCACCCACAAACATAAGCACACACAAAGATTCATCAATTTCACCACGAATTTTCGGATTGAACGAGCCCACTCGCTCGAACTTCGGGCACTTCCAATTTTCGAATTTTGGCTAAGTTTCTTTGGTAAGTATGGCTAACCTGAGATTTTAATTTGCTGCAATTACTTGTTTATGCTTACTCATCATTGAGATTTATTGATTTTTGAATTTGAGAATTGTTTGTTCATGTGTTGAATAGCTTTTAGCACTTTTAGTGCATATTTTGAGTTTGAATTGATTGGGTTGTGTTATGTAGACATAATTGGTGATAATTGGGCATGAAATTGTGTTGTTGATGTTGATGATAATGGTTTTAAGGCAACAAGATTACAAATAACATGTTATGTTCATTAAGGAATTTTATCGAGCATGTTATGGGCGAGACTAGATAGTAGTTTTTGCTTGATTTTGTTACTCCTCTTGTGTTTCTATGTGTGATACGATGATGAATAGAGTCTATTTTACATATTTAATGTTCATATGACTCGAACTTCACCATAAGTTAATTTGAATTGAAGTCCTTAGAAGTAAAGCACAATTTGGAGCTAAAAATTGAGCAATTTTGCTAGTTGTTGCTAGAATGTGGTTATGTTCGTAAATAGGTTTGAATTATACTTCGAGAATCAATTAGGACTAAGACTAAATCTTTGTTTGACTCGAAGTAATTGATTGTTAGAATGTAGTTTTAAATCTATTGAACTTTATTGGGTGATGAACAGTGCTTTGTTGGATTGGTTGTGTGTAGTTTCACTAAAATGGCTCCGAAAAAGCCAAGCTCCAACCATGGTAAGGGTAAGCAACAAATGGTTAAAGATGTTGCATCATAGAATCCAAATGACAGCCAAACTCTATTTGGATTCACTTTGGAGAGGGAAGAGCATAAGAATCGGTTTTATCATCTCTGTCAACGCCAAGTTGTGGCGACCCGGTTTAGCAATGATGAGCTCACACGAGCTATGAGGATACACGAAAATATCAAAGCTTTGCTTATAGCGGGAGGTTTCATAAGTTCATGCAGGCCAAGCGCACATACAACAGGCTCACAGTGGAGTTTTTTTAGCACATTTGCCATCACTGTGGCAAGTGAACCGCATTGTTGTTGACCGGATGGTATCACGTTTCAACTGATGGACAAATAGCGTAAACTGACATAAACCTAGCTGGACAGGATATTCAGCTTCCCTAAAGGTGCCAAGGACAACCCACTTGAGGTATTCAACATTCTAGAAGTTTGGGGTCTATTGGCAGTTGCTCCACCACTTGTGGAACCTCATAGATATGTGGAAAATGCTTCCAAAGCCACATGGATTAGAAACCCAATGATACGCTACCTCCAAAAGATATTGGCTCATACTCTATTCGCGAGAAAAGAGATGGGTGCCATGAGACAGGCCGAACTTCAAATGATTTGGAATATGTTCCATGAGCATAAGGTGGATAATGCCAACCACTACAACCGCCACCACAATAGACTGTGAGTTAGCACCAAAGTGTGCCACTCTTTTCCTCCAAACATTGGCCTTCGACCAAGTTTGGGGAAGGAGGTGTACCGTGGGACATCTTGACCGCTATTTGTCCTTTAGTTGCTGTTTCTAAATTTTTGTTAGTCGTTGCTTGTTCCTTTTTTTGCTGCTTGCTCCCTTTTTTTTTTTTTTTTTTTTTTATCATTGGGTCTGTGAGCCCATTTGTTTCCTTTGGTTGGAGTATTGGGTCTGTGTGCCCACTTATTTGTGTTGAAGTTGTTGAATCTGTGAGCCCATTTATTTGAGTTAGTTGTTTAATCATGTTGGGTCTTAGTTGTCTTTAGTTTAATATTTTAGATTTTTAGTTGTTTGTTGGAGTCTAAGAAAAAAAAAACCCGAGTCTTGAGTTGTTAATAAGAGATTACAAGAATAAAAAGAAAAAAAAAATAGGAAAGAACAGATGGTGAAAATTTAATGATGATATGATTTTGGGGAAAATGTTGTAAAATTGGCACATAGTCGAGCATGATAGGTAATTTGAGACAAAATTGAGCTTGTTCTTAGAACATGTGATCAAAATAAACCTTTTGAGGATTTTGAGCCTCAATTGTACTCCCACTTTTGAAGTAATATATACATATTCTTTCGGTGTGAATTACTTGGGTATGTGTATTTGTCTCTAGAACTTGCCCTGAGTCTCTATTATGAATGCATCAAGCATATGTTGTGACTTAGGAAATGATCTCAGACATTCTTGTTTTTAGCATAATTTGAGCCTTGAAAATTTGTCCTTTTTACCAAAAGTTCGAAATTTTTCCCTAGTTAGCCCATTTGAGCTTAGTAGCCTTATTATTTCATAGGCCTACATTATAAGCCAAAAACCTTTCGATTTAAACCTTTGACCTTATTTGGACTAATTGAGTAAGAGGGAGGAAAATTCGAAGGTAGTAGGGTAAAATATTGGGAATGAAGTGGAAAACTAGTGGATATGTGAAACGGTAAAGAGAAGAATAAATTGATAGGTGAAAAGTCGAGAAAAATAGCTTCTCCTAGTTTGTTAAAAGAAAAAAGAGAAAAAAAAATTGAAAAATCGGAAAAGTTAAGAAAGAGTTCTTTGTATATATGTTTTTTTAATTATTTTTGTTGAAGAGAGGCTAGGAATTGAAAAATGCTTAATTGTCTGACTTGAATAAAAATCGGATAGACCCAAAGATGTGGTACTCGAATAGTATCACAAAAAAACACTTAAGTTGTAAAGTACTTTTGTGGGGTGAAGAAGTCATTTTGTGGGATGACTTGCTGAAATTTGAAGAGTGAGATTGAGTGATTATTGAGGGGTAGTCGGGTTAGGAGTAACTTGATTAGTCCAAAAGTAGTCACTTTTATCCAAATGTATCCCACCTTACCTTAAGCTTACGTTACAACAAAAAAGAAAGACCTTTTTTATTCTTTGCCACACATATCAAGTACGAGGTCTAATTTAGAGGATTGGCAAGCCTATGGTTAACAGTGCATATATTCTAATATTGAGCGAAAACACGTCCGTATTTAAACACTTGAGAGATGAGTAAACACTTACCCGATGAGGATCAAATTGTTCGAAAGTTTCAAGTCTCGAAACTAGTTGATTATGTTGTATCATAAATGCTCAATTTTACTATGTTGCCTAGCTTTTTGGGTAAAATCACTCTGAAACTGGAATCCTCATCTAATCGCCCTAAACATATTCCTAATCACTTGTATTGTTTGTTGTTTTCTGTTTTTGTCGTTCGGGACGAACAATAGATTAAGTTTGGAGGATTTTGATACGTGTTAATTTTGCATGTATATAGGTCAATTCAGGAACATATTTTGTAACATTTACATGCATATTTGGTCGAGAGTTGCTTATATTCATCATATTTGGGCCAGTTGACGTGTTTTGACTTGCTTTGAAGGTTTTGGAGTGTTTTCAGGTTGAAAAGTCATATTTTACGACTATTAGACAAAGGAAAAATGCAAGAAAGGGAGAAGACCTGTTTAAACCGGTCTAAGACGAGTTGAACTGGGACAAGACCGTCGCGACTGCGCCATTTTTGGTCACGGTGTGTAGAAACTGAATTTTGCACTGGCTATTTATCGCGACCGCAACAAGTATGTCTCGTGGCTGCGATAAAAGACAACGTTTTAAGCCTGTTTTGGAAGAGAAGTGTTGCGACCACGACATACCTAGCGCGCGGCTGTGACAAAGGACCCATTTTTGAAGAGATTCCTAGTTCAAGTAGGATGTGGATCCTATTCTTCCAAGATTCATCCCAAAGCTTTAAAAGGACCTTCAACCTCGAGTTTAGACATAAAATCTCATACACTTACATACTCAGAATAGCTTGGAGTCGAGGATCGAAGATCGAGGAGCAATGTGACGAAGATCAACGATTAAAGATCCGGGTTTAGTTTGTTCTTACTTTTGTATTTAATTTTCAAATGACGTTTGTCTATGAATGTTTCCTGGAGTTAGATACAATTATGAGTTGCTAAACATGTTTGTGTTCAACGGACAGAGAGTAGGTTACGTTGAATGATGTATTAATTTTTACCGTTTAATTCTAGACTCCAATTCATTGTGTTTATCTGTGTGTTTGTTTTATCGATTTAGTTTAAATTGATCACTTAAGTTAAATCCTCAAGTTTAATAGTTTTGCTTCGGGAAGAGGAGACTGTTAATAGATGTACAACACGTATCGTGATTGTCTATGATCGTGTAGGCTTTGGTCTAGAGTCTTTTAGGAATCTTTAACGTTAGTCGACTTGGAAGGGTGACTAAGTCTAATAGATCTACAATTTAATTGCTTGAGTGCCGTCTAATAAACGCTAAGATTTATTTAAAAGTCTAGAATTGTAGGTTAAATTATACATCAGAATCATAATTGGAATATATACCCTAGGATACACTTTAATCTATCTAAGTCGTCCTTAATCCTGAATTCATTGTTTTCCAAGTATTCCTTGGTTTATTTAGTACTTTTAGTTAAATTAGTATTAAGTTTACAAACAACCTTCACTTATCTAGAGTCTAGTTAGGAGCGTCTTAAATTACTCGGAGTATCGAACTACGCTAGAGTCAGTCTCTGTGGGATTGACCTTGACTACCGCTACCTACTCCTACACCGTATACTTGCGAAAAACTAGTGTTAGGAAAACCATTGTCAATATATATAGCTAATTTATGGCATCCTCCATCGACAGAGAGAGATATTTGGAGTACATTTTTTTTTTCATTTTAATGAAGATATAACTTTAAAGTCACCAATTAACTTATTTAATTACATATAACTTAGTTAGGTAATCAATATTGGTGGATACTCTAAAACAAAAACAATATTAAAAACATAATTAATCTTAAAAGGGAGCTTGATTTAAAAAGAAGCGAGATTGAACTTGGAGACTTGGAGTGCTCACAAGGGAAATGAAATTTCTTTACCTTTGAAAATGTTGGAAGCAATAAATTTAGATTAATCAAGAAATTATGAAGACGAGGTACCCTCAATTAATGCACTTATAGAGTACACTTATTTCCTTCTTTGTTACTTCCTTTAAAAAATTGATAATGTCAAGAACCAGAAAGATCGGACCCGAGGTCTGGCGACGCTTGAATCTTAGAGGTTGGTCGAACGTTAGTGTTAACCTGTAAAATAGAACCCCATGTCAGATCCTCCGATACTTAAGTTAGCGTCTGATAGCGTTTTTGTGAGGGTAGGGTAAATGAGTGATTGGTGGGTGTTATTTGTCACTTGCCCCAACCTTACCCTTGACTGAGGTTGATCAATCCAGGCGTCCCCTCTTCTTAGGACCCAACGGTGTTAGGACTTTTTTTTAGTTGCAATGGCAATCCCTTGCAATCCTATCAAAAGTGGTAGTGACAATGGTAAGCCATTGCAATCCTATCATCTCAAGAAGTCAAATAGTTACACAATTTGAAAGAAACAAGAACTTGAACTTCATTTCAATGTTACCTCAACTATGACCAAACGAAATAAAACGACCATGATAAAATAAAGAAAAAAAAAAAACAAATGTCCAATGACTAAAATAACTTATTGGAAATACTTCCTAAGATGCTCAGAATTCCTTTCCATCGAGCTTTTTCAGCTTGAAGGTGCCTTCATTTACCACCTCGCGAGCATAATAAGGACCGTCCCTATTAGGAGATAATTTATTATGCCTTTTTTTATAGTTGAACTGGTCTTTTCTAAGGACTAGTTCCCCTGGTCGGAAGTAGCACGACACGGGT